>JAQFVV010000183.1:0-518563 GCA_028023455.1 Epiperipatus broadwayi | reverse complement strand
GCTGTTTATATAATTAACAACCTCAGGAAGTTTGTGCACCCACTGTTTATGATCATCAGCTACATAAACCCTAAATAATCTACCGAGCTCCCCGGATAACACGTTCGCAGGGATTAGACTGAGGATTTCTAATGCAGCTCATGACATATCTGAGGTGTTGAGTTCGAATCCACTCAGTCCATCTACCAGATATAAAGACAGTTGCATGATCAGTAAGAATTATTTTTGGCTTTCCAACTAAAGGAAATTGATAATTAAGCATATTTTTAATAACATAATGAGTGCTGGTGTTAGGTACCGGATAGGCTGAAACTAACTTACTAAAAACATCATATGTAACAAGTATAAATTTTTGACGGTTGAATGGTGGTAAGGGCCCATAAAAATCAATCGCTAATAATTCATTAGGATGATCCGGAATGATGGGTTGCATGATTCCCATGTAAGATTTATTGCAATGTTTAGATTTTAGACATATTTTACACGTTTTAACCTTTTTAATTACGCATTTATACATTTTATTAAAGAAAAATATTGACTTTAAAACATACATAATTTTTGGTGCGCCATAGTGCCCATAGCTACTATGAACGTACACAATCAGTTTATCAATCATGGAGTTAGGGACAACTATCCTCCATGATTCCCCCTGTTTAGGATTTATGTTATACATAAGTAAATTTTGATAAATTTTGTATCTTTCAAAAATCATTTTAACGTGATTATTTTTGCTATTTATATTATCATGATTATTTAAGATAGTCATGATCCTATTTAATTTAATATCCTGACTCTGAATCATAGTGAGATTTTCATAATCATCAGCTATAGATTCATCCCTAACCAAATCCACATTACTTATAATTATGTTTTGGCTATTGGGATTTTGTGTCATTAAACAGATAGGGTGGCGACTAAGAATATCAGCAGGGATATTCTGTCTCCCTTCAATATAGATTACTCTATAATTGAATTGTTGGAGATATAAGCTCCACCTAATAAGTCTCTCATTACTGAGGTAGCTTTTATTAAAAAACCCTAGGCTTCTATGGTCGGTCAGTACAATTACACTAGAACCTAACAAAAATTGCCTTAATTTCTGAAAAGCCCAGACAACAGCTAGGGTTTCCTTTTCAGTTATAGTGTAGTTCAACTCAGCACCTCTCAGATGTCTGCTCAAGAAGTACAATACATGAGGTACCTGATCCTCATTGAGTTGAAATAACACTACACCCAGACCATAGTAACTACTATCTGTTAGCACATAAAATGTTTTATTGAAATCAGGATATATTAAAATTATGTGTTTTAAAAATTTATTCTTAATTAAGTTAAATTCATTATCATGATCTTGGGTCCACTTCCATATCTCAGCCTTTTTCAACAATTTGGACAAATGTATCATGTCCTCAGCAAAATTTTGATAGAAACGGTTGTAGTAGTTGCACAACCCAAAAAAAAAGATTTCAGTTGTTTTACAGTTTTTGGTGTGGGGAAGCGTTGAATAGCTGCAATCTTTTCTGGATGGGGTTGGATACCATGCTCATTTATTAAATGTCCCAGAAAAGTAATCTCTTTAGCGGCTATTAAACACTTCTCCAGATTAATTTTGACATTTTTCAGAGTGCACTCATTAAAAAACATTTCTAAATGTTGGAGATGCTCTTCTAAATTGTCAGAAGCAATGACAATATCATCCACATACATGATGATCTTTTCTTTTAATTGTTTTGAAAAAATCGTGTCCAAACATCTGATTAAGCCAGCACCACTATTAATGAGACCAAAAGGCATCCGTCTGAAAACATACGACTGGCCCTGAAAACGAAATGCTGTGTATTGCTGATCATTCTCATGTAACGGTATTTGCCAATAACTAGCTGTTAAATCAAAGGTAGAGAAAATTGACCTCTTATGAAACTTAGTTAGGAGCTCATGTACAGGTGGAGGAATGTCACACTCTGGCAGTTATAGTGTTTAACATGCGAGCATCCAGACATACTCTAATATGGCCATTCTTCTTCTTTACAATAACCAATGGGTTTACGTAAGGAGAAGGGCACTTTTTTATTATCTCCCACTCTAGCATCATGTCTATTTGACTCTGTACCTCGTCCTTGTATTGGTAAGGAATTGGGTACATTTTCTGATGGAAAGGTTCATTACACTTCAATTTAATACGATGGGTATATCCCTCTATTATACCAGGGATTTTAGAAAAAATGCTTTTAAAGCTATACATTAATTGATATAATTTCTCCCTTAATTTAGAATCGACTGCATAAATATGTTCAATTTTTCTTTTATGCTAGCATCAATCAATATATTATGGATGCATAGTATTTGATTGGAAAGGTTATGCACCCCATATTCAAAATTAAGCCTTTCCTTCTTACAAGTAAAAATTTTATTATAAAAATATATTTGACACTCGTTTAAAATCATAAAGTCAGCACCTATTATGGCTTCATGTATCAATCCAGGCATAATAAGAAAAACATGCCCAAACTCTGTATTATTAATTTTGAAGGTAATCCAAACTTGTTTATTTGTTAATTTCGTTCTCTTTCCATTTGCTAGAGTTACTTGTATTTGTTTTACTGGCAATGAAGGTATATCACCTTTTATGCATACCAGATTTTTATACGTTGACTCTGATAATATGGAAGCTTGGATTCCAGAGTCAATTAATGCTTCAATTCTTATACTTTCAATGTTTAAAATAATGACCGGACATTGATATGTTGTAGGTGGTTCACCTATAGGAAAGGGTTCTAAGAAATCAATGTCTAAATCTAAAGTATTTAGTGTCCACATCTAATCGTTCCCCATTTTGTTAGCACCGGGTCCTTGCAAAGAGGAACTACTATACAAAGACCTTCTTAGTTTAACTTTTTATCAGTTGATTTTATATTGGGTCTTTTTAAGATTGTGATAACACCACTAGTAGAGGGTTGATTATTTTGGGTTTCTACTCTATTCCTAGAGTTATCGAACTTAACTGTTCTTCTATTATATGGGAATATCCTATCCCTATCTCTAGAGCTATATTTTCTTTTTAAACTTGTTTGAAACCTATGGTTATTATTACTAACATTAACATTTGACAATGGATAGCTAGGTCTCTCTCTATTGGATTTATATCTATTGTCCAGAGATGCCTCTGTAATCTCTAGCGCATCCAATATTTCTGATACTTCCTCTATGGAATACCTATCGGCAGCAATTAGTAGTTGCTCTACATTCCTAGGTAAATTATGTCGCACTATTCTAACTATTTGTCCTTCAGATAATGGACATGCCATGAAAGTCTTTAAACGGACAGCCTGGCTTCTAAAGAAACTAGTATAACTACCCCTACTGGAGTGATACTTTTCCTGCGTGATTTGGAACCTAATGCTGTCTTGTTTATCGGCATTCCAAAAACTTCCTATAATTAAAAATTGAAAATCTCCGTAAGTAGTTGGCCTTTCAAACAACGATTGCCACCAGTCTTTGGGAGTCCCACCTAAATGGTTGCTACAAATAACCAACTTTTCTTTTTCAGTTAGTACACATATCGAGAATAGCTCCTCTAAGCTATTGAGAAACTCCGATGGATTTTCCGCAAAATCTTCTCGAAATGGCTTCACTCTTATGAATCTTAAGGCCATTGAGCTATTTGACCCTCCGTCATAATTAGCACTTTCCCTAGGTGGTCGGATGTCTACTTCCTTGACATCAGTACGTTCTAATGGGTGGTTTTCATTTTTTTCTAAAAATTCTACCTTACCTATTGAGGATGGAACTATCTTTTCCTCAAACCTATTATATAATATTCTTTCCCTACCTAAATCTATCATTTGGCCACTTATAGGTTTCATCTCTTCTATTTGTTTACAGACTTGTTGAAATCTCTCTTCAAAATTTATTTGCCCTATCACTTGCTCTACATATAATTTTTGCTCCTTTCTGAATTCATCTAAGTTTTGGTCCACTAGGTCTTTATATTCATGACTATTTTTCTCTAACTGTTGAGCTTATTCCTTTACATCCTTTTGTAATTTCTTCATATTTTCCCCAACCTTTGACCTGTATTTATGTTCCTCAACCTTTTGCATATCCCCCAGATCCTGTAATTTTTCAATCAAAACCTGCTCTATATCTGTCTTGGTCTCCATCCTATCTTGCACTATTAAGTCCCTAAACCTTTCAACTAAATCTTGCTCCATTTCATTCCTTATCACTATTCTATTTTGTACTATCTCTTCTTTTATAACAATAAAACTTTCATCCATATGCCCTATACACTCCTGTATTTCATCAATTCTACATTCCACCTTTATTTTATTATCATCAATCTTTTGATTCAATTTGTTACTATTGACTTGACATCAGTTGATTGAATCTTCTATTTGCTTACTTAAACCTCTGATAGTCAACTCGGAAAATTCCTCAAATTTATTCTTTAATAATTCTTGATTTTTATACTCTATATTCTCTACTTCATGTTTTAAGGACTCAAAGGTCCTTTCGTTATTATCTAGTCTCAGTTCTACCTGATTAAATTTATCTTGTACTTCTCCCTTAAGGTCTTCTACCTTCTGGAAGGTCTCCTTATATTTTATCTCTAGATTTTCATTGGTTTTATTCAAGCTTTCATTAAGAATATCTAATTTTACCTTATTATCTTTTATATTTTGAATTATACTGTCATGAAGATTTTTAAACTTTATATCACTATTCTCTTGAAGATTTTTAAACTTTATATCACTATCTTCATTATTCTTATTTATGCTTTCCTGAAGATTTTTAAACTTTATATCATTATCTTCATTATTCTTATTTATGCTTTCATGAAGAGCTTTAAACTTTATATCATTATCTTCATTATTCTTATTTATGCTTTCATGAAGAGCTTTAAACATTTGGGATATTTGAGCCTTTAAAATACTCTCTACTTCCTTTTCAGGCACTTTTACCTTTTCTTCTTCTATTTCACTTTTCACCATCTCTTTCACCCCCTCTTCCATTTTACTCTCTACCTCGTGAGTATCATCTACCAATGTTTCCCTTTCACTTAAGTTCTCGCGTTCTCTTTCCTCTGTACAACCATTATCAAGCATAGACTTAGACAATTCCATTTCTACATTACTATCTTGGTTATCCTTTTTTTTTATTATTGTTTTTCAAAATCTAGTATTTCTAGTATATTTCTATTTAATCTCATAAATAAGTTCCCTACCAGCTTCTTCTATTCCCATACAATCGTTACCTCCAATAACCATAGACAGTATCTCCTACTCTCTACAATATTTCATCTTAGACAATAATAACAACAATAATAATTCAAAATCATGTGTCACAACATCATCCTCTACATGCATGATTCACAGATATTTTTGCAAATTTTAAAACATTTCAAATATCTCTTCAATATTTCACTAATTGACATGGTCATAATAAATATCCAAATAATTATTAGCCACATATGCATATTTCAAAAATTTTATTTGCCAAGTCTTTTTAATAATGTAGTATTATACTTTTAAATAATCAGATCATCCACCACTTAGAATTGCAATTGTTTGAATCATAAACACTTAGCTCTATAATAATTAAATCCTAAATAACCATTACTATTTTAAAATATTAAATTGTCACATTACTGTTGATTGAATATGATGCCCCCACTAACACATCTCAAGCCCCTAAAGATGGCACATCACAATCTACCTATTTAACCTTCCCATTCCATGTAAGCCTATTATATTCTCCCCATTTTAATACTCAGGCCCAACACGTTGCCGGCACCATAATCTGCTCTTTCTAACACATCAGGCCCGTAAAGTTGGGCGCCATAATCTGCCCTTGTCATCATGTGTAGCTCCACTCCACATCAGGCCAATCATGTTGAGGGCCATAATCTAACCGCCCCATTCCCGCATCTCCACTTCCCCCAAAATAAATATAATATAGTGAAAATCACCTAACCGGGTTGTAGCTCTAATAATTAATGAAATATTCAATTAAATGCTTTACTAGCTCAAGTTTCTTAAAATTAACTTAGGTTCTGTTTTAAACTAACTCAAATAAATATTCAGGAATTCATGAGACTAAAAGTGGAAATACGGGTGACAAGGTAGATTACATTGAGACAATATCCCCACAGGATACCAACTCAATGGCATAAGAACACTATCCCCCCTTGTACTACTATTACACATAATAACTACATAGTATTCTTATGACTTCTGCAACTTCTAATCACTAAGACTCATTTAACAATTAAAGTATTAATCTTTTATCTCTAATAATAATAATAGTAATCATCTAGCTCAAATGAAATAATCTCAGGTTCTTAAATTTATTCATATGTTAATAAACATATGGTAGCAAAATATGATAAGGGATTTTATGTCATAATCTACTACTCTGCAATTAGATTAATAATAAAACAATAATAATCACAATCTTCATTGGTAAATCCAACTAGTACAGCTTTTCTTTCATCGCAAATTTATAACCGTAATAAATTAGTTAATAATCTAATATCCCCTTTTTTTATCTTTAAGTAATAAAATAAATTAATAAGTGGCAGTGTTTAGATAATGTGATAAATAAAGCAAGTGGCAACTAATAGCATATAATTTAGCAAAATATTATGATAATGGATTGATGACCAGTAACGCAATGCAATTTGATAATTATTTAATTACAAGAACATCAATAAATATTTAAGATTAAATATACTTCTCTATTTATCTTTTGTGCAAACAATCATATACTTAGTTTAATGGTTGTGAACATATCCTGTGAATTCATGCAATGATGTAGAGTAAACAAAACTCAGACACAAGTTTTAATAAACAAATTTTAAAATTTTATTAACATCAATAAAAATAAATAAAACAAACAAATCCATCTACATCTATTTACAAGGGATATCCTCATTTTTCTTTACACTACAATAGCTGAATTATACACATTTATATTTCTTTTATCGTTAATTAAACTTATTATGCCTTTTAAAAGTTATTTATATATTTCTCATTAGATTTATCATATCACTTATTTTAACTATTTTATGGGTAACACCATTCTTTACCTTTTAATATTAAAGTTACTGTATTATAAATTATCTATGTGGATAAACATCATTTATAACATCATAATTTTACAATCAATATGGTTTTTTAAAAAGAAAATTACATTTTCTTGTAACTTTATATAAGTCACTCCGCATATTATTCAAATATTATTATTACTTTTAATGTTTGTTCTCCAATGCTCGTAAACTATAATACGTTTATTCCATAAGCCATACTCATGTATAATACTATAACACAGGTTTAATTATCACCTGTTACAGTTTCACATATACTATAATTATCGAATGTTATTGTATTTTTTAAATATGCAATACTTATATTTTTTAAAATATAATTAACAATAAGAAAACGTGAAATTATATTTAATATTTTTTTTTGTATATTTCTATTTGGATATACTTTTATAAAATTATAGTTCATTTCTTAAAAAGGAATTAAAATAATTCTCTAACTCCTTCCCTTCTTAGGATATCTGCATCTTTCTTTCAATAATCATAATCTACTCTTCGTTAATACTTAACTATTCTTATTCCAAATAATAGCATGACATACATTCTAAAATATCTATTGTTTCCCTTTTAATAGACTTATCACATAACGATGTAGTTTCAAGAAATACAGATAAAGATAGCAAAAGATGTATAGGATATCGGGAAGATAGATAGATAACTTATCCGCAATATACTTCAAAAATGTATGGAACAGTGTGAATAGGTCCGACATTCATTGTCTAATAACCTTGGCGATAAGCATGATGTGCCAGCTATTTACTCAGCTTTACCAAACATCTAGTACGACTTTCAAGAAATATATAAAATACCACTGTCCAAGACAATATGGGTACCAGTCGTAGGGCTTTGTTAACTACACTGATTAACATCTAAAACTACCTATTATTTCATTCCCTGTAGCATCCTAGTTTTTAATACATCCTCTTGGTTTCCGAATCACCACGTACTACCAAGTCACTACCCAAACTATCTCTTGAGATTTTTACTGCATCCAACATCGATAAAATACTAACTACTTTTAAAAACAATAAACAAAATTTGCTAATATAAAAAACATTTCCCTATTCCATAAGAACAATTTGTCTTGCTTTATTACACTGTAGGTTCAACATCTACGTTTTGTTAAAATAACATTTAAATATCCCAATCGGAAAATTAACAGAAAATATCACATAACCATCGGTAATATTGAACTATATTAATAACACATAAAATGATTATCATATGCATATCTTTAAAAATCTAATCACATCTCAAAGTGTTTTAGAGTGTTGTTTTCAAAAATGCGTTTTACAACAATAATAACAATAAAACGTTTGCGCTACATTCATTCGATTCTCAGCTGATCTAAATAAATAAAACATACATTATATATCATTAATAATTATAAATGTTACCAAAAACAATCTTTATCTTCCTATCAGAGTTCGTAGTAGGTTTCTTTCTCTTCGAGCATCGCAAATATACAAATTTCCACATACATACAATTTTATTTTAAAATTCAAAATCAAAACATATTATTTCATATAATGTTATATCACGAATTAATGTATTTTGTTTTCCCTATCGCTATCTAAAACTTAATGTTTAACTTAGATTAGTAAAGAAAATAATTCAAACCATAATCACATATTTTTCTGACGGTAAATCTTGGTTAGTCCCATAATATTTATTATTTGTTCTTTTGTCCGAATGTTCTCCTTTCTGCTTATTAAAGTTTTAAATAAATTAGTTCATTTAGTAAACTGTTTAGACAATCTTTAGTTTTAGTGTTTAATCCAAAATTATTAGAAAACATTTTATTTAGTTATCCCACGAAGCTTTTTAATGTTCTGGTGAATATTACCTCGGCGCGTTGATGCATCTTTATTTCTAGTTAAACTACAATTATTTAATAATTACGGTACCAATTGCGTTTTCCATGGATCCAATATTTTATATTTCTCTTCTGTAAAATTTTTTTTTTCTTTAGGCAAGTGTTTTCCTTGGTAAACTTCACTTTCATTCATTATTATTTTATATACACTACTTTCGATCCTTAACTATTTTCTAGAGTATTTTCTCAAGTCATCTTAAAGAAAGCAATTCAAACTATTTCAATATTAAAATTCCTTTTGTCCATCTATTCTTATACGAATAATACTTATTTTTATTTTCCATTATCTTCATTAACTCTGCGCACAATGTCCTTTCATTGATTTTATACGCACGAAAGCAGCTTTCATAGTGATACGCTATATAAACTATATCAACAAATAATATTAACATATTTGGAACATTATAAAATTTACAACTTGGTTTTAAGAATCTATCCATTTTCTATTGAAAACTTCGATTATATTTCGATAGAATCCACTGGAAGGTTACTGTAAAGTTAGTGAAACATTACTATGAAAAACTTTTTTTAAAACATTTTATTCTAAGATTCTCTTCAGATGATTTTTAAATTATCAGTTGGTTTCTTTCAAAGATATTATTAAAATTATAATAAAATTGACTAATAAATTGAAGAACAAAAAATTAGAGAGCTTAAAATTTTACCTCTGCTCTGGAGTCAACACATTTTTGTTCTCCCCCGTTTATATAATTAGTTGGCGCGATTTTGGTTGTCTGCCAAGATCTATTTTTTATTGGTCAATCCCTACTTGGATTTATAAACAATTTCTAAAGTTTTAAAATCATGACGTAATAGACTTAAATGTTAACTAATTATTATTTTTAAATCAATTATTATCTATTACAATTTAACTACCTTTAAAACAATTTTGAAACAATAATTAATAAAGGTGTATACTACTTATTTTTACTATGATGTGTGACAATTCCATCCACTTCTATAATATACTATTTAAATATTTTAATTATTAGTATTAATTTAAACTGGTGCTTATATATAGAATATTTCAGACAGTCACGTAGTCATTTCCGGTGTTTAGTCTAATTTTATCTGTCTTAATAAATTTGCTACTTATATTATATAAAATAATTATATAAAATTTTGAAAAACAATTTAGAAAAATATAGAATTAGATACAATTCTCACCATCACAATATTTATTATTAAATATATCATATTAATCTTTTACTGCTTAATATAATCTATAATTTTAAATACTATATAATATTAATTTTAAATTTTTTTAGTAATTGACCATTTATAACCATCATTGACCTATAGAAAAGGGCACAATATATATATATATATATATACCTATAGATATATAGGGCACAATATATATATATATTATAACCTACACTCCCAACATTGCTCATATGCATTACATGAGCGAAATGCCCAGGTGCCAGTTGTATTAATGAATAGAACAATATAACAAGATATATAATACAAAACTATTATTGAGACTCTATATTTAAATTTATGTTCAACTCAGCTCAGTCGGAGCCTATAGGCAGTTCATAAGATATATGATGATAAATAAATGAAAGAAGAAATATTACAAAACATTAAATATAATGTAAATCCTTTTTATTAATTAATTGTATGATAAAGAATCATGTCTATCGGTACAGTCTATTAAAATATACTTTAAATTAAATTTCTTCCTTCATCCAAATATAACATATATCAGCTCGCTATAATTATAACACTAAACAATTCTATGACTTGGCATATCATAATCTAAATATCTACAATCAAGAAATAAACAATAAGATCTCAGGGAATTTAACAAACACAGTTGAATTAAATAAACTACATAGGCCCATAAGTTATAATTCTAAAGTATGATAAAAATGTAACGAAACAAATTGACTAAAATATTCTACTGTGTTTCAATGATAAGATAATGACAGAAATAGGGTATTTTAATTTCATATCATCATCTAACAAATACACTAACTTGGCAATCTTTCTAATATGTTTATCCAATGGCAAATGTTCCTTATAATGTTTGGATTAAGTAAAAACAATATTATAAACAAAGCAAAGCAAAACTCCATATAGTAGTGCCACCTGTGCTAAGCAAAGTAATCAATGGATTCCAGAAGGCTTGTGCATAAAATCCCTATCTAATGCCTACTCATCCAATATCCCCAGACTAGTTTCTTGCTTGCGGCCTTCGTCAGTGAGGAGCTTTGGATCTGAGAGCACTGCATCTAGATCTTAGGATCTAATGCAACCCTCTAGAAACCACCTTTTATCTCTACTTAACTACAAAACTATGAGCATGAAATTGAAAACACAAAAAATATTTTCAATCTAAGCTCAATAGCTTATATAATGATATGGGTCTGAACTCAGTTCAGCATCCATACATTTTGGTGTTTTTGGCTCTTTAACAACCTTAGCCACCACTACCCTATTAGGCAGGATTGGTGGCTAAGGTTGTTAAAGAGCCAAAGACACCAAATATATGGATGCTGAACTGAGTTCAGACCCATATGACTATAGAAGCTATTGAGCTTATATTGAAAATATTTTTATTGTTTCAATTTCATGCTCATAGTTTTCTAGTTGAGTAGAGATAAAAGGTGGTTGCTAGAGGGTTGCATTAGATCCTAAGATCTAGATGCAGCGATCTCAGATCCAAAGCTCCTCACTGACGAAGGCCACAAGCCAGAAACTAGTCTGGGGATATTGGATGAGTAGGCTTTAGATAGGGATTTTATGCACAAGCCTTCTGGAATCCATTGATTACTCTACTTAGCACAGGTGGCACTACTATATGGAGTTTTGCTTTGCTTTGTTTATAAACAATTATGTGCTAGTATTGGAGAGGTCATCATGTGACGCTTGCTGGTTTAACACCAATCCTGCCTAATAGGGTAGTGGTGGCTAAGGTTGCTAAAGAGCCAAAGACCCCAAAATGTATGGATGCTGAACTGAGTTCAGACTCATATGACTATATAAGCTATTGAGCTTAGATTGAAAATATTTTTTGTTTTCAATTTCATGCTCATAATTTTGTAGTTAAGTAGAGAGAAAAGGTGGTTGCTAGAGGGTTCCATTAGATCCTAAGATCTAGATGCAGTGCTCTCAGATCCAAAGCTCCTTACTGATGAAGGCCACAAGCCAGAAACTAGTCTGGGGATATTGGATGAGTAGGCATTAGATAGGGATTTTATGCACAAGCCTTCTGGCATCCATTGATTACTCTGCTTAGCACAGGTGGCACTACTATATGGAGCTTTGCTTTGTTTATAAACAATTATGTGCTAGTATTGGAGATGTGATCATGTGATGCTTGCTGGTTTAAAAACAATATTGTCTGGCACCAGCAGATTTAATATTATAACTCTAAAATAATATATCTATTTTATGACAGATTTATGAAATGTGGAGATGTGGAAATGGAAAACATGAATGTATACAATAATAACTCCAGACACAGTTTTAAGATTTTAAACAAATAAAATAAATCATTTATTACAATAAAATAAATTTGGTTTAACATGATATTTACAATTGGACTACTTATCTCACAGATTTTTAAATTATCAAATAAACTTTAAGCATCAGTTTGGGATTATCCCTATTATCAAAGCAAATTAACAACAAAACTTAAATATTCTGACTTCGAACACATGCTTTGCCTACATGTTTCATCTATATGACACTAAATAAACAACATGTTATATTATTAACACAAAAATAATACTTTGAAAGGATATTACCATTGATTAATAAAATAAATCAAAATAATTATATTTGGCTTTCAACCAAGCAACTTTCTCTAATTGACTAAATAATCACTTTCAATTACGAATACCTTTCATGCATAGCAACAAAATCATGTTCATTCTGATGATTTGATGATTTATAACCTTTATTTAAATAAATACCCTGTAGTTTAAAATATTTATTTCCCGTTTTAATCTCAATAACTTTATACTTCTATTTAAATGAATGTAATGTATTTCAAAACATTTATTTCTCATTTTTAATTTCAATAACTCTATACTTTATATACACGGTATTATTTATATTACATGTGTGTGTGCCTGTGTGAAGCAACAATGATCAAAAATAATCTTTTCTACAAACTCTCCATTTATTAAGAAAATATCATGCAATTACTTTATTTCGGACAATGTTGTAATTCATCAATAAAATAAGACACTAATATTACATCAAGAATTAATTTAACAATTTATCTGGCCACATATTAATTAACACAGAGCTATATTTTCATGATTATACAGACTATACATTATAAGGGAAATGTACATGAGGAGTAGATAAACTCTTACTGAACACTTCTATAATAATTCATCTGATTCTAAATACACTGTTGGTGGGGAACCTTTTCCTCATCATCAAGAATATAAGAAAAATGTCACATAACTTCCTAAACATCATTTAATCATACTTCAACAATAATTCATCTACTTCTAAATACACTACTGGTGGGGAATCTCTTCCTCATCACCAGGGCTCTCAGAAAACATCGCTTAACTTCGAAAAATATCATTTAATCATATGCATATAACATCAACTAGGCTCTACTCATGGAAAAACATATACTAAATAAGAAAAATCTTTATCCCTACAAGCATTATAACACAATCAGATTTCTTTCCATTCTCAAAGCTCTTCTAAATATCGAACATTATAAATACATGCTGGCAGATAAATACATACAGATAACATACTAATCCATTCCATTCAGTAGAATACAACAGCATCTGAAATTTATACATAAAAATATTCACAAACTGAACTTTATCAAACAAATGTCATAATTGTGCAAAACAAACACACATCTGCGAATAAAAGTATATATAAAATTAACTCTAAATTACACACTATGCAGGCAACATGGTAATTAAATATTGCATCAAGGTATAACTTTTAATTCAGAATAAACTTTAGGTTACTTTTTAAAATTTAATGGTTATAATTATTACAAACGAACTTTCTTTCATATCTAGCAAACTATTTCTATTATACATTCCGTTGATTGAAAAAAGAACAAAATTCTCACTTTGAGCTAATAAAGTATACAAAATAAATATAAACCTCTCTAATAATATATTTAAAAAAAATATTTCTTTCTTTTACCTTCGTAAAAGAACAATAAGACCTATTTGTACATAATCAATTTTTACCAGCGTATTCCTCATTTGGATACGCTTCGGAGACGGTCTTGAAGGTCAAAATAACCCAAATTATCAATAAAACATAATAATAAATAAGCTTATTATCAATAATATACATTAATAATGCCAAGCAATAAAAATTAAATAAAGAAAGAAACAAGTTATTTGTTTTGTAACTTAAAATAAAAGTTCACTTGCAAAGCCCTGCTCCACATTTATGAAACAATATAGGACACATTCCAAACCGAATTTAAATAAAACAAACTTCTGCAGGATAACTTAAAAAATATAATCATAACTTAAATCTGACCCAGCACCTCCAGTGTTCATAGCATATTCATTTGAGGTACCAAATCACACACACAAGCAATTAATTTCTCCTTTATTATACTGAAAATATAAGACATTCTCTGTTGTAGTGCTAAATTAAATACACAAATATTCTTAGTAGTTTTCTTGAATAGCATTTAACACTTTATTGTCTATTATATGCATGGTTTATTTTTGAATATTGTCAATTAAGATACCATGGTTCCTTAGTAATTCCACAATTAATAATACTTTGTTTTATATTCCATCTTTATCGAAGAGAACAAAATTACCCACATTTCTATTCTTCCATTCGATTTAAGCAAATACTTAATTTGAAGTAACTCACATTTTATTTTCTTTATTTAAAATAGTATTATTTCCAGAAATACCAGATAAATAAATACTGTTATCTCTTTATGGTGAATTTGAACATGGCATGATTTATCAAAATATGCGTATTCTTAATTTTATGTTTAATCCTCACAAAAACACAACACGGAAAATAGTGAAGAATTAAAATATATTCTGTAAAATAGTTCTGCATGCGTTTCCCAGATATATTAAAATACACATGTTGGTTAGTGATACAACAATAATATTCATGCAATTTATTCTTATGTAAAATGACAATTAAATGAAGTAGTGTAGACTGGATGTTATCAGCATACATTTTTAAAAGAGCAATAGTTAGGAAGGGGTTAATTCAAAACGTTTAAATCGAGGAGAGCAAAATAAACTGTGTACCTTTTGAAAATTTAGAATTCCATTCTAGTTAACTCTTCCCATAATAAATTTCTTAAGATCCTTTTGATGTTTTACTCCAAAGTCTTTTTTAAAATCAATTTGACTTCAGCAACTGTTTTTTTTTTTTTAATTTTCTTACAATAATGAGCCACTGTTTTCTGGCTACAATTACATTACATAATATGCAAATTTTTTACTGGAGATCTTTGTTAAATAGCTCTCTTTAGCAAAAAGGTCATTTCCCTTCACAAGGTTACTCCCATGCTTCCTTTCTATCTAAGCTAATTACATATTCAAAAAAAAATCTTTTAAAAAAAAAAAACCATTTTGATTAAATCAAGACAAAAAAATAATAAAATAAATAGCTTTTACAAACTTGAAAGAAAAATGAATATTAATTAACTATTAAACAAAAATGATTAATAATTTATTTAATTTGTAAAATAATCTATTGATTCAAATATCTATTAATCATTGGAAAGAAATATATATTTGTTAAATTATTTAAGATAATTACTGTAATTTAAATGTTTTTATTGTACATGTACTATTGTTTGCTGTTATTAAAAGATGAAAATGAAATGAAACACAATACAGATATATATGCATGCACATGTACTGCAACCTAAATATTAAACTATCCTAACTAAATATAATTGAAATGGCTATTAATTGTTGACAAAAGGATAAGTACTAATCAATAAAGGATTTTGAAACCATTCAACCAAATATTACACTAATATAAAATAACCTTGCATTTTCCTGCCCAAATATACCAATTCCTATAATAACAACCCCTCTCTCTGGCATTAAATGCTTCACTAACCACAACAATAATAACAAATACTTATAAAGTGGTCAATCAAGTGCATAAGCGATCCATATCCAAGCTTTAAACAATCTCCAGCAAAGAATTTTAAAATTCTAAGGCTATTTCATTTTTTTTAAATATAATATAACTATTCGATGGAGATACAAAATATGTCAATTCCTTGTGCCCATTCACATGGTCACAATAAATATATATATATATATATATATATATATATATATATTGTGATATATATATATATATATATATATATATATATAATTGTTGTGCACATAATTAAAGAACAAAAATATGGCAGTACAAACACATAAAGTCATTGCCAAACTTACTGAGATGAGGAACAGATGGTATAAAAGCATCACAATGATGAGATTTGATACTAATGTAAGTAACAGCAGTAAGACAAAATCATAGATCCCATTGTTTAGAAACAGATGGCATAAAAGCATCACAATGATGAAATTTGGTATTAATGTAAGTAAGTAACAGGAGTAAGGCAAAATCACTGATCTCATTATTTCAGCTTGTAATGTCAATTTTAAATTATTGTTGCAAGGTTATTTTGTTACTGGAATTTATCTAGATTACTATATTTAAAAGTCCCATTATATTTCAACATTGATACAAATAATATGTATATATAAAAGATATTTCGCAGGTTCATTCATATTGAAAATTTAAATATTTATATACCAACGTTTTGACTTGATCACACACATCATCTACTAGGTGATAAAAGGTAGACAGTTGAAGAGGCATTACAATTACTGATTTGAAAAAAATGTTAAAGTTCCACCAATAGCAAAAATGTTAAATTAAGAATGTTTTTAAAAAAAATCTTTCCAAATGGAAGAAGTTTGCATGCTTGCTTAGAGCTATTAGCATGCTCTTTATATTACATTTGTAAATACAAGCTAAATAAGTCATGTGATGTATGACTTGATTTTATTAATATATATATAATGTTCAAATCATCATTCCAAACGTTTTGTTTTTTCAGCAACACTCTCTATGACTAAATATAATATCTGAACGTCAAACAAAATGTTATGCACTGGGATCTTTTCATATATATATATATTAAAACAAAAATAAAATGTCTAATAATACAATAATGAAACTTGAATATATTCCAAATAACCATAAACAACTTATAATATAATATAAATAAAAGCTCATAGAGAAATATTTTCGATTATATTCATAATTATTATCAACTCAACTCAAATTTCAAAATGGAATCATCCATTACTAACCGGAAACATGTGTCAATTAACCCTAACATTAATCTTAACATATGCTGACTGTCTATTTATTATGTATTTTTATACCCATTAATAAAAACTGCCTCTTTAATTTTTCTTTTTTCATTATCTCTTGCTTGATCTAAAATTGTTACCTTTTTCTATATCAAAATCAAATTTAAAATTACAATTCCTATCATGATCATAAAAAACAGACTTCAATATATAACTTCACTTCATTATTACTATCACTATATATCTGTGCATTTTTTAAACTCTTTTATACAACAATTTATGCTCTTTAATTCTTTTTCCCATATTACATCTAGATTCCCCCACGTATGATAAGTTACACCCACAAAAATTCTATAAATTACATTACTCACATTATTTTTTTCTAACTTATCTTTTGAATTATTAATCATTCTATTTAAATTACCCTATCCATAAAATGAAACATTACATATCTTATTATAACTTTTTTCATAAATTTTACTTGATTATTATTATAAAAAGGCGAAGAAATCCACTTCTTACTCTCAATTTCTTCATCACCAACATTTCTATTTTTTTTTTTTATTAAATTGACAAATCACCTGATAAATTTATTTTATATTATAACCCACACTTAATAATTCACCCACATAATTTTCAATATTTTTCTTTTTATCACATGAATATTTACACAAAATATTATTTCTATGTAAAAAAGACTTAAAACCAGCCATTTTATAATTATGTGGCACTTTATATAAATATGGAATATACCCTCACGTTTCAATAGGTTTAATAAACAATTTATAGTCGATCATATTATTGTTCCTTGAAATTATCAAATCTAAATATTTATACTATTATTATATTCTTTCTCCATAGTCCATTTAAGATCTTTTAATTTATTATATTCATCAAAAATTTTATCAATCATTTCTGAAGAAGCACATATATACTGAATATGTATATAATCTATTCATGATTTTGTGTGAAGTACTTTCAAAGACTTATTCTTTTTTTTAAAATAGTCTAGAATAAATAATCACAGTCACTTATCTTTATTAAAAATAAAAAAAAAACCTGTTTTTCCAAGGAGGCAACCTTTGTTTTTTTAACACAAATGCAATTATTAATTAAACAAGGCAAAACTCTCCATACAGTAGTGCCACCCTGTGCCAACCAAAGTAATCAATGGATGCCAGAAGGCTTGTGCATAAAATCCCTTTCTAGTGCCTGCTCATCCAATATTCCCAGACTAGTTTCTGGCTTGTGGCCTTCATCAGTGAGGAGCCTTGGATCTGAGAGCACTGCACCTAGATCTTAGGATCTAATGCAACCCTCCAGCAGCCACCTTTTATCTCTACTTAACTACAAAACTATAAGAATGAAATTGAAAACACAATAATATTTTCAATCTAAGCTCAATAGCTTATGTTCAATGTAATTCATAATTTTTAGCAAAGTTAATTTGTATTACATATATAACACCTAATAAAGTTATTTTATAAAATAAAATTATTTGAACTACCATGTATTTTATATTGTAAAACTCATTAGGTGTGTGCTAAGTTACTTTTTAGAAAAATAAATTTCTTATTATGAAGCTTGCAGGATACTTTCCTTTCATGTTGAGCTGGAGAAAAAAGATATCCGAGAGGTCTTTGCAGCCGCCTTGCAAGCAAGTAGTTGGTTGCAGATGGTTGTGGGTTCGCCTACGATGCTATAACCATATGGGAGAAAAAAGATATCCATTTGTTTATAGGTCTTGTTATACAATAAATAGTGAATAAAAAAAAAACAATTTTTAATGTTAATACTAATATTAAGATTGATTCAAATTCTCATAAAAATGCTTGAGGAAAAATAATTGAAACCTATCAACCTAAATACTAAATGTGAAGATAATATGCAAAAAAAATAGAATACAAAGCAAAAACTTATTTTGATTGCTGCTAATTATTCTTCTCAGCAATATACCAACAAAAGCTAATATTAAAAAAAGTAATTTCCAGTTATGTATAGTTATATCTTCATAATATATCATGAACTGAACAAATAAACTTTAATGACACTTTGTATACTATTAATATTAATAACATTATAGATTTTGAAATCATTTGAAAATATTTTTAAAACTGCTAAAAACAAAAACACTATCATGGTTCTTCTAGAAAAACAGAGGCAAAACTCTACATAAAGTAGTGCCACCCAGTGTAAGTCAGGGCAATTAATGAATTCAGAAAGATTCATGCATAAAATTCCCATCTAGTGCTTACTCATCCAATATCCCCAGATTATTTTCTAGCTGTGGCTTTCCTCAGTTAGAAATTGAGAGCATCACACTTAGATCTAATGATGTAGTGCAACCCTATACCAACCATCTTTTACCATTTTAGTTAACTTTAAAGTTATGAGTCTAAAATGGGAACACAATAATGGTTTCAATAAAACTTCATTTGTTTGTGTAGTAATGCAGATGTTTTAATAGCTTGTGAAAGCATAGGAAATGATGATTATGTAATGTTTAATTGTACTTCTAGCTGATAATTTTCCAAATATAATTAATTGCATTACAGAAAAGACAAAACAATAAAACCTATATAATGTTAAGTTAAATTATATCAGCAGTAATTTATTAATATGATAATTATCAATTCATTTCAAATTTTTAGTACATCTACTGTTTAATAAATGATTTCTAAAGAGATAATTTTGCCAATAGTTTGCCACCATTCAATTATTGGTGTAAAAGAAGATTAAAATTGAATCAATGGTCAATGACTGCCCTTAGTTGATTATTTTACCAAAATGAATATAAACACAACCTCATCAAATTTCTAATATCTGCAACCACATTTGTAACTAAATATTTCAAAGTGATACAATGATTTATCAAAAATGATGAGTTTTCTGAAAATATAGTCAAAAACCTTAATCTTGAAAGCAACTATTGTCACAAAAATTATGCCAGCTATATCTAAATTTATTAATGAGATCTTCCCCAAAAAGTACCACAAATATTGCATCTCTTGTATGTATGTCCAAAAAATGTACTCCCACTATATTATTTGGAATTCTCATTATTGGGTAAAAAATCTCTATTAAAATAAATGCAAGACCACTTGCATGAAACATTGCCCTATTATCTTTAATTGTGATAGGTTGGCATGTATAGTCTAAAGATGTCTAAAACATAATATTAATCATATCTGTAAAAATGGCTTAAAATTGAAACTTTTGTAAAATGCACCAAATTAATGTACAAATTCCTTCATGTGATACTGCTATTAATCTCCTTTCAATATTTATTTCAAAACAAAACTTCATAAACCTCAGCTTTAATTAAATAGTGTGCCAGTGAGAGTCAATCCATGCCAATAAAGAGTATATACAAATATCAGTGGCACTTTGACATCTGACAATTCATTCCTTTTATTATAGGATTCAGACCAAATAACAATTAAGAAGCAGCTTAATGCATGGCTTAGTGCAATAGTAGAGTCTCAAATTTCATGTATTGTGTTTTTGCTCTGCCACTTTTTCTACTAAAACTTCTTAAGTATTTCTGAGCTGTAAACCATTAAATTATATATATATATTGCTAATAACTTTAATTGTGTGTAAATAACTTTTACTGCTGATCAAATGTGTAATGATTATGAATATGGATACTTCAAAGAACAATCACATCTGAATATGTTACTAGGACAACTTCACAAGCTGATTCTAAAGAGTCATTTTTAAATAAACTTACACATATTTACCCTTTATCATATCAATGCTGATCTATTCAGTCTGATAAAAGGAGATATCCTCTTTCATCTGACCTTCAACCATATATATTGTAAATAAACCAAGCATGATATACAAAAAGTACATATGGACAAATTCAGATGAAATATGGTATCTCCTTTCATCAGACAATAAATCAGCATTGATGCATGAAAGGGTAAATGTACTTTCAAGTATATTTTTAAATAGTTCTTTAGAATCTACTTGCAAAATTGTCCTATTAACTTATTCAGATGTAATTGTTTGTGAAATATATATATACCCTATATCTATAAAATAATATGTAAAATGGAGGTAGTATTAAATGATGTCATTCACCAGATATAAATTGTTAATAAGCAACTAAAATGCCCACCCTATAAAAAAGAACAAACTGTTGTCAAAAATCCGGCAGAAAAGAGCATCTATTCAGTATTCTGAAAAATTATTAATAATTATTTATTTATTAATAAACTTGCTTTGGTACAATTAAATATATGTTAAAAAAAAGTTGCATTTTACTAAATGTTGAGAACTTATTTAACGCGCGGGAAAAATAGAAGTTAAATTTCTCCTCATAGATAACAATACTTTATTACAAATATTTTTGTCAACTCTTTTGTAAGAATCTAATATATACGATTTCAGAATTAAGTACAGGTACAATAAAACTTTTAAGCAGAAATACAGCATTTGTAGTAAAAAAAAAAAACCTCTTAATATTTATTTATTTAATTAAAAAAATTCGCACTGACCTAATCAATAAAAGAATAAAATGTAGCGTGTGCATGTTAAAATATATGTTAAATGGAAAAAAAAAGTAATAAAATCATAATCAGCATTTTATTTTTATTTTTTTTTATCTTTGAAAAAAAGAATATTTAATCAGAGCAAAGGCATAGGGGGCAGAACCCCCTAGAATATTAAAACAACAACTATTATTTATCGTATAAATAAATACATAAAAAAATACATTTAAATATTTTTAAAAAATAATTTCATTTAAAAATTATCAATAATAAATGTTCATATCCTTGACTTCTGACATGGAATAGTCCAAATGAAGCATTTTATAAACCCAACTCTTGATTACGTTAGTAATTAATGAAACCAGAATCATCTCTATATTTTCTTGAAGCTCTTAAAAATCATGATTACATCGTCATATATAAGCTAAAATTAAATAAGCTCAGAAAATTACAGCATTAATAAATGAAAAAATTACTCGCAAATACTTACATTAAGACATTTGCCTGTTAATTTAATACGATTCTTTTTTCCATTTAGTAATAATCAAATCATCTCATAAGATACAAAATTCTATCACTGTTTTGTGCATCGTCTGTATCCTTAGCTTAACTGCTGTTATAATTATGGATTGCATCTAGCACTCCACTACAGAATTGTCGGTCTATCCAACCATTTTTTATATTAATCCAGCCATAGTTTAGGCAACCCTCATTCATTTATTTTTTCCGAAAATTTTACTTTTAAAACCATATATTTACCTCTCTTACATATTTGAACATGCATGGCTTATTCTCAGTTGCAAGAACTTGAGAGTCTTTACCTATCTCTAATTTCATCATCAAACAAACTCTTCTCAGTGATATTAATAATGTTCAACATCTCTATCTTCAGTATAACTATTAATTACTTTCTTATATCCAAGTTAACTTTAACATGATCGACTTCACTTTAAAAATAATGTATTACAATTTTAATTGAAAAGCTCTGATTATGACTTACCTTCAAAACAGTACCTTCACTTCCTATAATATCCTCTTTCATCTTACTAATCAAAGCATCAAGTCTTTAAAATTGTACAAAATCTTTTGAAACTTTATTACTAGTAAAAAATATCATATCTGTGTGAGAGATTCTTATTGATAAAAAATTCTTAAACAATGTGAAACTAAATTGGTTATCTCAATGTATATTATTCTGTTAACATTTTAAAATTATATTACATATAACAAAATCGATCATAAATTTCTCATATAAAATAACTGTTTATAAATCCTTAGATTACATTGTTAATATGCTTTACCATAATCATTTTCAGGTATTGTTTTCTGAAAGAGTTTTTCTATCTGGCCTATCAAAAAACATATTTTGTCTCAGAAAATATCCTTCACTAACATAACCTTTCAATATATGATTTAAGAACAATCATTCTAGAATATTACTGAAAGTTATTTTGCACTTATCATTTTTAGAAAACGAGATAATTGTAGTTATTTTTATTATACTATCAAACATTATCATACCCACTAAGTCTTTTTTGTAATGTAGAAATGTATTACTTATTTTTGTTAAAGTGAATAAATGCACAAATTCTCTCACTTCAAAACAATCACATAAGAAAGCTGCCACATCCACCATGTCATCACACAGTGGAGTGATGACATAGGGATTTTTCATAACACAAAAACATTGGGAATATCCATAGAAGTCCTGTGCAATATACAATGTCAGGTAGAGAAATCATACCAATTGACAAATCCACATATGAGTAACATGGAATTTAATTTAGAGTATGAAGTTCAGGAGTCTAGAAAAAGACATTCTGATAATATTTTAGAATATCAAGGGAAATTGAATCCTCATGATCTTCTGATGGACCACAAGTCAAACAACATACCTGTAATGGGAAAACAATCCATAACTGTCAAATTGGAAGAAATAGTCCAAAATACTTCACAAGCCAGTTCTGAAAACCATATACTTAACCCACACATAAATATGTCATGTGTTGGAAGCATTATGGATGGATACATGAAAGTCCTCCACTCTTTGTCATTTTTTCCCACAATATCTATATCTTCTTCTTATTTAATTATCTCATTTAATTACAAAACATTATGTGTATTTTATAATCCTTTTAAAGGTTTTACCTTTTACACTGATGTTGTGTGAAAATTGTGTGGATTCGTTAATCAAACAACTATAAAAACTACAGAATATTTTTCTGCCTTTTGTTTTGATGTCATTTCTCACTCTATTTCCTTTTCTGGTTACTTTTTATTGATCTCTTCTGGTCTTGTAAACATAATGACTCTTTTTATAATATTAGGAAACTCATATTAGAGCAATCAATACAACAAGTCATAAGTATTGTATCCCTCTATAGGGAAACTGGTGGCTTTATTGCTCAGGAATTTATAATAAATTTGAATGCCAGAATTGTGTACCAGAACTGATCCTGAGCCTTCCAAATCCCAAGTCTGATGTTGTTGATAGAGTATTCAACTCAGAATTTGGAGGTCCCAGGATTTATTCTGTCACTCACAGTTCATATGTTCTATGGAAAACTTTAACGTAACTGTAAAGTTCCTTTAATGCAAGAAAACTAGTTCTAGATATTCAGTTCAATGTTACAAAAGTCATATTAAATCAACTTTTGAAATCGGATACTACTAAATAAATTTAAATGATAAAATTAAGCAATTTTCTTGGAAGCAACTATATTCTGTTATGAAAATTCCAACTACTGCCTATTTTGTGATCTATTCTTACAGTTTTTTGATATAGTTAAACTGATGAAATTGCTTATTTGGCATGCTTTATTTATCCCATTTAATAGCAAATTCTTCCTTTAATACCATGTCTTTTTAAAATAATTTATTAAATGCATTACCCACATATTTACTCACTATTTTCTTAAGTATAAATGATTATATTAATTTGCTAATAAATGACCGATATAATAATATAGGAAAACCTCTATCCTCAGAAAAATCCAATTTTTTTAGATCTAATGCTAGAATTTATCCAATTTTAAATCTCTATATGCCATAATCCTTGCTGAAGCTGTTATTCAACATTCTTCATTGTATTTTCATACTAGACAATATCTCATCTCTAATTTTTGAGTGTGACATTAGTCCTTTGTGTCCTCTTCCTGGACAATACATTATATTTGTTTCAGATATGTGTATGGTCTTTTAGAAATAGGGTACTTGAGTATTAACTAAGCTATGATGTACTACATCAAAGGCATACTATTCTAATCTTACGATCTTTAAGATAACGTCTCCTAGTGATTTACGAACAAACTTAATCGATAAAGTTTGCCTGCAGATCATGTGGAGAAGTCACCTTGAAGATCACAAGATTAGAATAGTATGCCTTCAGGGTAGTTGGAGGCATCCAACATCGCCATGTTAGTCATTGCGAAATAATAAACTAATAATTTATTACGATAAAAAATTATAAAAAATGAAATATTATAAATAATCATTATACCCAATTTTTTTAAGCTATTTAAATAATCACTTGACCCTGAAAATGATAAAAAATTATCAAAAATGAAATATAAATAATCATTACAATTTTTAATGATATTTAAATAATCATTTGACCATGAAAACGATAAAAAGTTATCAAAAATGGAATATTATAAATAATCATCTATAATTTTTTAGGGATAGTTAAGTAATCATTCTACCCCCCCCCCTGAAACAAAGAAAGGAACTAATCATATATATATTTTCAGACTAGAAGCCATTGCAAAATAATAACTGATAATTTACTACGATAAAAAATTATCAAAAATGAATATTATAAATAATCATTAACAATTTTTTAACGCTATTTAGAAACTAATCACTTGACCCTGAAAACGATAGAAAATTATCAAAAATGAATATATTACAAATAATCATTACAATTTTTTTGTAAAATATTTAACTAATTGTTCAATCTCGAAACAAAGAAATGATCTTTTCTAATTTTCAGTCCAAAAATGAGACACATTTATTGTTCAAGAACAGCAGTAATAATTTACTCCGATAATAAATGCAATAATAAGTAATAATAATTTTATTACAGTAACATATTATCAAAAATAAATATTATAATCACAAGATTAGTTAATACCAAAGAAGAATGTCATGTTGGCCATTGCGAAATAATAACTATTAATAAACTACGATAAAAAGTTTAGCAAAAACGATGCGGACCCCACCAGTTTTTTGTCCAAAAATGAGACACATTTATTTTCAGAACAGCAGTAATAATTTATTCCGATAATAAATGGACTAATAAGTAATATTTTATTACAATAAAATATTATCAAAAATAAGTATTATAAATAATCTTTATAATTTTTAATGGTATTTAACTAATTATTTACTTTTTTTTTTTTTTTTTAAAAAGCAAATTGTTCTCAATTATGAACTACAAATAACTGGCTTTATGAGATAGTGTGATACTGAAATTCAATCACTTCTTCTACTTCGGAGAAACGGTAAGTCCTGGTTTTTGCACAGGCATTTTGGTTAATTAGTCATAAATGGTAATTAGTAATACAATTAGATAAATTAGTAATAAAATTTGATAAATTAGGAATACAATTTGATAAATTAGTAATGAAATTTGATAAAATTAGTAAATAAAATCAGCAATAGTTCAACGATCAAAATATAAAATAAGTTATCAAAAAATATTCATATTCATTTCTTACAATGGCGGATCAGACACTGTAAAAAAAAACCCGTCTCACTTGGTCAATGCAAGCAGGTAAAAGACAGATATTTACCCAGAATTCACCGAAGTATTTTAAAATCTTGAAGGTGACCACGAAAACACCTTGACTGCTTCTATCGATTAGTCATGCCAATGTTTCGGTTGCCATGACATTGTTTTGGTTCTTCATCGAAGTTATCTACCTGTGGGTTGTGTAGTACATCATAGCTTAGTTAATACTCAAATACCAGCATATCCATCTCAAAATAACAGTTGTACAAAATATTTTGAATATTTATAATCCATATAAAATTTGCATTTATCTGCAAATTGTCAGAATAATTTGAAATAAAGTATATAACTTTTTATTTAATGATATAAAAAAAAATAAAACAACTCACCTATGGCTGTTTATACATTAGAAGCAATTCCTTAGAGCTCCGTTCAAAAGTCTAAAACATTAATTTTAATTTGAAAACCAAGGCAAGGAAATCATCCATTTGATAAAGGTAGGCCTTTTAATTAATTAGACTTAATTATATTAATGGAAGTACGGAGAAAATCACACTCTCCAAAATTTAAAAAAAAAATGACGGGAGAATCTCCACTAGACAAATGGCTAGATCAGAAAATAATTTGATTAAAACTAGATCACATATTACCAAAAAAAAAATCAATTATCACATCTAAAAAAATATACATTAATCCTTATAAATCTAGAAGTACTACTACTTATCTATAACAAAATTTAGAAGATGATTCATTACTACTACTTGAGAATAAACAAAATTTAAGTAACGTAAATGAAGGCCTAGCTCTAGATTCTAAAAGAATGACTCGTAATATTTACATAATAAACAAAGAAAAGAAAAGCACTTCAGAAGCATCAAATAACTATGTTACAAAACCAAACCATAGATTAAATCAACCTTCGACACAAAATAACTCAACAGATTCACTAAAATTAATTACTATCAATTTCCTTGGAAAATTGGAAAAGTATAGCCCAAGAAATAACGTTAGCTTTATTACAGATAATGTAATACACCCACTTCAACATGTTTCAAAATCTAATAGTTCACTCCCCGTGAATATGGGAAGTTCAGATTCAGATGATACAAATAAAATATCTGCTAATACAAATGTATGTGAAACAAAGCCTAAAACCCCCAAAATTAAAAAAAAGATAATAGAAAAGCCTTCCTACAGCGATCAGGTCTTGGAGTTTTCTGCCGGATCTGATACCAATACTTCAGAAGACACATCTTTCTTTAGTTCAGTCAAAACTAAAAAAACTTCCCCTACTAGTACACAATCTAATAGGCTTCCTGTTGTTAGGAAAACGAATAATAATTCTAAAAAGACTTCTGATAAAAGCCAGTTTATCAGCTCTTATAATGAATCAAATGTCCAGAGCTCAGAACATGGCGCTAATGATTCTGAAGATTACATTGCAGAAAATATAAGCACAGAAGAAAAAGGCTTAAATAATTCCCAGACTCCACACCCCATTATATATACGGAAAATAAAGAGGAAAATTTAATAAACAATCAATATTACAAGTCCTCAAATAAACAAATTAATTCTAACACTAAAAATAAAAAAAAGATACCTGAGGTGCTGAATCAAAGTCCCCTTAGAACTTCAAAAAAAGAAGTGAAGTTACCCACAAAGTCCACTGTAGCTGTTTCAAACCTAAAAACAGTACTATCTCTCGGAGAATACACACAAGAACAAACAATTGCTGAACATAATCACCAAATAAATCCTACATATGCTAATATAACTAAAATAGGATTGATACAGCCTACTAACACAAATATAAACTCAACTAAAAATACGATAATTCCAAGTATCTCTCAGCACTACGAACATGTAATCGCTCGCGCAAATGCACCTGATCAAACAATACTAGAGTTAATAGAACAAGACTCAAGTCAACAAATTAATGAAGCACAATCAAACCCTCCACATAACTCCTTCTCCACTGATAATATTACTGAAGATCAATACACAAATATAACAAATAATTTCAATGCTTCTATCCCAATTAACTTACTAAAATCACTCGCTAACTACAACAGCGATAAGAGCCTCATTCTGGCAACTACGGATGCAAATTGTTCACTCTATAAGTTCCCTATTGAGGCTCTTTGTCAACTTATAAAACAAGAGAATATTGGTGATGGCTTACATCGCATTCTAACTCATCACAATGATAGATACTTAGCAGTTGAGTTCACATCTTGGGCAAAAAGAAATATGTTCAGAAACAATTACAAAACAATAGACAACAAACTAATGATTTATATAGATCTTAACAGAACCGCCACACTATCAGGAAGAATCAAAAACTGTATTATGGGAATAGATAAAACCCAAATACAAGAAATATTAACATCCTTTGGAAAAATTTCCAAATTCAAATACCTCCCGATGGACAGAAACAGGAAACCTCATCCTATCAAACATGGCTATATTTGATCTACAGCTGAGGAAAGGCATAATTCCAACAGATATACCTACAGAATAAAACACAAGGGGTCTCCAATGATTCTCTCATTCTTAGAAGTCAGGCCCCAATGTTTTACTGTGGACAGAAATCCCATTTAATCAAAGACTGCATTTCATGCATCTGTACAACATGTTGAAGCAAAAAGAACAGATACTGCAGATGCAAAGAAAACCATACAAATCCAGCTGAGGAATACCACAACTCTGAAGAACATACTCTACATAATAATTCATCAGATCAACACAACCAACAAGATGAATTCCGAACATTTGAGAGCAGAACAAAGAGATATAATTTTCAGTCTACATCCAAAAGTACACCATACTCCAATTTGAACACAAAAAATCAATCTCATCCACATATTAAAGGTCTACAACTCAGAACCACTTATCACAAAACTAAAACAGATGAAACTAGTCATCTGGAAGGAAATAACTTGCAGAGTTCCACAACAAACTCAAAATCACCTCTCTTCATTAGACAGCCAATTAACACATACACCAGCCAAGCCAACAGATCTGCCCAAAAACCTACCATCTTATCACACTTTAGAAACCTCATTCCCAAAACAAAAAACCAATCTCAGCATAAATGCAGTAATAAATCAAGATTCCAACAACATGAAAAATAACTCGAAAGACAAATTTTCAGAACAAAATTCTGAAATGGAAAACAGTACATTAGAATCTCTTAATAACAAAAGAAAATCATTCAATATCAACAAAGCTAGATCAGAGGAAGATATTATCACTTTGCCACTCACCATTAAAGACAGCAACTTCAGTAATCAGATTTTACAACATAATAATACAACAGAAACAGTTGGAAAAAAATACAGAAAATTATCTGCTCAAGGCCAAATAGCCCTCAAACCAGACCCAATTACCTCTCATCTGATGAAGACATATTAATACCTCAGTTTTCCCTTACTAATAACAAAGATAACCTTCAGAATCTTGCCCAATGCCTTCCACAAATTGCTAAAAACCTGCCTGTGGTAAGTAATGCCAAATCCATTGGCAATGAACAGTATCACTTGTATGATTGCTGGGGTAAATGTCAGAGGTATAAACTCTCTCACATGAGTTCATGCGATTAGGCATTTCTTTTCATCTGTCTCTCCCCACATTGTCTTTATGGGAGAGACAAAGTACCACTATAACTCAAAAAACAATATTTCCTCAGAACTAAACAAACTTGTTTTTACTCATGTTTCAGTTAATCACTCTCCAGCTGGAGGTGTGGGTGTCCTAATTAACAAAAAATGCCTCCCAACAAGTTTAAAATGTTATACGAAGACCTTAATTTAATAGCCATCAACCTGACTTATGATAATAATATGTTCAATGCATTCTATGTATACCTACCTAATAATATAACAACTATTTTAAAAGTTATTCACACTATTAATATGCTCACTGCTAATAATGATGCTCCCTCAATCCTCATGGGGGAATTTGATATTTCCTATGACTGCTTCACATCAAAATACTTACACCTGCTTAACCAAGGCTTTTTAAATGGAAGAGGCTTCTTCCCACCCATATAACTGCCAAAAACTAATTAAAATATACCACAAGCATGCATTCCTGCACATTATCAATAAATATGCATATATTAAAAAAATGCTGGATTTAACTAAAATTTATATATACTGACATATAATTTAAAATTTAAGACTTGTTTCCTGCATTAACTGTAATAATGTTCCTGTTACAAACATGGAATAAGAAAAAATAAAGTCATATTAATTTGCTCAGTAAAGAATATAAATTAATATGAGTATACTTTTTCTTGTTTCATGTTTATACACATGAACACAAATATGACATATGATTTAATAAAAGTGAAAGAAATGAGTTTGGTATTAATTAAAAAATGGCAGTCACTTTGATTAATCTTTGAAATATTAAAAAAAAAACTGAGCAGGGCAAATTCCTAAGACCCATTCCATTTCCTTGTCATCACAGACACTATTACTGCATGATTGTTTATATTGTTAATGAAAATAGATGGACTACTAACCAAAGTGCATCAATCTTTGTGATGAGTTTGCTGACTCTTTACCTCTAAGTTTAAGATTAATAAATATCATAAATTTTATTCTCAATTACTTGATAGCTTTTAAATGAAGTATGAGTTGGTTGTTTGTTTAAAATCAAAATGAATGTCTGCAAGAAGGTTTTGTTTTCTTACAAATATTTGCAATCTTGACAGACAAAACAAAATAGCCTTTATGCCTTGGAAGACATAAAGTCATGTTAAGGCAAATGGTTGGGAACCAAAGAGAGAGGCTGTAAAAGTCTTTTTTTAAACCTCCTGATGTCACCTGATGACTGCATTTAGAGACACCCAAATGCAGATCACTTTCAAATGAATGAACATTGTATGAATTGAAAGAACTGTCTAACATTAAGTCAAAAATGTTATAACTTTGTGAAGCTAAAAGAAAAGGGATTTAAAAAGTAGACATGTTCTATAATACAAAAGCTCAAATGTTTAAGTATAAGTGAGATCGAAAATTATAAATAAAAAGTGAAAGAACAGCATTGTGATAATTGATATAACATCAGAGAGAGTGGAAACATTAGTTATTCAAATTATGGAAGATATCAAATGCACATAATTGGGATTTATCCCTTAAATTGTTCTCTTTTAGATAAAGAAGAGGACTATTATATGGATGTATAAATTGCTTTTGATCAGACCAAATTAAATTTGAAAATTGTCATGGGGGAATTTAATGCTAGAATTGGTAAATAATTAAAAGATGAACTCACTGAAGTTAATTTTATTTATGGTGGTGGAAATGTGAATGGATACAGAATTGTGGATTGAGTAGGGGGGGGGGACTGTACATAATATTTTTTCTTCAGAAAAATGTGAAATAAAAATGGGCATGAAAACAACCAAATAAAGGTACAACAGAAATGGATCATATTTTGACTAATAGAATCTTATGACAAGTATTTCTTTCATGAATATAAAATGCATCCCAAGATAATTATTATTTGTTTTTATGAACTTTGACTTAAACACTATATATTTCATTGTAACAGAATAGGGTGCCACAAAAGTTGTTATAAAGGTGGTATGAGCACATACACACACACACATATATATATGTATATATATAACTCATCTATAGATGGGTAATGCATTGGTGCACTAAATGTAATAGAATGGTTGATTGACAGATAAAATTATAAAGACACACATTAGAGTGACCATTGTTATAGTTGGATTATTTTTCAGGCCACCAAACTGGGTAAACAAATCTAACAGAATGTATGGTAATGACATCACTATTATATAAAAATTTAAGATTTGATATCACTATTATATAAGAATTTAAGATTATCTTCATTATGCTTTGATGTTCCAAATGAATTTATATAACTTTTTTACATATACCTATTTTAAATTAAATTATCATATCATCTCTCAAGTAAGCACGCCAAAAATTAATGTGATATGAATGGCTTGAATTTCTAATTTATGATTAAGTCATTGAAATATTAGCAGTAATTTGCTTATTGAATCATTTCTATGATATATCAGGCCTATATTTTTATACACAATTTTATTATAAGTCCATTATTTCCTACAACTTTTAAATTCATTGAAACATAATTCTTAATTTTAACCCTCTATGCACATTTTAAAATTACACACTTATACTAAATGCACATTTCAATGACAGATGAAATAACCAAAAAAAATTAATAATAAATTTAGCAAAAATATATATTTTGAAGAGCTTATTTATTAAATCGAAATATAAGTGCTAAAAGAAATAAGCAGTTCCAATTTATTGTATATAGCCAACCTATTAATTAATGAATTATATAATTGACACATGCCAACATTTATATTATGTCATAAAATAAATAATAAATTTGTAGTTAATGTCAATAGTTAACTTCCATTGTTTAACATATGTTAATCAAAAATATGTATACAATCTTAATGTCCTTTTTCAGACATCAGTCAATATGGAAAATATAAGACTGACTTCTAATTAGGAGCAGGAGGGGAAATGTGAAACAAAAAGATTAATAGTAAAACTTTCTACTTCTCACTTCTAAATAAATTATGAGTTACAATTCCTGCTAAAGATCATATTATTAATATATTAATAAATATATAAGTAACATTTTAAAAGAATTGATGATGGTAATTATTGACATAAATAATAATCAGACAGCAGGCTTATATTCAAAGGCAATTTGCTTGTACTTAATGATGTACTTATTGCTAAAATTGAGAATATCAGCAAATTTCCATTATATTTACTAACAACATAAATATTAAAATTTTAAAAAAAAAGATTAATAAAATAAAAAAAAGTATTTTAATACACCAGAAAGAATATCAAATTCACCACTTTCTTAATTTTGCTGTAATATTTTATATAAATATATTTTATCCACTACTTTGAACACTTTTTAGCAAAAGCCTTTTATTGACCTATATTCATGCACAATCTTACATTTTGACTGTCCTACAGTCTTCTTCAGAGCTATTTTTATTTTAAAAAATTTAAAATAAAAGTGGATTTGAAAAAGACTACCAGATATTGTGCATGAATATAGGTCAATAAAAGGTTTTTGCTAATTAAAATAAAAGTGTCTCTGAAGAAAACTGCAGGATAATCGAAACATAAGATTGTGCAGGAATATACATCAATAGAAAGTTTTTTCAAAAAGGGTTCAAAGTAGTAGATAAATTATATTTTAATACATATTAAAAAAACACTTCTTTAACTTAATCTAAGTTTATAAAAATATATGATTAAACTGTTTTATAAATGGCATACAGATAATCTTATCTCTAGTTCTTACAATTGCAATTATATGCTTGCATATGACTTGATTCATAGATATATGCACATATGAAACTACTTCCTTTATTTTTTGGAAGATAGTATTTCCGTGATGTTGTGAACTTTTTGATTAATGATTTCATTTCTTCATTCAGGCTATTTTATTTGTCAATATTTCAAATTATATTCAATTTTCAGTACTTCAGGTCACATATTTCACTTTCTGGACATTACATGTGAAGATCACTTTGAATTTGTTCTTTTGTTTGATTATATCAAAAAAAATAGAACTCAGAAATATAAAGGCCCTAGCTACTCATTATTGTATTGGAAGCTTGAAAGATTACATTCTTGGATTGGTAATGATTGTGCATTTGGGATTTCTATCTACATATCCTGTTATATCTTTGCTGCATATTGCCATTATTTCATTACAGTAGTGAAGCAATATATTCTTTAATATATGGTACTAAGCTTTTTTAGTTTGCTACAAATATATGTTGAACATGGGTATGAACACCGATTTCAGTTAACTTCCAATCACAAATAAGACTAGCATCAATTCAATATACAAATGTTTAGTATTTTACAATCAACTATCTCTTTTATTTAAACCATTTATGTACCATTTTTCTACAAAAAATGCTTCTGTATAAATTCCAAGTTGTTTTTCAATTAATATTTCTTATCTTTTTTCATTTCATTAATAAGCCATTTTGTCTATTTCACCATTATTTGTAAATGAGTTGTTTTTCAATTTACCATATCTTATATCTGTTGAAGATATAGCTTTCCTAAAAAATATTTTTAATTTCTGAAGTAAAATCATTTCTTTCATTACAGTAGTTGTATGTTTCCTTTGGGAAAAATTGCATTTTTTTCCATTTCTTGATCCTTTATGCATTATTTTGTATATATCTAAAAAGATATTACATGTGAAAAAAGGAGATGAAGTTGGAATAATGATACCATGTTATTATGGTTAATTTTTAACAAATACAGAATTATTAATCTTTAATTGAATTTAATGTTATTTTATGAACTAGAAATGCTATGATAATATCCAGTTTCATAAATCTTAGAAATAATCATAAATAAATTTATCTAAGGTGAATGATATCAATTGATGTGAGGTTAAAAAGTTTGATGCTGGTAGACCAAGTGCCAATTCAAATTGAAATCACTAACTAACAACAAATTAAAAATTTATTATCAATGATTCCATGCCAAATCTAACTTCTCAAATGCAAACAGTAACAGAAAACAATACACATAAACACACACACACACACACACATATATATATATATATATAAGGTAACAACTTTTCACATCATAAACTTTTTTACAATTCAGACAATATAATTATTTTTATTATTAAAAGCAGTTATGAATTAATAACTACCTAATATTTTGTTAAAAAGGCTTAATTATTTTTTGTCATTCTTTTCAAAGAAGACAACATGAAAATCTCTATTTTTTTTATAAATAGATACTGCAAAAATGGAGATATTTATTCTTTACTTTACTGAATTATTACATTTTCATTTAAATTCAAACTACTTTGACCTAAATATAATTTTTCACAAAAATAAGAAATAATGTAAAGACTTTCAAGAAAGATATTAATATCATATCCTCATTCTTATTAAATGAAATATATTGTGATTCTTTTTAAAATGTTATTGGAAAACAATTTAAAAGACAAAAAATGAAAATTACATTGTGTTTTGATGTTAATGTGCTCAATGTATTTGTTTGTTAAGCAAGTATCACTATTTAAATTTGTTTTTAATTGCATAAATATTAAATTTTATATTTAATTACTATTGTAGAGTGATGTTTTAATTTTTTTTCATATGTCAAAGGGTTGATTGGGGGGAGTGAACCCAGGCCAGCTGCTTGTAAGGCAGCTATACTGGCTGCTAGAACACCAATGCTTGACTATGTTTTAATTTATATGTTGGATTTTAGCATTATTTGTTTTAGTAAGTGTGTCTAAATAGTAAAATAAAATAATGATTATTTGTTAATTGATTTATGATTATTATGTTTTAAATGTAATTGAGGTGTTACTGTTATTTTAAATATGCAATTTTGGGAATTAATGTCCAATAATTTTTTTTTGGGTGGTTGATATTAGAAAGATTGAACATTTAACCAGATTAAGTGGTGATGAAATCTGAAAGATTGCAAATTTAAGATGCAGAGGAATAAATATTTTTTCAAAAAGATATAGAATTAATTTTAATTAAGAAAAGAGATTATTTATAAATAGTATAGTATAAGTTTTAAATGTGCAGAGAGATGATTTGAATAGTTTTATTAAAGAACATTAGATGGACCATTTTATAGATTACATAAATTGATCTCAGATTTTAAGAGTAATCATTGTAGTTTAAACAAAATATATTTTAATTATTTGATTTTAATATTTTTATGAGTCAATTTAGAACAGATCTAAATTTTATTCTAGGAAATATAAAAGAAAATTAAATTTATTGTTTGATAGAGTGGATTTTATAATAATGCTGATTTCAATAGTGCAGGCTTCTTGGTGGTTCTGCAGCATCACCTGGTGGTAACAGTGCACATAACCAAACACTATCCAATGTAGTTATGAAAAGTAATTATGAAAAAAATAGTAATAAAACACTTAATATTGCTCAGATTAATTTAAATGTTCAAGAAATGAAAATTGTAATTTTGTTTCTTTCTATGATAAATTTGTAATATTAGAACAACTTGGTCAACTGAGTTCAGTAGGTGATGAAAAAAAATCAATTAATTTTGAATAGAAGTTGAAAAAGTAGAGAGAAATTGTCTGTTAGTTATGTTGAGATTAAACATATTCATGCTAAATTAACTCCTAATGATGCAATTATTTCTAGTAAAAACAAAATTGACCACTTTATTATTATAAAGAAAATATTTTAAAGTAAATAAAAAATTAGCTAATGCTAAATATGGTTGTTTAAAAGTATTATAATAACATTATTAATATGAATTTAATAAACTATTTGAAAAAATGCATAATTAAAAACTTTTTAATAGGACTCAATTATTAAGAGCTATCTCAGTAATGTCATATTAGCTAAGCCAACATGTTTATGAATATTAAAACTCTTAAAAAGATTTTTCTTTGAGAATTATTTTTGAGTTTACTGGTAGTATCAATTAAATGATTTCTAGATTCCTTAATTAACTGTTAAAATATTTTATCAATTTACTGTTGCATCTTCTTTGGAGAGCTTTAATAGGTAAATAAATTTTAAATACAAAATTATTGGGTATATAATAGTTTTGATACTTAAAACATGATCTATAATAAAATTGCTTGACTGCTTTAGCCATATAGTAGACAATGTGCATATTTCAATTCAGCTCTAATAGTAATTTGCTGCTGTCTAACTTTACTTCCAACTGGATTGACTATTTATAGCTACATCCCCTTCCATAAGAAAAGCAATCAGATTTGCTGAGTGTCATTACCTATTGGCATGTTTCAGCTATTTTTTATATCTTATCTATTCATTTATTGGTTAGTGGTCATGAATACTCAATCCAATGGAAACTGGACTAGTCTATTATTTGAAGGTAAGGTTGAGCAGTATTGATGTTATTATTTTTGGATTGTCTAAAGAAATATTTGCTGGAAAATATTAGATAAAGGAATTACTTCTCACTGGAGAAGTCTGTGTATTTTACTTATTGTTCTAAGTTTTATAAAATTAAAAAAAAAATTGAATGACAGATTATATTATTTTTCGTTTGATTTGTTTAGGTTACATTAATCATTTGGAAAAAAATATCTTACTGATAATAAATACGAAGAAATAAAATTATTTGTTAGGTATGTTAAAAATTATTTATTTGTAATAAAAAAATTAATTAACAGATTTGTTGAATGAATTTAATAATCTTTATCCTTCTATAAAATTTATTTGAAAAAAAAAGGGGGGAAGAGGTTGGATTTTATACAATTAAAATTTTTGAATTTACTAATGATAACTTTTTGTTATGTAGTCATTATGATAAGTAAGACCCAATAAAGTTATTATTCATAACAGAATAGCTTTGGTGAAGTATTGTTATAGAATATGTCCAGACCATACATAAATTTGTTGCCTTTAAAGATTTTCTACATCGAAATCAAAATCTATACAAATTTGAATCTGACTGAAAAACCATATCAAGGACTTATGTGATATTCGATACAAATATAGGATACCCATTAAGATGATTAAAATATTCTACTCCAAAATTAGAATCAGACCCAACACTAAGTGAAATAAAACCCTGGATATCACTTCCTTATTTACCTGGTATAACTCAAAGCATAAGCAAGATTTGCTCAGACACATATAAGGTTAGCTTTCACACCCCTTCCATAATCACTTAATAAACAACACCAAGGAAAAGATTCCCCCAGAACAGTCTCCTTGGGTGGTATATGCTAATATACAAATTGCAGGACTGTTTACTTTAGTGAACCTCGAACAATTCTTAAAACAAGGGTTGGCTAACACATGATATCAGTGGAATAGTGCTTACCTAGAACATGAAAACAAACATGACCATACATTTGAGACAGTAGTGGCCAGTGTCATCTGTTCTGAAAGAAATGATGCAGAATGGAAAGAGGCTTGGAGCATTGCCATTAACATGAAAGCTATAAATAAGAAACAATCTAAAAGCATCCCCTTTCAAAAAAGTGGATTATGTAAATTCTCTCATTTACATTTTATTATTAATGCACTGAAAAATCTCTATCTTGATAAATTACATAATTTGCTTTATATATTTCTTCTATGATTATGACTACAAGCTGGTTGAAAACATGCTAAGCATATTATGTTATAATGAATAAGCTTTTCTCAATACACATAATAATAGTGTTTATTTTTTGAATAATAATAAGAGTATTTTAAAAGAGATTAAAAAGAAAAATTGTTTTTATTTCTTTGTTTCTTGAACTGTCTTATTATAACATTTTAAGGAATTACAATATATCTTGTAATAAGCAAATAATATAAAGTCCTGGGTTCTCTTCCCGGCCGATGCTTTGATACATGAAAAAATAATAATAATAATTTCTTAAATAATATGAGAACAGAGAAATAATAGAAATATTACGCCTAAAATTGTTTATACTAGTCTTATTTTTTATTATAAAAAAATTAAATTTAGGTTAAAGTAGTCTGAAATTAAATAAAAGTGAAAGATAACAAAGGTAAAATATTTTAGTTCTGCGTTATATATTGTAAGAAAAAGCACAGATTATAAGATGTTATTTGAATAGGCTGAAATTAACTTCTTTGGAAAGAAGAAAATAATTAAAGAATTTTAATAAAATATTAAATATCCGAAGTTACAATTTATTCAAACCTTCATTTAATATTGAAGATAATTGGAATATTAATTTGAATTGTGTGGAGTTAGAAAAGAAGATCATATTCTAAATGACATGGAAAAATGAAAGTATGTCAAAAGGCAAAATTTGTAACCTACATGATTTATCAAAACAATGATGTACCAAAACACCCTATCAACTTCATTAGTTAAAAATCTAAGTATAAACTAAAGAAAATCATAACTTTCTAAAGCCAAACCACAATATGAAAATTTCAAAAATCTACTAAATCTAAATTTGAAATGTTATAAAATAAAGATGGTATTTAGAAGAATGTATATTGGTGAGACCTAAAGAGCACAATCGAATGATTAGAAAAACTAGATAGGTCTACAGTTCCAGATCATGTATGTACTAATGAACATATATTTGGTTGGGAAGAGACAAATATATTGGATAGAGAGGAAAAATACAAAGGAGAAAGTCAAAGAAGTTTCTCACTTGACTATAGCAAATAACTCCATAATCAAATTAATGTTACAATAAATAATGTGTGGAAGCCATTAATTAACCTTGCACTTAGTAAAAAGTGGATAAATCAGGAAGACCTACATGGATAAAAATGTCTACTGTCTATTGTCTTTGACAGAATAGCTTAGTTGATTAGAGTATTATCTTATTCATGAATCTAAAGCCCCAGGTTCGATTTCCAAGCTACATTATATAATAATGGAATCTTGTTACTAACAGTTTAGTGTATTTGGAAAGTTTAAATAAGATTTTAAGTTTTTCTAAAGACTATGTAATGTTAGATGATGGAAATAGTTCTAATACAAATGTTATTAATATATTACATATATGTGTGTGTTATTTTGTATTATTGTTTGTACTTGAGAGGTCTGCATTAGTAGAGAAATCATTGATAATGACTTTTTAAATTTGTCTAGTTATTTGAATTAGCACATTTGATTAGATTAGCTTTTGGCATTTGATACTATATATTGTAATGATATATAAATATGTCGTTACATTAATTTAAAATAAAAACTTAAAGTTCGCAAATAAAAGTAAAAAACTAAACGCTAAAATTAAAATGTTTGTTAAACGTATATATATTCGCACAGATGCTAAGCTTTAAAAATATTTTTTTTTAATAAATAAAAAAAGGTATTTGAATGTATTTTTTTTTTTATAAAAAAAGATTTAAATATAAAAATGGTTTAAAAAAGAAATAACGTAAGTAAAAATAAAAACAGGTATTAATTAATTCCTGTAATCTATAAATCGAAATGATTGTTTATTAATTATCCAAAAGCTGTCTAATTAAAAAGTCAGAGAGTAAATTAGATAAGAGAATAAAGAGATTTTAGCTTGACCAATGGAAGCACCAAGCCTCAGCCCGGACCCGAACAAAAATTTGGATTAGTGACGTCTTTGTTCATTCAATCTGGAGATTTACTATAAAAAGGGAAATACAGTTTTTTCGGACAGTTCCAGCATTGTGCGTTTGAGAGGTGGTAGGACACGCATACCACACTCTCTGTTTAAAAAGGAAAAATGAAAAGACTGTGATACCTTGAACCAGCTATTGCCATCTCCGGAATATTATCTTCCAATGGAGGCATCACGGAATTAAAGGCAGAAACCTGGACTCTTCTACCGTGAGCTATGAACTTTACAAATTAACAACAACCAAAAAAAAGTAATTAAGACCTTTCGTCATTGATTTTTTTTTAAAGATTCATCTAATTTAAATTTTAAAATGAACTCTTATTTGATTTTCAAATTAATAATTGATTGTTTAAATTTATATAGTTAAGTTTTGCTAAAATCATTTCCATTTTAATTATTTTTATTTGTAGTAATATTTATTGTAGAAATTATTAAATGCATTACATTTAAGTTGGGTATAGACATTGCATAGATTCGTTAGCGGTTGATTATGTTGTGGTTTTCACAGTCGATTGGAATATATAGGTCAACGATGTTAATGTGGGCATCTTACGATGAATGCCATGGGGCCTTGTGTATTCCCTGTTGCAATTGACGTTATCGATTGACTTTGTATTTTGATCGGTTGTGTTTAATTTCGAATGTTTTGACCGTGGAATCTGTGCAGCCAATCTATACCCAACATTTTTAAACAAATCTGTGCGAACGTATTTAAATGTTAAATTTAAGTCGGGCATGAATGGCTATATAGATTTGTAAAGTTATATTAGTGGAGAGTAATCTTAGGTTATTTATGTCGTTGTTGAATTGGGTCAATGGATTGGATATATTTGTGTAATTAGTGGATGTAGTATAAGTTTCGCTACGTGCAGAATCGCTGAATACACCGCACCAACCCTTTGCCTATGGATGGGATTGTAAGTCGGCAAAAAGGATCGCGGTCCCTTCCTATGGAGTTTTATTTTATTGTTCTTCTTGCTATACAGACGTCATATTCCTGTATTGGACAAGAGTCAATGTTTTCTCTAACTATACTGTTCAGATGTCCATGCCTGACAGTATAGTATATTTGTGCTGTTGTATTTTCATGCTACATTGAATACATAAATGTATCAGATGGATTGATGCCAGTTTGACTGCGAATTGTAGCCTAAGGTTAAATAGGGATAGAATGTTTATTTTCAAATGCAAATCTATGTAGTCTATTCATACTTGACCATCTAAATAAAATATTAAACTCAGTGAAATTTATGTAAATTTACAATTAAAGAGTAATATAAAAATCTAAAAATGTTAAACCTATTCCTCGAATTTAGAATGACTTTATATGTGCGTAAATAAATATTTTTATGTGTTAATTTCTGGCAGTGGCTTTTATTCTTTTATATTTAAGATATAACATTTATAGATTTTTATCTCTGCGTCTCCACTGAGCTAGTGACTTGGGCTAACGATCGGAATATTTAAATAAAGTGGAATCTTAACAGCGCGTATCTGCCTACTTTATAAATTTTTCTAGGCTCAAATGCCTAGATGGCGCCAGTTGCAGATATTGTTTTTGCGGTTAGATTCGATCTTCACTTTCATTTCGATCGTTATAATTGGCGTCCCAAGTGTGGCCTTACCTCAGAGAGTGACCCTGAGAAGGGGAATTGATGATGATGAAATTTCCTATCTTTAATAAAGCACGAGTGCCATGAGAATTTTAAAAGTGAATCATGCCCATAGTATTTTTTTTGAAATTAGTATAAATATATTTGTTGTAATGATGTGGAGTTACAGTTTGAAATTTTGTCTTAAAGGTACTGCCAGTAAGAAAAATTGCGCATATGAAAAGAGAAATACGAGGAATAAAAAGTAATAAATAAAATGTAATTAATAAATATAAATCATAATTTTTTTTTAAAAAAAAAAAGTCTTGTTTAAAATCTAATCGTTTAACTTGCCTAAATAATACTTAAAAGTTGAAGAAAAGAAACTTGGAAGGGAGGGGGCAGAAATTTAGCTGGTAATAGGGAATCAACAGTCAACTTTTTTTTTTGTAATCATTATATTTGTGTGTAATTACTGTTTTGTCTTGTAAAAAAAAGTTTTGTCCTTTTGAAATTTTCATATATAATCAATTTGTGTAACGTAATTACTAACACTAAGTAAATTCTTTTTTTTTTTTTTAATGTTTTTTGTTTTTTGAGGAAGTTTACTGATATGTAACGATATATAAATATGTCGTTACATTAATTTAAAATAAAAACTTAAAGTTCGCAAATAAAAGTAAAAAACTAAACGCTAAAATTAAAATGTTTGTTAAACGTATATATATTCGCACAGATGCTAAGCTTTAAAAATATTTTTTTTAATAAATAAAAAAAGGTATTTGAATGTATTTTTTTTTTATAAAAAAAGATTTAAATATAAAAATGGTTTAAAAAAGAAATAACGTAAGTAAAAATAAAAACAGGTATTAATTAATTCCTGTAATCTATAAATGGAAATGATTGTTTATTAATTATCCAAAAGCTGTCTAATTAAAAAGTCAGAGAGTAAATTAGATAAGAGAATAAAGAGATTTTAGCTTGACCAATGGAAGCACCAAGCCTCAGCCCGGACCCGAACGAAAATTTGGATTAGTGACGTCTTTGTTCATTCAATCTGGAGATTTACTATAAAAAGGGAAATACAGTTTTTTCGGACAGTTCCAGCATTGTGCGTTTGAGAGGTGGTAGGACGCGCATACCACCCTGTCTGTTTAAAAAGGAAAAATGAAAAGACTGTGATACCTTGAGCCAGCTATTGCCATCTCCGGAACATTATCTTCCAATGGAGGCATCATGGGAATTAAAGGCAGAAACCTGGACTCTTCTACAGTGAGCTATGAACTTTACAAATTAACAACAACCAAAAAAAAGTAATTAAGAACTTTCGTCATTGATTTTTTTTTAAAGATTCAGCTAATTTAAATTTTAAAATGAACTCTTATTTGATTTTCAAATTAATAATTGATTGTTTAAATTTATATAGTTAAGTTTTGCTAAAATCATTTCCATTTTAATTATTTTTATTTGTAGTAATATTTATTGTAGAAATTATTAAATGCATTACATTTAAGTTGGGTATAGACGTTGCATAGATTCGTTAGCGGTTGATTATGTTGTGGTTTTCACAGTCAATTGGAATATATAGGTCAACAATGTTAATGCGGGCATCTTACGATGAATGCCATGGGGCCTTGTGTATTCCCTGTTGCAATTGACGTTATCGATTGACTTTGTATTTTGATCGGTTGTGTTTAATTTGGAATGTTTTGACCGTGGAATCTGTGCAGCCGATCTATACTCAACATTTTTAAACAAATCTGTGGGAACGTATTTAAATGTTAAATTTAAGTCGGGCATGAATGGCTATATAGATTTGTAAAGTTATATTAGGGGAGGGTAATCTTAGGTTATTTGTGTCGTTGTTGAATTGGGTCAATGGATTGGATATATTTGTGTAATTAGTAGATGTAGTATAAGTTTTGCTACATGCAGAATCGCTGAATACACCACACCAACCCTTTGCCTATGGATGGGATTGTAAGTCGGCAAAAAGGATCACGGTCCCTTCCTATGGAGTTTTATTTTATTGTTCTTCTTGCTATACAGACGTCATATTCCTGTATTGGACAAGAGTCAATGTTTTCTCTAACTATACTGTTCAGATGTCCATGCCTGACAGTATAGTATATTTGTGCTGTTGTATTTTCATGCTACATTGAATACATAAATGTATCAGATGGATTGATGCCAGTTTGACTGCGAATTGTAGCCTAAGATTAAATAGGGATAGAATGTTTATTTTCAAATGCAAATCTATGTAGTCTATTCATACTTGACCATCTAAATAAAATATTAAACTCAGTGAAATTTATGCAAATGTACAATTAAAGAGTAATATAAAAATCTAAAAATGTTAAACCTATTCCTCGAATTTAGAATGATTTTATATGTGCGTAAATAAATATTTTTATGTGTTAATTTCTGGCTGTGGCTTTTATTCTTTTATATTTAAGATATAAAATTTATAGATTTTTATCTCTGCGTCTCCGCTGAGCTAGTGACTTGGGCTAACGATCGGAATATTTAAATAAAGTGGAATCTTACCAGTGCGTATCTGCCTACTTTATAAATTTTTCTAGGCTCAAATGCCTAGATGGCGCCCTGGTAGTTGCAGATATTGTTTTTGCGGTTAGATTCGATCTTCACTTTCATTTCGATCGTTATAATATTTATATATATATATAATTACAGGTATACTTTATATCTTTGAAGTTTAGATGTAGTTATAGGGGATTTGAACCCAGACTTTTAAGCTTCCTTCAAGCTTCCTTCAGCTATCTAATATATATTATGCAACTGATATATATGATGACACAGTTATAGGGGATTTGAACCCAGACTTTTAAGCTTCCTTCAAGCTTCCTTCAGCTATCTAATATATATTACGCAACTGATATATATGATGACACAGATGTGAAAAAGATAATTGATCTACAATATGCATATTTCATGCTGAACCAGCACTTACCAGTTGGTTCAGATCATCATTCACATATATATAATCAGTGATTGGTCTACATTATGATAGAAACACTCCAACTCTTCAGCCATCCATACCATTGAAAATCTGATGATGGAATGTCCAAATCCCTTGATGATGCCAACATTATTGTCATGCCCATGTTGACCATAAATCAGTCTGTCCCCTCATGTATTTTTTCCATCCCTCTTCTGTGTATTTAAATGGACAAGGTCCTGTGCCTGAGGGAACAGAGTGACTTAAAGTCGATATGTGAATTTCAATATTATTGGCATTATCAAGGGATTTGAGCATTCCATCATCAGATTTAGAATGGTATGGATGGCCGAAAAGTTGGAAGATGGAGTAGATGGAAGCCTGTCCATTAGGATTTGAAGGTTTGCTATCTTAATATAAACCGAGCTTTGATTATTTATATATATATATATATGGGAGATGATGGTCTGGATCAACTGATGAGTACTGGTTCAGCATGAAATACATATATTGGCGATTATTTATCTTTTTCAAATGTGTCGTCATGAGTGTATTTCCAAAATTTAAATAAAGTTTGAAGTTTTTCTAAAGACATTCAATATTTAATGTTAGATGATGGAAATAGTCCTAATATAATTGTTATTTAATATATTATATATACGTAAGTGTTGTTTTGTATTATTGTTTGCATTTAAAAAGTCTTCATTAGTAGAAATATCATTAATAGTGACTTTTTTCATTTTAAATTTGCCTAGTCATTTGAATTACGCATTTGATTTATTATTAATTAGTTTAGCTTTTGAAATTTGATGCTACATGTCATGGGTGGCCAACTTTTGTGTTCATAAGAAGTACTTTTTATTTTAAAAATGTGTTGCGATCGACTTGTTGTCATAGTCGAGGGAGGTGTGAAGTACGTACCATTTTTATATATCTACCTAGTAAAAAAATATCAATTATTTAACAGGCCAAAAAACTCACGTCAGGGAGAATTAAAGCAACATGAGTAATTATTAACAATATTTATTAATTCAAATTAGCTACATTAAATCAAGATTTAAAATATTATTTTCATTAATGATATGACTTAGTGGACTTACTTATCTATAATTGAAAAAAAAAGTACAACAAAAACAAATCCTGACTTAAGTTGTTTCAGTCATTACCTGACAGCTCTTGCCAGATTGGCCTCGCGATTGACCAAAACTGGCTTTGCGATCGACCGGTGGATCACGATAGACTTGTTGGCCACTCCTGCTATATATATAAATTTCAAGAGAATATATGAATGATAATACAATTTAATGTGACTGCTGTGACATGCAAATGAGACATGGTAATAACCTGCAAACATTTATAAATTTGATAATGATAATAAGATGCTAATTAGACATTTCATTTACAACAATATAGATGCGCTGTTTCTTTATCCAGTTATAATGACCTTACGGCCTGTAAGTAATGTGCATGTAAAATGATATATATGTTTAAAGTTTTATGACATAATTTCATTATAAGAGTAACACAGTGAATGGATTCAATAAACCCAATGCAATATCCATCACTGGTGGATTTTGCATTAACTTCAAAGTAAAGTAATGGCGTAAATAAAATTTACAGATCAAGAACACCATGATAATTCATAACAATATTATATTTTATATATGTCTAAGCGTTGACTAGGAAGTGAACCCGGGCCAGATGCTTGGAAGGCAGCTATGCTAACTGCTAGGCCACCAATGCTTGACAACACTAATTTTGTTATATAAAAGTAGTGATAAAAACAATAAATTAATAATTTTACAGCCATAAAAAGTATACTTCACTTCTGTTAAAATGCAAAATTAGGTAATACTGTAAAGCAGTATTATTTCAAACCCTATTATTATAGTTTACTATTATTTAAAAATAATTGCAATAATCAGACATACTTATCTGCCATTTACAATTTAATCATTTTTATTTGGATATTAATATCATGAAATGAAGTAGAAGTATATCTCATTAAGTATTAATAATATTTAACTCTCTCTTAAGTGATGAAGATAAAAAATATCTCTGTTTACTTTACTTTCAAAAAATATATTTTATTCAATTATAGAGCAAGGTACATAATTGTGTATGCAGGTAATAGTTAGAGCTGCTGTTAACAAGCATTGTCTGCGATGGGTTTATAGGAATACAGTTCAAATAGGATGGTAAGGTGGTAGGTCATACCATTCCTGTCATCACAGCAATAGGGGGGGAATCCGTCCTGACAAGGTCAGAGGCATCGTCCATAGAATGAAACAGAATGTCTTGAAACTTATATTTTTAGTTGATCCCAGGTCTGAATAACCAACTGTTCTGGGCAAGTCCTCTTGTCAATCTCCCTAGCCTTCCATATGAAATTTATAAGGAGGTCCTCGGGACTATGTTCAATCCCACTTTCAAACAATAGTTTGCAACGTATAGTCCAAATCCTGAAGTTGACAAATGAAGCCAGCTGAATTCTGGCAAAAAGCCCCTTTTCAAAGGCCAGAGGAATCATAAGTCAGTCCAGGTGCAGACATTTTTTCTCAGAATCATGCCTCGGAGACGAGACCATGAATCACAATGGAACAGAATGTCGTCCATGGTTTCTTCCTGCTTCCTGCACAATGGATGTAAGGTATCGATGTTATAGCCTTTATGATGGAATAAAAAGGACCCTGTGGGAAGGGCCTTAAGGTTGACCTTGAGCAGGAAGTCTACATACTTGGGCTCAAGTCTGAGGAATTGTGTCCATTTGGCAAGTCTGGAGATAGAAATTGAGAGCAAGATGGGGGTACATGTTTTCTCATCGAACATTAGTCGGTATGTGTCCCAGTAAGTAAGTTTTGACTGGAATAGGGAGCTGGAGGTCCTGATCCATGATAGGACATCCATCACCTGCTGTTGGATACAAAGTCTCCTCAATCTGGGTAGGGGTCTATTGGTAGGTTTGACCCTTTCTATGGGAACTGGGCACTAAATGTCAGAATGAGAATTCAATAGCCTAACCAGAATATTGTATGTCCTTTGAATTTGGAAGATTTAATGGCATGTAAGGCCAGTCATTCGGGGGTTTTGTCTTCTGTAAGATGTTTAAGCTGATGACCAGGACCCCCTTTCCCAGCGTAGTTTTCTACAAAGCATATCAATCCTTTTAATGAAGTTGCTGGTGGGTGAAAATCTGGCCAAGGTAGTATGTGATTTTGGGAAGTAATACCGAATTCAGCAAGGCGACCTTGCCCAAAAGGGAATGGTAAATTTTTGATAGTTAACTGTTTTCTCGATTTTGGTGAATAGCTTCCTCTCCATGTCTCTCCTCATGACTGAGGGGGGAAGCAAGATGGAATCCTAGGAAGCTCTGGGGGGCTGCTTTGAATCTGCCTTGGATTTGCTTCCCCATCAGGATGGACCACATTGCTGATTTGCATTCATTGACCTCAAGACCAAATATGCGAGCAAACTGGTCTAGGAGCTCTTCAAGTCTTGCAAGCTCCCTGCCAAAGGAGAGAACACCATCACATCGTCCATATAGGTGATGTGGTGTATGCACTCACCAAGCACAGGAATGGCTATCCCTGGGAGAGCAGCCTTGATGCTTAGAAGCAGGGGGTTCACATAAGCTGTGAAGAGAAGGATGCTCAGTGGCAAGCCCTGTGAGATGGAAATGCATGGCCTAAATCCTGGAGATAATCTGCCATCCAATGAGAGAAGAACCCCTATTTTGTAGGAGGTTCTCTATAATCTGAAGGTATGCCTTGGGCACTTTGAGCCTCTCCAGTATACCAAGCAATATGTCAATTCTGATGCAGTCAAAAGCTCCAGCAAAGTCAAGCTGAACCACAACTGGCTGGGATTTCCTTCCCCTGCAAACATGGTCAATGATGAGGTGAAATCAGCTGACAGAATCAGCAGTTGAGCAACCTTTCTTTGTGAATTCATAAGGAGAGAGGTATTCTATGATGTTATCTTGGTTTGTCTTCTTTTATAAGGCCCTCAATAACCTTTATCATAAGCGGAACCATGGAAATAGGTCGAAGGTTCTCAAGAACCAGTGGACCCTCAGGGTTCTTGATGAGGGGAACCATAGTGATTGGACATATGTCCAAGGCTTCCCAACTGTCATTAGCAAGGAAATTTATGATGTTTAGTATAATTGGTACTGTAAATGTGCGCAGATGGAATAAAAGAAATTTTGGAATTCCATGCAGGCCAAGATGGACATTGTCTGGGAGGGACCTTAGTCTCTGTAGAATTCACCCTTCCATAATTTTGTGGGGAACAGTGTCGACCAAAGCAAATTTTTTCTGGGCACTAGTTATCCCCAATGGCTGAAATTTTAGAGAATAAAACTGCCTGATTCTGGCCAACATGGAAGAGCCAGAGCAGCAGTTTCCTTGTATCTCAGTCGATGTGGGGGCTCAGGATCTTTTCCTTAGCCAAGGGCCCAGTGAAGGTACCCTCTGGTCCAGAAATGCTGATGTTGTAGGTATTGATGAGCTCTCTTAATTGCAAGGTACTCTACAAGGGAAGACTGTGCTTATTTATATTTTGCTTTCAAGTGAATTATGTGCAGGATATTCTGTTCCCCAAGAGACAGATTGTGCAGAACTCTGGCAATCCTGTCCAGCTCAGCCAATAGTTGGATGGGACCCTTGGTTTTAAGGGTGCATTGATTTATTAGATAGCCTAGCATTTTAACAAAGGCCATCCATGCCTGCACAGGAGGAAGAGACATGATCTCTAGATGGTGGAATGCAATATAGGCCTCAGAGACCAGTTGGGGCATAATATTCAATCTAGTCAGCATCCTCATAGTGCAGGGATAATTGATTGTTGGAATTATGGTATTTTGATACCTGAGTCGAATTTCCATTGGCAAATAGTCGGAGAAGGCATTGGGCCAGAGATGGGCTTTAATCGATCCCACCATCACAGGAGGAAAAAAACCAGGTCTATTAGGGAATGTGTATGCCTTGTATAAAATGAGAATGCCCCTTCAGGAAAAAGGCTTTCTCCACTTATCATGGACAGATTAAGTAATTTTATGTACTTGTTACTGAAGAAAAGGTAGGATTGATTGAAATCACTGGTAATTAAGGTGGGAAGCGGGCTTGTTCTGAGAGTTGCATTGATGGAGTGGATAACTTTGATTATGATGTCCGGGTTTTTGGGTAGGTATAGATTTATTAGATTGAAGGACCATCCATGAAATTGGAAGATCGCTATCAGGCAGTGAGAGTCTATGTATAACATTTTAAATAGGGCTATTGGTGACTTTTTATTAATTATGAAAGCCACAACTCCTGATGCGGCAGAAGAAAATGAGAAGTAGAAGAAGCCAAATTCTTCGATTAATTGAATCACACGTGGTCTGTCCGGAGGTGTAACTTCATTTCTGATAAGCACAGAATATCTGGGGCCTGTCTATGGAACCAATGTGACAAGGCATATGCCCTATCCCGTGAGTTTAGGCCCCTTACATTGACAGAGAGTATCTTGAGCATGGTTATATGGTTGGTCAATCAAGTGGTTCCAGTGGATCAGCCAGACTTGGGGACACAGGGGAAACCATTGTATTCTGTAAAGGATCATCAGGCACTGGTATAGTTTCTAACTGTATTAAGTCATAGTCTGGACCAGGGCTGTCATCACAATCACTGTAAGTAGATAAGGAGAGAAAAAAACCCTCAACCCAAAGGGTGAACTCATCGCATACTTCCAGGGTGAGAGAAATAGGTACCTCAGTCTCACTAAAAGTTTTAGGGGAGTCCCCCAGTGGAGGCCCAGCCATCAATGGGGAGGAGCACTGCACCTTTTTTGGGGGGGGAAAGTTGAGTTGCTACCTGGATTACAAGAATCAAAAAGGCCCAGAAGATCATCTACCATTAGGAATTCTGAATCCAATGATGACCAGTCAGGAGAGCCTAATGGTGTTTTTGGTTTTCTTCTCCCTTTTCTTTAAGACTGCTGTAATGAATCCTTCATCCTCTGGAGAGTTGGTCATCAGTAGTCATTTACAGGCAGGTTAGCAGATTGGCGCTCCATTGATTCTACAACCAAATTGCATGAAGAGCCCTCCCCAAAACCTCCCACAGCATATATGGGTCAGGAGAATGGTGAGTCCTGTCATATTGACAGTCAGGAAGCCTGGGGGCTGATCCCCAGAAAGCCCCTGAGGGGTGGGGTCCAAGGTGGGCTGGACTGGTTATGTACTATATTTAGAGTGACATTGATGTGGTCCCTGGCTAATAAGTCCACATTGTATGCAGCTTCGATCTCTGCAGTCCTTCATAAGGTGTCCCCTAACCCCGCAATGGAAGCACTGGGGGGAACACCCTGGAAGATGATGGAAAGTGGAACATCAATGAACTCAATAAGCCCAGGTAAATTGAGTGGAGAAATCCCTTTATTCAGAGCAATGCGAAAGTCTGCTATATTGGAGAGTGACTTGGCCCCACCATACCAGATTGTCCAATATTTAAATACTATGATGTTCCAAAGGGGGCTAAGGCTCTCTGGAGATCAGCCTTGCTGAAGTTTACACCACAATTCCTGATATAGCCATCAATGGAGCTTGGCCTATCTGGGTCTATGGTTATCAGATATTGGCCAAATAGACTCTTATGGCCATTACGGAATTATTCCTTGGCCATAATGTTGTTGAACTAAATCACCACATACCTGTCATTAGGGTGAATACCGAGCCCCAGATGCCATAAGTAGTGAATAATTCAAAAAGTGATTGAACAGGGAATTTAAATAGGTGGATGTTGTCATCTGTGACAGCCAGAATCAGAGTCTTATCAACCTTATAAATGGTAAAAGATTTCTGAAGGAGAGGTGGAATTGATTAAACTTGTCATTGATCAGTGTGTGTTTAGATAGATCACACTTGTAGTTACTGAGGTTATCATAAGGAGGTATGTCTTCCCTTACTTCTTTGGGGTTTGTATAAGTTTTGCCCATTATTTGTAGAGCTCTGCCAAAGATTCCAGAAGATTCACCAACTTGGGAGTTATCAACAGCAGGGAAGCCAGCAGATATAGATCGAGGTCCTAAGATACTTTGGGCAGCAATTTTGGCATAGGATGCTGGGGTGGGCCTTGGCAAGCTTTCCTCTGGGTACTGACTGTGTCCTCCAAGGTTGAGTATTTTCTGTGGGGAAAGAGTTGGAAATTGATCAACACTATTATACTTCAATTGCTTGTCATTTGATAAACTAGATGGAAGTGTGCAGGCTGGACTCCTCAAGGAAGATCCAACTGATGTAAGGGTGTTAGATAATATGGGGAGGTTAGGTGGTATGACATTATTTGAAAAAAGGTTAGGAAAATTTTTGTGTTCAGTATTTGGGGCCAGGGTGATATATGGCTGGAGGTGGGGCCACCCCATCGAATGAGCATTTTTTTGAAGCTGTGGCATGTGTATTGGCGTTTCTATTGACTTCATTGTGATTTTTGAGTGATTCCTGAGAATTTTTTTTTTGATGGCGCCACCTCTGCATCGGTTTTTCCCTTATAACTTTTGTTCCCAATCCCGGAAAAATCCGTTTCTTTTTTGTTATGTAGGGTATGTCGGAATACATATTGTTCCCAAGAAAAACTGAGTTTGAATCCATAGGAGATTGTATTTTTTTCAACTGCAAAGTTTTGCTGCATTTCTCAACTTCTGGAATTGAGTGCTCACTTTGAAAAAGCAGATTTTTGGTGGATTTATTTATGTAACTTACCTTGGAAGTTAGCGATTTTGGTGAGCCTGGTATTGTTTTGCAGGGGAGGATGAGATCTTCCAAACAAGGGTGGTTTGGACCTCCAGGCCCACATGGAAGTTTATTATTCTTTGAATCTACTTCCATGTTACTTTTAGCCAGTTTTACTGAGGCTTCCGTCAAAAATGTACGTATAAATCTTTCTCTTTCAGGCACTACTGGCATGTTTTGCATATTGGGATTTTTAAATTGAGCTTATACTATTTAGGAAAGTTTATGAATCCAATTTACAAAGCTATCTATATAGGCTTTTATTTACTTAAGGGGAATTACAGCATATGGGGAAATTAAAATACAGAATTATAAATTTATGCTGCATTCTATCACTTCAAATGAATATTAGTTAAATATTATATTTAAAAGCAAATCTATTTTAAAATATAGGTATGCTTGTAATTATATCTAATTCAAGATATTTTATCTGTTTCAAAATAGAGCTTTTTAGTTTGTGCATTATTACACGTCCCTTACATATATATGCGGAATGACATATATATATGCATGATAATCTTTATTTAATTCTCGCTAATGATTTGATTATGAATAAAGCTTGGTTTTGAATATTTATAGCATAAACAATATAACATAATTCAAATAAGATTTGGCATAGATTTAATTAAAAAATGCAATATTTAAAATACGATAAAATTTCACGCAAGTGAAATCTGAAATTTGCTTAGTTTAAAATTAAGGTTATGGAACATTAATATGATTGACTCAGTTTCAGTAATTCTAAGTTTATAAGATTAATGACAGCAAGGATTATCATTAACCTAAGATATATAAATGAGCTTAGAAATTTTAATAATTATTTTAAAACAGATCATCAGGTATTTATTATACGTAACTAAATTTATATAAAACATTTAAATTCTAGATTTTAACAAGTTAAATTTGAATAGCATTTAATTACTTAAAATAAGACTAATATGTAACTAAATCAATCATTAATTTCTACAAGTAAACCAATACATAATATCATAAAATCAAGTTAATAAATGAAATGTGTTCTCATTGGAAATAACTCAGATTTTGGAATAGTAAATCATAAATCAATCTGTCAATGAATTATTTAATGAATCATAAGAATAAATAGGTTTATAAATCAGGCGAGATTTTAGGGTTTAAAATAAAGTTATTAAATCATTTCTAATTTGGGGCAAGATTTTAAGATTGAAAATAAAACAAAATAAAATTTACATTTACATGAGTTTAGTTTACATTATTATTATGGCCATTAGATTAAGATTTAAGCTAGCATTTTAGAGTTTAGTTTAGTGGAAAGCTTTAGGATTGAAGGAGTGTTTACCATTGCTTTTTTTTCTCTTTCTGCTGCCAAGTTCTTTCTGCATAGCGGGATCTCTTTAAGTTGTTACGGTGGTTAGTTCATGTTTCTCCATCTCGGGTAGCTTTTCATCGGTGGCAGGAGGCAAGATTTTCAGCCTATGACCCCGACATGCTAATTATTAACTTTCTTCAATATTTTATTAAAATTACAAATTTAATGTTAGTGTCCAAATGTTTTAAAAATGGCTGCTATTACTTATATAGCAATACACCCCCCTCTCCTTCATTATATTATTTTCTTAGATCTCTTTTCTTAGCTTATTCACTGATTACCAGGAATCGCAGAAGCCTGCTGTGTCAACTTTTAATTAGGTCAAATTGACACACAGCAATTTATGCAATTTTCTAATTTTAATTCTAAATATAATTTTAATCAATCCTATACCGGGAAAGATTAACTCTTCTGGCATCATTTTGGCTAAAAAAACAAATCTAAGATATGTGAAAAACGTTTTGTTATATATGTAACTCAACCATTTTAATTTACTGATATATGCAGAATTATGAAACTTCAAATATAAATAACTTAATAAATATTTCGAAATAAAGAAATCTTAATGTTTCAAATCCTATTAACATTAGTTTTCTAGCATATACATAGTCTAAAGTCACACATACAACTCGTTTTTCATTTAATAATTATTAACATTATATATTTTTATATTTTTATATATTTTTTTATATATTTTTTTTATATATATTTTTTATACATTATATATGTGCGTATTTTAGAAATTTCTGTCTTTATAAATGAATATTTCTTTATATATGTAAATATATATGCACACATGCTTGATTATACTTATTTAAGCCTAAATTTAGGTGGATTTTTATAGTATTATTTATAAGATATACAAGGATTTGGTGGTGTTTATATATATATAAATACTACTACAGAATATAGTAGGTGAAACTGTTGGATTGTACAAGCTGACTGTTTCAATATATATATATTCTAACCTCTCCCCCACCGTTCTCTATCGTCCTCTCCAAAAAAAATTATATACTATTTAAATATTTCGGGTTCTAGCTCAGTTTAACAAATAAAAAGAAAAAGAAATATCCAGCATTAATTAAAATGATTACTAGTTCTAATTTTTAAAATACAAATACGGTTATATTTCTAAAATAAATTAACAAATATTTATTATTTTCATGAGACATGGAGTGACGACACGGGGAACGAGATAGACTACATTGAGATATTATCCACATGATACTATCTCAATGGCATAAGAATACTATTTCCCCTTTTTACTATACTAAATAACTAACTTATAGTATTCTTATGACATTCTAAGCTCTTTTCACTGTGACTAAAATAATAATCATGTCTTAATATTCTTTGTAATAAGAATCTAGCTCAATTAAATAAAATTAAGTAAATAACTAGAATAAATAAAATAAAATAAAATCTCAGGTTCATAAATTGTATTTTAACTGATTTAAAATTACGGTAGTAAACTATGAAAAGGGAATTTTATGTCATAAATTCACTACGCAGTAACTAACAATAATAAATAATAATAATAACAACAATAGTATAATATAAGTATTATTACTTCCTAAATAAAATAAATAATTACGTACGTGGTAGTGTTTTAATAATCTGACAACAGAATACGTGTGGCAACAATAGCGTATATTTTAATGTAATATTGTGGCAACCAACTTATGACCAATAAATGATATAATTATGATCTTTTAATTTTATCATACAAATAAATTTTCAAAATTATTATAATACTTTTAGGTTTACCTTTTTGTGCAAAACTATATGTCTGTTTCAATTATAAATGTATTGTGATATCATGCATCCATGTGGAGAAATAACAACGAAGACACAAAGCTTTAAAATAAATTTACAACAAAGTTTATTAATAACATAAACAAATAACAATATTTTACATTATGTACATGGATATCCTTACTCTCCTATCACAAAATTATTTTACTAGTTTATAAAAAATGAAATCAAACTTCTACTTATTTTTTTTCTAGTTAACTCTTATCTTTTAAATGCTTAAGAAAATACAGTATTATTATTATTGGATTTCTTATTATAGTTTAGCTTGTTACAGAATGTATTTATTATATAATTATCATTAACACTTTGTATCCCTCCTATTATTAAATTTATATTTTTTACAAAATTACATTCGTATTAAACATTCTACAAAAACAATAAAATTCTAGTTTTATATTGGTTGTATGGAATCCTACTAATTCAAACATTCTTCTACATTCGGCATTAGGTTTAATTGTTCATTATCCGATGTTTATTAATATAATATACTCATTCAAGCCTTACTTCAGATGGTAATTATAACTATTAGCATGCCATGCACAAGTATATGTCTATTACACATTATTGAATTATTTTCATAATAAATATGCAATATTTATTTTCTAAATATTATTCAAAATATTCAAATTTTATTATCACTTAAAAACTCTGTTTAGATTTCTTTTTTTAAAAAAATCTTATATTCATTTCCGAATTAATTTATAAACTGTATCATATGATTCTTTTTCTCTTTATGATATTTTGCACTTTCACTTTTAAAGTTACACAATTCTAACACATTCCAGTAAATAAACTATTCTCACATAAACGATAACATATCTTCAATTCTATTTTATTCATTATTTCTTTGAAAATATCTTTCTGATGATGCAGATTCACGAAAACAAGGATAGCGAAAATAGATGCACAGGATCAAAAATATAACTAGAATATTATCCGTCATAAACCTTGACAATAATGGCACAGTGAATTTAAAGAACATTATAGAGGAGTGACCTTTGTCTGTCTACCCACCTCTATTATAGGAGTGATGCTAAAGCTATTTCTTCAGCTTTATATAACATCAAAAGTTTAAAAGATACGCAAAAACACTGTCCAAACTATATATGTTCAGTGATAGGGCTTAGTTAGCTATACTGAAATCACACAAACTAACTATGATCCAAATACTTTATTTTTCTTATTTCTTAACAAAACATCATCTTGGTTTCCTCTACACTAGTACTACCAAGTCACTATCCGATCTTATTTCTCAAGATTTTTCTATACATTTCTAACAATAATAAAATTCATTTATTTCAAAACTATACCGCTGTTCTTTAAGAAAATCTTTTACTACTTTTCTCGTATATTTATCATATACAAACTATTTTAAAATATTTGAATACTTTACAACATGAAAGTTCAAAAGAATCACACAATTGTTCTGTCGAATTATATTATTAATTATACTTTAAATAACTTATTGCATGCATATTTAAAATTACTCCTATCTCAGAATATGTTTTAATGTTGTATAAAATGTGTACATAGAATTTAAACTTTCACACATCATTCTTAATCAATCGATGATCTAAAAAAATACATTATGCATTATAAATAAATATCAAAATTACCAAAACGATCTTTATCTTCTCGATCGTGTTCTGTAGGCTTCATCATCCCATTGATTCTTGTAGATATATGATTTCCATACATACACTTTATTTTTAAAACAATATTTCTATCATTCTATTAAGCTATTATATTTAAATCTCATTATTATTAAATTTATGTTTATATGTTTTCCCTAATCTCACATAGTATTTTATATTTTAAATATAATCAGTAAAAATATTTAAATTATATTTACGGTACTTCTTTATCGAACTTGCTTGAAAATCGTTCATATTAAAGCAAAAAAAAAAATATTTTATTTCTTCTTCAGTCACTTAATGTTCTATTTTAAAGTAAAACAATTACTACTCTGTTTAATAAATATTCATAGATGACAATCCTTGGTTTTCACAATATTGTATACAATTATTAATTCATGATATTCTCTTCTACTATTGTCTGATAATATTTTCCCGCGTGACTTTTTCGATGCATCTTCTAGGTACTTTTAGTTAAATCTTCAATAAAATTTCTATTTCCATGGATCCATTTTTAAGTAATTTAATTTTATATTTTTCAGATCAAGCATTTCCTCCATTGAATACTTTATAATATTTTAATTAATTCCTATTAGATAAAGTTTTTCAGTTCCTTTCCATAAAATACATACTATCACTTTCATATTCTTCTTTACTTTTCTTTATTTCAAAATTCTTGTATTATATTTTTAATAATGTTTTCCTTTAAAAGATAAACATTTTTTCTTCATCATTATTTTTCTTTATAATAAAACGCATATTAAATTTTTCCATAGAGAAGAATAAATAACTTTAAATTAGCCTTATAAATTTATGCGTCATAATTTTTTCCTGACGGCAAGTAACTTCTCTTTTAAGTTCTCATATAGTGTCCCATTTATATTTCTCTGAGTGACAATAATACGTTTCTGGTTGAGCATAAATAAAGCTGTATTAAGACAATTTCCAAATATTTTTCCTTCAGCAATATTTTTAGGTATTTTTCCTTGTACTTCCATCTTTACTGTAGGTTGTTGGTTAAACTTGAATAAAATTCCCTGGTAAGATAACTTTTAAAATTAGCAATCCATGTCGAAGCAGTCAAAATATATTATATGTTACAGAAGAACTTTTAAAAATAAATATAAAATCTTAAATTTATATCACTTTTCCAGCTATGGTGTTATCAGCTAAAAAATGTGTTACTTTCTCTTTCACTTACACATCACTTCTCTCTCCGCTTCGTATAATTCTTATATTTTGTCTGCTAATTTACCTCCGTTGATTGGTTAATGATTTTTTTTTTAGCGCGAACAAATTTACACATTTTGTTATATAACAGATTAGACTTTTAAAATAAAGAATTGATGACGTAATGTCTCAAATATTATTTAGACTAGTATTTTTTTAAATTCAATTTTAATTTTACCAAAATCATTTAAACTTTTAAAACAATTATTAAAATAATATTTAATATTTTAACTTTTACTTTACTGATCGATGGCAATTATATTTAGTTTCAAATTCACAAACTTTATTATTATTTTAACAAGCGTGTGTGTGAAGGTATATAATATACAGTCACGTGTTTACTACTTTTATCAAATGATTTTTTATTTACGTCTCGGTCTAAATTACCAAAACTGATATATTTTATAAAAATTTGGAAAATAATTTTAAAATGTTGAACTAAATATAATTCTCACCATCCTAAAGTTTATTAATAAAACATACTCTATTAATTTTGATTATTAAATATAATTATACACTACATATAGCGTTTATTTAATTTATTAGTTTTAAAATATTATACTCAAATTATTAATATACTTTTAAACTACTTATAGCTGTGTTATTTTATATGGCCAGCTTTTACAACCATAAACAAGGATATTATTAAGCTTTATTTAACTGTTTTCTCTTAAAATAATTTATTACACTGTTATATACCAGGTATTTTCAGCTTTAAATTGTACTATAAAATCTAATTATCCTATTATTATTTATATATCATACAAATATAGCTTAAAATTTAAAATTTTTTAGTAATTGACCTTTTCTACCTTATTATGACCTACAGATAAGGGCACAAATATATATATATATATATATATATATATATATATATATATATATATATATATATATATATATATATATATAATTAGTTTCCAACCAGTAACCACCTAAACATTCACAGTAAATATAGCAACCAATATTTCTAACTGCTATCAAGGCAACCTTCACACCTTACAGTATCATAAATATTGAGACTTAAAACTATACCCTTTTTCCAAATAAAAATAAAAATGAAAGCCATTCATCCTTGATGTTCTAATAATTCAGCACAATATAGTCATTGTAAATGTCATTCTGAAAACATTGAAGATTTCTCCAACATATTCAAATATTAAACAATTCAAATTACACATAAAGCACTTTAATATAAAAATTACACAATAATTTTCCATGTAAACACTAGCACAAGAACATATGCAGAGTCATTTAACTTTAGTGAAATATATTTCAAAATAAACACAAATATCAATGCATCTTTAATTTATCATACAATATCATATTAATTTCTTATCTTTTTGGAAACACATATGATGATAAAATTAAGGAGTATTTATATCTTTAAGAAATAATGTATTCGTTAGAAGAGCAGATTCTTGACTAATAATACTGACAAGAGGAAAAAATAAATGTTTATAATAAAACAGGATAAGTTTATAATACTTAAATGAAATTATTTCAGCAGCACTTAGGTTCAAATTATCTGTAAAATAACTTATTCTAGTTGCTGCAGAGAAAAGAAAATAATGTAAAGATGATGATGATGATAATAATAATAATTATTATTATTATTTAAAAAAATCTGAATACATTGTTCATTAATATCCAAGAATATTATTTTTCCATTGTAATTCATAATTGAATAAGCTTCTATAATGTAACAAAAGTCAATAAATTTAACTTTATTAATTTAAGAAAATATTTTTCTTGCTTTTGTTAAATTCAATATGATAATGATATTCTGCAAGCAAGTAGCTTCCACTGCACCAATATCAATAATAAAAACATCATTTTTAAATGTAATAGTATTTAAAAACAATTCATTTTTTTAAAATAAATTTCATTTTTTTGAAATCAACTTATTTGAGTAATAAAACATACATCACAATAATTTTAAAAGTTATTCATCCTTAATGTATATTTAAAATACATTTTAATGACTCAAAAAGTAGCAGTTTAAACTAAGTATTTCCTTGCTGGAGTATAATTAAAATTATTAATGCATTTACAATTTTTTTATTATAAGACAGATTCTGCAATCTGTAATCTAATAGTTTATCATTTCCAATGATAAATTCAAAGAAAACTTTCAAAATATGAACATTTTAAACAGAAAATAAAACTGCTTATATATACTTGAATAGTCTAAAGTTTTTAGCAGTGTTAATATTTCCATATAGAAAAAAATTAACTTATAACATCTATTTCAAACAAAAAAAATAAATCAATAAAAGTTCTTAGGCAACAATGATATTTTATGCAGATACTTATCAAAGTATATATTATATAACAATAATTTAATAATTATTAAAGACTTTTTTGACCTTTCCTTATTCCCCTGCAATGCAAATTTCAAGTATTGGAAGTTCTATTTTAAATTTTCTGAGCCTGGACAAAATTATTTAGGAATTCATATTTTAACTTTTAAAACAAAAAAAAAATTATTGAAAATATTTTTAACTTAATAAAATTTAACAATTAAATGAACAAGGAAGTAACTGAAAAACAAGTAGGCAAGTGTGTATGTTCACTAGTTCTATTTATAAGATATGTCATGTGATTAATTTTTTACAGAATGAAATTGACATTCAGTCTACACATCTTTGATCTGCAGTTATTAGACTTTACATATTAATTACTATCCAGGGAGAAATTACTAAAAATAAACTAATTTACATTTGTCTAGACATTAATTAATTATTACAACTTTAAAATAAATTATTTAGAAAAACCAAAAATGTATTATAATAAAATTAAAATAAAATATTACATATTACATTGTTTCAAATAGAATATTATTTTACATTATTCATTTAAATAATATTCATTAAGGCTGTAGCCTCAAGCACATGCGTAAACATATTTACATTCTTTAATTGCTTTCAGCTCCCAGAACATTTTTACATAATACATTTTTAGAAACAAACATTTTTAAAAATGATTTTTAATATTCTCCTAACAAGGAAGTTAAGATAAAAATTTACACCTCATGCATTTTCACACACTTGTGCATTCTTTACTAAAAATATATAGCTTAATTAATAAAATTATTTATCTTCTTTAATAAACTAGTTTAAAAATTATTTAATTAAGCTAATTTTATCACAATTATCATAAGATATTAGATACTTCTTAATAACAAGTTATTTTTAAAAAATGCATTTTTATTAACAGATAATTTAAATATTAATAATATAGCATTAAAGATTTAAAATTGTCTTAACATTTTAACTCTAATATTGACTTTTAACACACTAATAGTTAAATTAATGTAGTTTTACTCTTAATGTGTTTACAATTAACTTACTAACATTTCAGAGTAATGATCTCTCTAAAATCAAGTATTTTAAAATCATACACATTTACTTATGGGTTTAAAGTATTATTCAGAAACTATTAAATTTAAAGCTATTAAAAATTAAAACAGTTGTTATAAATTGGCTCACAGAATATATCAACATATAAGTAAGTATTAAGCAATAAGACAGTTGGCTCACTACAAATATTAAACTATGCAAAAAAAATTATACTGAGCCTATATAACTGGACATTTAGCTTAATGGACAAAGTTATAAGTCACAATATATATGCATATATTTTGTTATATTTATATTAAACAATTTTACAAAGGATATTATCAACTTATCCTTCATGCATTGATAAAATTATAAAAACTTAAACAAAGCCATCTTTCTTATTGCTTATATTATTAAAATTAATCAATCTGATGGTTTTGATTGACCATAAAACTTTTAGGGATCTCATTCTTATATGTAGAAGTTCTGAAAAAGATTGCTGGTCAATCAAATATGACAGATTGATTAATTTTAATAAAATAAGCATTGCAAACATAATAAAAAAGGAAGTTTTGTTTATGTTTTTAACAAAGGATTTTTTGAAGTATTATATAAAGACATTATCAAAAGTGGATAATGTCAAATGTGTGAGTACAATAAGCATATGGATATATATTAAATATTCCATAATACAATACTAGTAATCATAAATAAAATAAAAAATCATTTTAAAAAAATTTTGTTCTTTAGCTAGTAATTTAATGTTGTGTGATTTTCTAATTTATATATAAATGTATAAACAAACACAATTACTTCTCTACACAGCTGCTTTAATATGTCAATCAGAAGTCTTCTAGTTGAAATATTAAATCAGCTGTGTACAGAAGTAATTTGTTTGTTTTTATTTATATTTATATATTGTTCAGTCAGTTAATATATTTATTATTTTTTATATATATATATAAAATCAAGTCAGATGTCACATGACTTAATTTAATAAACTTGTGTTTACAAATGTTATATATAGAGCTCGCAAAACAAACTCTTAACAAGCTTTGTAGAATACCCCCAACCTCAGACCAGTTTCTGCTGCTGGCTTCCTCAGTGAGGTATTCTACAAAGCTTGTTAAGAGTTTGTTTTGTGAGCTCTATATAACACACACATATATATATATATATTCAATCCCTCTTGAATCTCATGGCGTTTATCAAATCTCATGTGAAAATTGTAAAGCTTCTTACATAGGTATGAGTAATCACCACATCAGTGTTAGGAGAGATGAGCATGCTAATGCAGTTAAACAACACTCATCATCATCAGCACTCTCACTCCATACTATAGATTCAGGTCATAAAATTGATTTTTCTAGTACTAGGATCATATTCAGATGTGATAATCTTTCCCAGTGCAAAATTAGAGAAGCCATTGAGATACTTAAAAGGCCAAATTGTATCAATTAGCGAGATGATACATGCAAACTTCCTCCTATTTGGAAAGTTTTTTTTAAGAAACATTCATAATTTAACATTTTTGCTATTGATGGAACTTTAACATTTATTTCAAATCAGTGATTTAGCACCTCTACAACCATCTTTCTACCTTTTATCACCCAATAGATGACTTGTTTGATCAAGTTGAAATGTTGGTATATTAATATTTAAAATTTTTAATATGGATGAAAGTGCAAAATATGTCTTATATATATATATATATATATATAAAGTATTTTGGGTGTTAAATTGTGTATTATTTTTTATTAATTTCCAATGTGTAGATGATGTAACTTCATCATTCTCAAGGTCAAATTGTTTAAAAAAATCATTTGATCTCAAGTAGTAACAAAATTGAGCATAAAGTAAAAAACAATCCCATTTATATTTATTTGATAATTACTTATTCAGAATATGTGGATTAACAAAATTCAGTTTCAACATTCATTGATTTCACATTGATTTTAGAAGACAAATAATTGGTCTCCACAAGGCTGGAATATATTTGTGCTTCATCATCTTCACTTAAACCATTTGGTCTTTTTAGTATTTTGATAGACTCCCTCATTGTTCTTAAATCATACTTTTCTAAATTAGCAAGTATTTTTGCATTATCAAAATCAAGTTTGTAACCAATATCTACAAAATATGAAGTAAAAGCTGATATATTTAACTTTTGATTAAAGGCATTTTATGCTCTCTAATTCTGGCATTAATTCATCTATTGGACTGACCTACATAGTTTTTGAGCATTGTGAACATAGAATTTCATAAACACCCTTCTATTCCAAAAGTATTCTTAAGTTTATTAAAAAAATTAACATTTTTTTTTGCTAGTGGATGTTAAAATTAGATACTCTTCTACTGATCTTATCAATGAATCCTTTAATATATGGTAAAATCATTCTATAACTAGTTGAGTTATTAATTTTATCCTCTATTTAGTATCAAAGCTATGTAAAGTTTTACATGATGTTTTCATTATAACCATTAGGAAGTAAAATATTTTTGCTAGTCCTATGATCTTTATCAGACAAACTACAAGCTCTCATCAAAAGATTCTTTGCTCCAGAAAATATGTGAGCAGGGTGATGATGAGAATTAAAATTAAGGTATCTGTTTATATTAGTGCATTTTCTGTAAATTAAGAAGGCATCACATTTTCTTGCAATTAAAACATCTAGAAAAGTGTTTTCTTATTTTCAACTTCCATAGTAAATTTAATATTAGGATGCCTAACATTAAAAAACAAAAACAAAAAAAGAATTCAAGGCATCAATACCATGAGCCCATATAACAAATGTATCACCCACATATTTGAGCCAAATAGATTTCTTACTAGCTGCATTGAATACTTTATTATCAAAATTGTCCATGAATGTTGTCCATGAATGTTGTTTACCTTCAGTAATTTTTTTAATGAGTTGGTCAATTTTTTACCTGTTTTGTAATCACACAAACAATATGTGGCATGAAGTTTTGAGAAAAAAAGGATCAGAAATAGATAATGTGTTACAACAGGAAGGAAGCTGTCATAAGTAAAACAAATTTATGAGCAGTTCTCCTATGTAAATGAGGTAAAATGGCATTTGCTAATTAATCTCATTCAGATATCCTTTGACCACCTGAACTGATGAAAATTGTGAAGAAAATTTATTAAGCTACTGTGAAAGATTGCTGCAGAGTCAATGATGAATGAACTCATGGAATTGACTGAGATTTCAAAATACTGCCCCATTTGCTTATTTTTGCAGATAGATAATCAAAAACATGCTTCAAGGAGAATATGATTTGTTTTGCAACATCATATTCAAAAATAAATTTGGTAACTATGGTTACAATCTACAAACAAACAGCAAGGCCAATGGAAAACTCCTACTTCTCAATCTAAAAAGCACATATAAAATCAAATATCTCTGCTCATTTGTTTTTTGATGTCAAAATGATAGTGCATTCAGAATTTGCACCTCAGATTGAAAAATACTCTTAGGTTATATTTGGAAATTTTTGAAAAGATTTTGTCATGGTTTGCAGAAAAGTTCCAATTTGTGAAACAAAGTTGAGATTCTTTCACCATGACAACACATCCGCCCACATAACTCTGAGTGCTAAGAAATTTTTGCCCAAAAATGGCATGACATTTTTGTCTCATCCCATGTGATTCTTTTTTGTTTCTCAGATGAAAAGAAGTTCAAAGAAAAATGTTTTAATTGATGTTGAAGGGGTGAAATAAAATATAGCAGAAGTACTAAAAGTCATTAATAATGATAACTTTAAATATGTTTTGAGCAGTGGAAAAACATTTGGACAAATGAATGAATTCAAATAGAAAGTATTTTGAAGGAAACTGAAAGTTTCAAAATTTAAAAATAAATATATTATTTTTATAAATAAACTACTCTCTTTCATCAAATTTAAATGCACATTTATTACTCATAGGGAGTTATTCATTCTTATTTCTTTATTTTTGCAAGCATTATAGACATTTCAATTGTTAGATCAATTCATGATGTGATCAAAATAGAACAATATCAACCTAATCATTTGCAATTCATGAGCTTGTCTGATCAAGTATCCAGTAATTCGTAACCTTGCTGACTAAAATTTTCAAGTTTTTCCCAAAGATAAAATTTCCTATCTTTCAATTTCAGAATTCAATTTTTACATTCACTAATATGCCTTTATATTTTTATGATGTTATGAACTTTTTACAAGATAGTTTAAGATGTATGAAAAAATAATTTTAAAGGATAGTAGCAATGGCAACCTATCAGCAACAACAGCCAAGTACTAACATTACGTCGTATTGCACTATTTCCCAGCAATCTTATTCTGCCTGGAAGTAGATAACTAAACATAGATGGCAGTAAATATGTCCTCGTTTTATCATTTTGTAAATTTAATAGCAATTTTATTAATATTTTAATTAATTGTTAAAGTTGTATTAATATATGTTTTTATTTAAAAAATAAAGAAAATAATTAATAACTATTTTCTTTCATTTTCTATTCGTTATTATTCCAGAAAAAATTCATATTATCTTTATCATTTGCGTATATGCATACTGCATAATACTCTTTTATAGAAAATATATTTCAAATAAAAATTTACAATTGAAAAGGCAATATAATTTTTAAATAGACTGGTAGTTATCATGTTTTAGAACCGTTTTTAGATATTCAAATAACGGTAAAAAAAAAACAATACATGAATTCATAATCTATTCTTTAAAGTTAATACAAGCATATTTTTTTCTAATTCGATTACAGTCGAGAGTTGTCTAGTGCAAATTGCTAATAAATTCAGTCCAAGTCTATTCACTTGAAAAAATAAAATAATAACACATACTTAGTCTTTCATTAAAAGTATAGGGGATTTGAACTCAGATTTGCAAGCATCGTTCAACTATTCACACTATCTCATACAACTGATACACATGACCACACACAAGCTTGTATCCTGCCCATCCCTCTTCTATGTATTTAAATGGATAAGGTCCTATACATGAGGGGTCAGAGTGACTTGAGGTCAACATGGGCATGGCAATAATATTAGCATCAGCATGGGATTTGGGTTTTCATCATCAGATTTTCAATGATATGGATGGCTAAAAAGTTGGAGGTTGGAGTAGATTGAAGCCTGTCCATTAAAGTATGAAGATTTGCTATCTTGATACAAACTGAGTGCTGATTATATATATATGTGTGTGGGAGATGATAATCTGGACTAACTGATGATTGTTAGTTTAGCATGAAATACGTATATTGATGATTATTGATCTTTTCTACATGTGTGTGGTCATGCGTATCAGTTGTATGAGATAGTGTGAATAGTTTGTAGCATGCTTGAAAATCTGAGTTCACAATCCTCTATACTTACAATTGACTTGAGGTCAACATAGGCATGGCAATAATATTGGCATCAGCATGGGATTTGGGATTACATCATCAGATTTTCAATGATATGGATGGCTGAAAAGTTGGAGGTTGGAGTAGATTGAAGCCTGTCCATTAAATTATGAAGATTTGCTATCTTAATACAAACTGAGTGCTGATTATATATATATGTGTGTGTGGGAGATGATAATCTGGACTAACTGATGATTGTTAGTTTAGCATGAAATACGTATATTGGGATTATTTATCTTTTCTACATGTGTGTGGTCATGTGTATCAGTTGTATGAGATAGTGTGAATAGTTGAAGGGTGCTTAAAAATCTGAGTTCAAATCTCCTATACTTACAAATAAGCTTCCAGGTTTGTGAAGAGTGTCTGGTTTTCAAATATTTAGTCCCTCATTAATAATTGCATGTAAAAATATAGAACGGCGGATACTACATCTCGAGATTCATGGGTATGGTCAATTTTGACGCTTCGGATACCTGAACATTTTATGAACTCCTGAAAAATAAATCATTTGATTATTTTTGTATTAAATCCTTAAATGCATTTTTCATGCAGAACACCTTTTACAAATATTAAAAAAAAATAATAATTAAATGAATTATTATTTAAAAGTTTTTAAGAAATTTGAACGACCGGAAGTAACTGAAAAATCGAGATCCATAGATTTTGACTCCAGACTAATTTCTTTACAACTGCACTTTACAAAGTAGGGAAAACGTCAGAAATTAAATAACAATACATAAGTCTGTACAAGAAGTATTTATATTAACCGCGCACATTTTTATAGTACAATTACGGAATTTAATTTATATTACATTTTTTGTTTAATTATAATAAACAATAACAAACCCACTTAATTAGTTTACATTTAATAAAAGTAATTTTAAAAACAAGACCATTCTATAGTGTTTAAGAATTTCTTTAAAAAAGAAGCTAATTCATGTTATTGTATCTGCATTTTTAAGGTTCAAAAGTTCGAACTTTGTCTCACTGTTTGATAGTTTTGTTTCGGTTCCTACACTATGAGAACTTTATATATATCTAAAATAACAACAGATAGATTTTAACCTTCATAAAAATTTGTAAAGAAAAAATAAATGTGAACAAAACTCATTCGATATATCACCCAAATGACCTCATCCAATATTTGAAAAATTTAAAACGACAGGCCACCAGTTTTTTAATAAAAATCGAAAGTAATCTTGGAAATTTATTTTTCATAGTTAAAGGTCATAAATGAATTATATTTAGCAAATTTCAAATATAAAAGAATAATAAACGATCAACTTAAATTATCAAAATTTATCTTCATAAATTTTTATAAGAAAAATACAATACTTATTCAAACTTTCGATCTCTCTTTCCAATTTTTAAATAATAAAAAAACCAGTAAATTTTTATTAAATAGTATTTAATATTACTTTGCAGTTATTTTATTGTATCATAAAAACTTAAAATACCTAATATTTTAACTAATAGCGATGTAGTTGACAAGAACTCTAAAATTTCAAAGATTATCTAACTTCTGTTGTTCTATGCCAAATATTATAATTTATTAAATTTAATATTTAAAAAATGATGTGAAAAAGTTATAAAAGTATTGTCTCCTAGTATTGCTTTAATTAAATATGTGCACACATAAAAAATAACCTTTATTAAATATTTTATTCTTTTTTCAACTTATGTTTCCTTTATGAATTGATTAATTTTATAAACCAACAGTAATATTCAGTGATTAAACTTTTAAACTTAGCATAGATAATTTCAGCTTAAGAATGGAGTCGTTTGTTTTGTCAAGTACATGTCTATAAAAAAGAATTATATATATATTAAAAATAAATGAGTTAAAAGTTTTTTATTAATTTTTATTTTCTTTGTATAAAACATGCAGTAAATGTAAATAAAATGTATTATTATATTGTAATTTTGCAGATATATATGTTAATATATAGTACATAGAGGCAAACTATCCATACAGTACTGCCACTCAGTGCAAGCCAGTGGTAATCAATGGTTACAGGAAGATTATGCATAAAATTCTTATCTAGTGCCTACTGATCCAATATCTCTAGACTAGTTTCTAGCTTGCGGCTTTCTTCAGTGAAGACCTTGGATCTGAGAGCACTGCACATTAAAATTTAAATATTTTATTTTTTTAAAAAATTGCAGAAAAACCAAAAGGATGACATATATACAAATACTACCAGTCTCTGTAGCTTGAATTCCTTTTTAAAATGGCTTGTGGCATTTTAAAATTGAACAAAATTTCAATTTTTTATTAATATTTTTATTAATAAATTCATTTAATTTTTTTTCCTGCTCAGTTTACTAGATTGCATGAAGACAAAGACACAATTTTTTTATTGGCCAGACTTCTTAATAAAATGAATTTGACATGCTTTGATGATTTACAATTTCAAGGCCATCCCAAAAATAAACGTAATATAGGTAAGTATTCATTTTTTTTTATTTGAATATTATTATTTAAAATCTTTATCATTTGATAAAGGTATAAATTATTAGTGTGTCTGTGTTTGTATTAGTGGGTCTGTGTAGTATATCAATTATACTTGTATTCAAATTCAAATTTAACAAAAGTAATGCTTTATGTACAATGTAATTTTAGGGCTCTAACCCAAGTTTGAAGCAACTTTATTTTGTAGACATAATTCTCATATAGTTTAATAATTTATTAGTTTGTTTATATTTGTATTAGTGGGTTTGTGTTTGTACTTGCATGTCTGTGTTTGTATAACAAGTAATAATTTATATATATATATATATATATAAAATACATATTTTGCGGGTTCATCCATGTTAAAAACTTTTAATATCAATATACTGACGTTTCGACTTGGTCACACAAGCCATCCAAGTCGAAACGTCAGTATATTGATATTAAAAGTTTTTAACACGGATGAACCCGCAAAATATGTATTTTATATATTTAACCCGTGCAAATCTTCGTTTTAACATATATATATAAAATTAAGGTATTATAGAGCAGTGCAATGTAAATTTTAAGACTAATTATCAGATGGAGAGAAAGGTTGCAATTGATAAAGCAATTACAAAATTTACTGGGCATAGTATCATGGGAAAATATAAATTCTTAAAACCAATAAAAAGAGGTTTTAAGTGATGTGTGTGGTGATAGTTACAATAGTTATGTATACCAAATGGAATTGTATGCAGGAAAGAAATCACTGATTCTTGCCTATGCCTTGATACTCATTCTGTGGAGTCTATAGTTTTACCACATCTTGTCTCACATTATTTCAAGTTTTTGTCCAGCAAATGAGCTATATGCAAATAAATTATATCTACATTGGACAATAAATATAACAAGATAGCATCACTGGTGAACACAAAAAATATAAACATTACTGGTATACACAAAAAATCTAAAATGAAGAGAGGAAACTCATTTTATCATTGATACAGACATTAGCCTTCAATTTCTAGTGTTGAATAGACAAGAAGCCAATGCTATGACTACAAATGCATATCCACCTTCTAGAAATAATTTATTTTGTATCTTTGATTAAAATGAATCTTTTTTTTATAGTCCCCTTGAAATTTTTTAACTTTTGGGATACAAAATAAAAATGAAGAATTCTTATTTTAGGTTCTGAAGCTATGGATTATCTCAAGTAAAAAGTATTATATATATGGTTTGGATGAGAATTTTGTGAGGAATACAGAGCAATTATCAATAAAGATGTATATTTAAACTTAGTTAATAATAAATTAGAAATTATGAACAAACAATAGAATAATTATTTTTTTCAGATACTGTTTGGTGTGCTGTCGTACCCATCAAGAACCATACAAGTGATAAATTTCTATTGAAGAAATGGAAGAAATCCCTGTAAAATACAAATTACAAAAATGGAAATTGGTGAAAATACATAAAACCCACACACCCCCTGCATGAAGAAATTGCTTAAAAAGTAAGTAAAATACAAATTACAAAAACAAAAATCAGTGAAAATACATAAAACATCCCTCCCTCCTGCATAAAGAAATCACTTATAAAGTAAGTAATTACAAAACAGAAATCAGTGAAAATACCTAAAACACAACCCCCCCTCCCAACTAATTTCTAAATTGGATTTATAACATCCAAAAAATGCAAGTACAACACACACAAATACAAATGCTTACAAAAAAAATGCTTACAAAAGATAGTCATAGAGGGCAATTTAAAAGTAGGCAAAAAGAACATTCAAATTTTGAGGCTTTTGGAGCAAAATTATTTAGAGAAGCCTGTTCAAACAGATTGCAGCACACTTAACTAATAACAGCAGATTAACAGCAGGCTTTGTCAAACAATTATTTAAAGAAAGTTGCAAAATGAAATGTGATGTAATAGACCTCTCACACTAAAAAATATAGGTGCAGGCTTTAGAAAACAATTATTTAAAGAAGATAGAGGGCAGAACACTTTTACTTTGGAAGAATTCCACTGCTTCATGTTCTGTCTTTGGGAGATCCCAAATTTTGATCATTTGAGTAAAAAAAGATGCTACTTAAATTTCAGTGCACATTTTTGAAATTTTGTCTGAAAGTTTGTGAATGTTTAATATTGTATTCATCTGCATAAAAAAATCATATTAACACCATCAAAACTATAAAAATAATCCCAACAAATTGTATATCTAGCACTCAAAAATAATTAATACATCATATAAAACTAAGCAGGTATTTCAAAAGACTAGTTCAATTATGTTTTGATTAAATTTGTCAGCCCAAGAAATTATATTTTTCATGTGAAAGGTCTATTACATCACATTTTATTTTGCAACTTTCTTTAAATAATTGTTTACTAAAGCCTGCTGTTAATCTGCTATTATTAGTTAAGTGAGCTGCAATCTATTTGAACAAGCTTCTCTAAATAATTTTGCTCCAAAAGCCTCAAAATTTGAATGTTCTTTTTGCCTACTTTTAAATTGCCGATCATGTCTATCTTTTGTAAGTATTTTTTGTAAGTATTTGTGGGTTTGTTTGTGTGTATGTTGTACTTGAGTTTTTTGAATGTTATGAATCCAATTTAGAAATTAGTCAGGAGGGGGGTTTACATATTTTCACTGATTTCTGTTTTGTAATTACTTATTTTTTAAGTGATGTTTTCATGCAAGGACAGGGGTGTGTTTCATGTATTTTTACCGATTTCTGTTTACGTAATTTGTATTTTACTTATTGTTTAAGCGATTTCTTTTTACACTGATTTCTGTTTTTGTAATTTTTATTTTACAGCGATTTCTTCCATTTCTTCAATAAAAATTTATCACTTGTATGGTTCTTGATGAGTACTGCAGCATCACCTAGTGGCACAGTACAGCGTATAAACCATATCTTTTTTCAAATGTTGGAAATTTCTTTTTTCTTACATTTTTAATGTCAATTACTAATTGTCTTACCCTCATTGTTTTCCTCAGTTTTTCTATTTTCTGCCAATATATAGCCTTTTTCTCCAACATTATTAAAATTGAAGTTATTGTGACCCAAGTCAGTTATTTAAAAATTCAATATGGTGCCAAATAGTCTAATATAGATTAAATTATGCATTAGGAAAATGAATGCTAATCAAAGAAATTTCAAATCATTAATTAATATTTAGAAAAATAAAATAAAATTATAGCTGTAATAAATTATTATTTTATATTACTAACAAATGTGATATATCTTTAAAATACTATTTAGTATTTATTGGAAAAAATATTTTTTATATGCACTAACTAAACCTGTGTTAGTCTGAAGATTTGTGATGATAACATTTTAGTATTAATTATTTGTTGGATTATGTCTTTAGAAAATTTTAAATGTTCTAAATACATTCAACTGTAAGTAATAGCACACAGGTTAGTATTTAACACAATGTTTCAAGTGATATTATTCTCCTCTCATCTTTAGGTCCATGTTTACATCCCTTGATAGTGCTATCACTGGTAAGGCCAGCAACATCTGAAAAAGAGAATGTATTAATACCGCTTAAAATATTGTGTTAAATACTAACATGTGTGAAATTACTAACAATTGATTAATCAAATAAAGCACATTATAGATTATTAATTATAATTATGATGGTGGCAAGGGGCTGTAGCAGCAGCATTAATAATAATAATAATAATAACAACAACAGCAACAATAACAACAACAATAATGATAATAATAATAATAATAATAATAATAATAATAATAATAATAATAATAATAATAATAATAATAATAATAATAATAATAATAATAATAATAATAATAATAATAATAATAATAATAATAATAATAATAATAATAATAATAATAATAATAATAATAATAATAATAATAATAATAATAATAATAATAATACACTTCTAAAGTGGATAGAATCATGTACAAATTGCCTATATAGATATGTACTTTTAACAAAAATGAATATTGTAGCACTCGAAATTGAACTGACAATAATAAGATTAAACATATATCTTGCTACAATTAAGTGGCATTGTAATACTATGTAACTAAAAGGATTAATAAAGTTTATTATTGTTGAAATTTAATAATAATAATAATAATAATAATAATAATAATAATAATAATAATAATAATAATAATAATAATAATAATAATAATAATAATAATAATAATAATAATAATTAACAGTAGCAATTATAAAATTCAGAAGTACTTTCAGTTTCTTTCATAACCATTCTAACAGTAATTGAAAGTATTTCTGAATTGTATAATTTCTATTACTAATATTAACTATTAACATTTAATAACTACATATGTGTTATAAAAAATCATCATGTCTATAAATATGAAATAAATTGAAGTGATTTTAAATCTTTAAACTACTATCTGCCATATTTTCTATTTTATTTTATATATCACAACATGATAAAAAACAGATGAATCTTAAAAATTTACAAGATAACTGCTTGTATTGACTGGCATTGAAGGTGACTAACATTATGATCATTGTAAAATGACATTCTTATTTAAATATCACTATATATAATGCATTTGGTGTTAAAGTTCAAATGTACAAGTTAATTATATTATTTAATAAGATGTCTTTATAATGGCTCAAAACATACAAGGCAGAATTTCAAAACATTCATTTCCTTTTTTATAAATAATCATGGACAAATAAATAAATATCTACATTTGTAGTAAATGATTTTATACTTACAGTGACATTAAATTATTTGTTATGTATTTATTTGTTTATGCAAAATTTGTTTTGATAAAATAACTCTACTCTGTGGATTTTTTAATTGTTATTTTTTAATATTAACTGTTAACATTTAATAGTTATATAAATATAAACTTTTCACACTGTTTAATATTATGTAATAACTAAATTAATATCCTAACACTGAATTATTAAGCACATGAAATATTCTCATCAATCCCATGTTAAATCTTGTGTTTTGGATTGAGAGTATTTTACATGCTTAATAAACCAATGTTGTAGTGTTAATCAAGTTAATATATGTATATATATATATATGTGTGTGTGTGTGCGTATGTGTGTGTGTGCATGTATGTTATAAAAATTGCATCACTGTGAATATGAATTTTAAATCTTTAAATTACTATCTGCCATATTTTCTAGTTTAATTTACATATTACTACATGAGCAAAAAAACCAAGGTCACTGCAAATTTGAAGTTTCAGCCATTTCAGGTACCAATGCTTAATTTATTTACAATATAAGAAACTGAAGATCAAATAAAAAAGATATTTTATCTGGCAAAATAGATTGGCACTGATATTACAAAGTAGGTAGATTTACGGGTTTATATTTTTTAAAAAAGAGTATTTATAATCTGCTTGTGGTGTGTCATAGTAACATGTTTGGACATGGTTTGTAACGTAAAATAATTAAATAAATATATTTATTTAAATATATATATATATTGTGCCCTTTTCTATAGGTCAGTGATGGTTATAAGTGGTCAATTACTAAAAAAATTTAAAATTAATATTATATAGTATTTAATATTATAAATTATAAATAAGCAATAAAAGGTTGATGTAATATATTTAATAATAAGTATTGTGGATTGCATCTAGTTCTATATTTTTCTAAATTATTTTTTTCAAAATTTTATATAATCATTTTAAATGATATAAGTAGCAAATTTATTAATACAGATAAAACTAGACTAAACACCGGAAATGTCTACGTGACTGTCTGGAATATTTTATGTATAAGCACCAGTTTAAATTAATACAAATAATTAAAATATTTAAATAGTATATTATAGAACTGGATGGAATTGTCACACATTATAATAAAAATAAGATTATACATCTTTATTAATTATTGTTTCAAAATTATTTTAAAAGTAATTAAATTGTAATAGATAATAATTAATTTAAAAATAATAATAGGTTAATATTTAAGTCTATTACGTCACGATTTTAAAACTTTAGAAATTGTTTACAAACCAAAGTAGGGAGTGACCAATAAAAAGATAGATCTTGGCAGACAACAAAAATCGCACCAATTAATTGTATAAACGAGGAGAACAAAAATGTGTTGACTCCAGAGCAGAGGTAAAATTTTAAGCTCTTTAAAATTTTTCTTTCTTCAATTTATTAGTCAATTTTATTATAACTTTAATAATATCTTTGAAAGAAACTAACTGACAATTTAAAATCTTCCGAAGAGAATCTAAGAATAAAATTTTAAAAAAGTTCTCATAATAATGTTTCACTAACTCCACAGTAACCTGCCAGTGGATTCTATTAAGATATAATCTGAATTTTCAATAAAAAATGGATAGATTCTGAAAACCAAGTTATAAATTTTATAATATTCCAAAAATGTTAATGTTATTCGTTGATATAGTTGATATAGCGTAGTACTATGAAAACTGCTTTCGTGCATATAAAATTAATGAAAGGACATTGTGCGCAAAGTTAATGAATATAAGGGAAAATAAAAATAAATATTATTCGTATAAGAATAAATGGACAAAAGAATTATTATTAGTGAAATAATTTGAATTGCTTTCTTTAAGATGACCTGAGCAAATACTCCAGAAATAGTTAAAGATCGAAAATGTTGTATATAAATTAATAATGACTGAAAGTGAAATTTACCAAGGAAAATACTTGCCTAAAGAAGAAAAATATTTTACCGAGAAATAATTATAAAATATTGGATCCATGGAAAAACGCAATTGGTACTATAATTATTAGATAATTGTAGTTCTTCTAGAAATAAAGATGCATCAACGCGCCGAGGTAATATTCGCCCGAACATTAAAAGCTTTGTGGGATAACTAAATAAATGTTTTTTAATAATTTTGAATTAAACATTGAAACTAAAGATCGTCTAAACAGTTTACTAAATGAACTAATTTATTTAAAACTTTAATAATCAGAAAGGAGAACATTCGGACAAAAGAAGAAATAATAAATATTATGGGACTAACCAAGATTTACCGCCAGAAAATATGTGATTATGGTTTAAATTATTTTCTTTATTAATCTAAGTTAAACATTAAGTTTTAGATAGCGATAGGGAAACAAATACATTAATTTGCAATATAACATTATATAAAATAATATGTTTTTGATTTTGAATGTTCAAATAAAATTGTATGTGTGTGGAAATTTGTATATTTGCGATGCTTGAAGAGAAAGAAACCTACTACAAACTCTAATAGGAAGGTAAAGATTATTTTGGTACATTTTATAGTTAATAATGATATAATGTATGTTTTATTTATTTAGATCAGCTATGAATCGAATGAATGTAATGCAAAAGTTTTATTGTTATAATTATTGTAAAACGCATTTTGAAAAACAACACTCTAAAACACTTTGAGATGTGATTAGATTTTTTAAAAATATGCATACGATAATCATGTTATGTGTTATTAATATAGTTCAATATAACCGATGGTTATATCATATTTTCTGTTAATTTTTCCGATTAGGATATTTAAGTGCTATTTTAACAAAACATAGATGTCGAACCTACAGTGTTATAAAGCAAGATAAATTGTTCTTATGGAATAGGGAAATGTTTTATATTAGTGAATTTTGTTTATTGTTTTAAAAGGTAGTTAGTTTTATCGATGTTGGATACAGTAAAAATCTTGAGAGATAGTTTGGGTAGTGACTTGGTAGTACGTGGAGATTCGGAAACCAAGATGATGTATTAAAAAACTAGGATGCTACAGGGAATGAATTAATAAGTAGTTTTAGATGGTAATCAGCATAGTTAACAAAGCCCTACGACTGTTACACATGTTGTCATGGACAGTGTTATTTTTATCTTTCTTGTGAATCTTATTAGATGTTTGGTAAAGCTGAATAAATAGCTGCCACATCATGCTTATCGCCAGGGTTATCAGACAATGAATGTCGGACCTATTCACACTGTTCCATACATTATGAAGTATATATTTTGATAAGTTATCTATCTATCTTCCCAATATCCTATACATCTTTCGCTATCTTTATCTGTATTTCTTGCAACTACATCGTTATTTGATAAGTCTATTAAAAAAAAGAAACAATAGATATTTTAGAATGTATGTCATGCTGTTATTTGAAATAAGAATAGTTAAGTATTAACAAATAGTAGATTATGATTATTGGAAGAAAGATGCAGATATCCTAAGGAAGGAAGGAGTCAGAGAATTATTTTAATTTTTAAGAAATGAACTATAATTTTATAAAAATATACCCAAATAGAAATATACAAAAATATTAAAAATGATTTAACGCTTTCTTATTGTTGATTATATTTAAAAATATAAGTATTGCATATTTAAAGAATATAATAACATTCGATAGTTATAATATATGTGAAACTGAAACAGGAGATAATTAAACTCGTGTTATGGCATTATACATGAATATGGCTTATGGAATAAATGTATTAGAGTTTATGAGCATTAGATAACAAACGTAATAGGTAGTAATAATATTTGAACGATATGCAGAGTGACTTATATAAAGTTACAAGAAAATGTAATTTTTTTTTAGAGGAAAAACCATATTGATTGTAAATTTATAATGTTTATAAATGATGTTTATCCCCATATATAATTTATAATACGGTAACTTTAATATTAAAAGATAAAGAATAGTATTACCCATAAAATAGTTAAAATAAGTAATATAATAAATCTAATGAGAAATAAATAAATAACTTATAAAATGTATAATAATTTAAATTAACTATAAAAGAAATCTAAAAATGTATAATTCAACTATTGTAGTGTTAAAAGAAATGAGGATATCCCTTGTAAATAAATGTAAATAGATTTGTTTGTTTTATCTTAATTTTGATTGTTGTTAATAAAATTCTAAAATTTGTTTATTAAAACTTGTGTCTGAGTTTTGTTTTCTCTACATCATTGCATGAATTCATAGGATATGTTTACCATCATTAAACTAAGTATATAATTGTTTTGCACAAAATATAAATAGAGAAGTATATTTAATCTTAAATATTTATTGATTTTTTTTTTTGTAATTGAATAATTATAAAATTGCATTGCGTTATTGGTCATAAATCCATTGTCATAATAATTTGCTAAATTGTATGCTATTAGTTGCCACTTGCTTCATTTATCAGATTATCTAAACACTGCCACTTACTAATTTATTTTATTACTGAAAGATAAAAAAGGAGGATCTTAGATTATTATCTAATTTATTACGGTTATAAATGTGCGATAAAAGAAAAGCTTTACTAGTTAGATTAAACAATGAAGATTGTGATTATTATTATTATTGTTTTATTATTAATCTAATTTCAGAGTAGTAAATTATGACACAAAATCCCTTATCATATTTTGCAACCTTATTTTTAATTTAACCTTGAATAAAATTAGGAACCTGAGATTATTTTATCTGAGCTAGATAATTACTATTATTGTTATTATAGATAAAAGATTAATACTTTAATTGTTAAATGAGTCTTAGTGATTAGAAGTTGCAGAAGTCATAAGAATACTATGTAGTTATTATATGTAATAGTAGTATAAGGGGGGATAGTGTTCTTATGCCATTGAGGTGGTATCCTATGGGATATTATCTCAATGTAATCTACTTTGTCACCCTTTATTTCCACTTCTAGTCTCATGAATTCTGAAATAGTTATTTGAGTTAGTTTAAAACAGAACCTAAGTTAATTTTAAGAAATTTGAGCTAGTAAAGCATTTAATTGAATATCTCATTAATTATTAGAGCTAGAACCCGGCGAGGCGATTTTCACTATGTTATATTATTTATTTTGGGGGAAGTGGAGTACACATATACACGTAATTACACGTAGGGTGAAAGGGTAGATTATGGCGTAACGTGGTGGGCTCGAGGTGTACGTGGTTACACAACATAGGTAAAGGGCAGATTGTAGCGGCCCAACTTTAGGGGCCCGATACGATAAATATAGGTCATAATATATATACCCAGAAAAATTAAAAATTGCAGAAAAAATTAAACATATTAAATGTTGCTAATAGAAAAATAAAAATCACTGAGAATTTCCACTTACTTTCATTTTCTACTTAATTAAAGAAGATTAAAATGGAGCTGAGCTGTACATATTTCTAGAAGAAATTATAACATATGGAAGTTAAAGTTTGAAGCAACATATTAAGAAACTGAAAAATATCATATGTGAGGTGGCTGAATAAATAATAAATTATTCTGGAAATCTATTGAGGAGAAAAACTATGAATTAAAGAACTGCATTAATCTTCAAGAGATTTTCATTTTGCAGTTGATAGATAATACTTGAAAATGACAATGATGATAGATAGATAGATAGATAAATAGATAGATAGATAGATAGATAGATAGATAGATAGATAGATAGATAGATAGATAGATAGATAGATAGATAGATAGATAGATAGATAGATAGATAGATAGATAGATGGATGGATGGATGGATGGGTGGACAGATGTATGGACAGATGGATGGACAGATAGATAGATAGATAAGTATGTAGGTAGGTAAATAGATAAATGGATAGACAGGCATATATAACCAGATAGACAGACAGAGAAACAGATAGATAGACAATGAGTGGATGGATGGTTATATGAATGGATAGATAGATAAATATTAGATAGAAGAATACTCTAGTTAGTTATATCAATGGTAATACTCAAGATGACTTTATTAACTTGTCACATGGTATCTATTTATGCTGTAATTGTACCATTATACAAGGAAATTATTCATTTAAACAATGTTTAGAAAATAAAATCCTTTTTCCAATGATATCTATTTTAAACTTACTGATTAATAATAGTTTTTGTGGATTCAATCATATTTAAATAGTAATTAATAAAGGTTGTTGAGAGATATATAGTATTATCTTCATGGATGTAATGTAATATTTTGGTCTTCTAATAGTGATATTGCTTTTATGAACTTGACCTCCTACAATATTCCAATAGGCTATAGCTATAAATTAAGCACATTAATGATTATCAAGAGATACAGCTGTTGTTAACAAGTAAAATTGAGGTTGTTTAACTGAGAGTGTAGCTAAAACTTCAAAATTGGTATGCAGTGTGATACATCTGATTATTAAATAAATTTCCAGCCATCAATAGTTCTGTTCTTATGTTTGTGACACAAATGCTTCTACATAATATATTTCCATTAAAAATATGCCATGTTAAAATCTTAATCATATATTAGGATATAAAGACTGTGCTGTGTTATTGTAATAGATCATAGAGTGTTGAGAAATAAATATTAACATTGTCCTCTGCAATAATTTGTTTCACTACTATTTTATCTTTTTAACTATTATTTTTTGTAACCATTGTTTGTTTATTTTAGTAAACATTAATTTCTAATCACAATTGATTCTAGTAAATTTTATTTTCCTATTTTTAAATAAAATTGTGTCAAATGACCATTATTAATTCAGCATGTTAAAATCATGAATGGCAGTTTTTAAATTTTAAGTTAAATTAACTATAGTAATTAGAATATTCATAAATTGTTCTCGATATGTATCAACCTAAAAATATTAAACAATTCAGACATTTTGCCAATGATGTTCTACCTGATCAGATACCAAAAGAATAATCACTTTTAATGCGCTATTATATCACATAATACTGTAATAATGCTAACATTATTTATTTAACACCTTTTAATAAACATAGCAGTATATAAATAAATGCCTCATTAACACCTTTTACAAAAAATTTCTGATATTTTAAGCAGTAATATTAATGAAAAGATCAACTAATATCTTGCTAGACCAATGGTTACCAAAGTGGGGCACATGTCTCACAAAGCAGCAATTTGATGTTTAATGGAGAAATTCAAAATGTATTATTAATAGTAAATTTTTTTTATGAGTTAACAATGAATTTGAAAGCCTGTTAATTGTTCTTATATCTCATTACTCATAAATTAAACTAAGAATGTTTTAAAAAATTTTCAGTGATATTTTCTTCTTAATCTTTCTTCTATTTAGATAATCGTTATTCCTTACCTTCCATTTTTATTTGGAGCAAGTTAAATGGCTTGAAACTCCATTGTATTTCAACTGTCCTTTCATTAATTGCATTTTAGACTTTCTCCAGGTGCATATGAGTTCACCTTTTGAATTATATGTCATGGGGGAGCATCAGGATTTTAGTGATGCTTACATGGAACTTGGCAAACAACTGTTGGGAATGACTGCAATCTACGCGTGTGTTTTTGTCAGTAAAATCTGACAATCAGTATTTTAAGAAATCAGTAAAATTCTAATAAATAAAACAATCAAATTTTATATAAATGTTCTCCCAATATCCAACATGGATTTAACACTTAATGATAAATTTGGCAGTAATTTAATTAAAGTATTCTTTGTATTGGTTTAATATTATTAAATAAGGTCAGGCCATTAAAAAACTCATTTTTAAATAAACTTGATTTCAAATAAACATTTAAAATGTAATTAATTAATGATATACCATATAATTAGGCAATAATGTTATTTATTTATGTTCTCTATAGCCATTTTTCAATGTTTCGAATGGTAATGATCAATAAAATAATCAATCGCACTCTGATAATCAGTAGCTTGGGAAATCAATTGAGACTTCAATAAACCTAGCAATCCAATTTTATTGAAATATGTAGACAACACATGATCACATGATCACCATCTCTTATACTAGCACATAATTGTTTATAAACTAGGCAAAACCCTTCATACAGTAGTGCCACCCTGTACCAACCAGAGTAATCAATGGATGCCAGAAAGCTTGTGCATAAAATCCAGTATGGAGATATTGGATGAGTAGGCATTAGATAGGAATTTTATGCACAAGCCTTCTGGCATCCATTGATTACTCTGGTTGGCACAGGGTGTCACTACTGTATGGAGAGTTTTGCCTAGTTTACAACACATGATCTTAACGCTTGCAAGTGTATTTAAATAAAATTAAATTGCTACTTTTATAGGAGTTTAATTGATTTCCTGGGCAAATTATATATGTTAAATTAATAGAAACACATGTTGAGAAAAATATCGGTTAGTTTTTTAATCAAACGCTGTTTGTTACTAGAAATATTGAAAACATTCTATAGAGGATTTAGGTTAAATAACATTGGCATTAGTACAAATTTATGTGGTATTAATTAACTATATATTTAAATGTTTAACTTGTAAGCAAGGTTATTTAAAATTGAATTTGCTCAAATATTCTGTTTGTTTAATAAAATTAAACTGATACAAAGAAAGCTTTGTCTAAATTATGTTAAAATTTGTGGTTTTATGATCATTTTGAATGTTTCTAGCATATTTGAACAAAATTAGATTTTTATGTTTATTGGAATTTTAACGGATTTTGATAAACTGCTGTTGATATCAGGTTTGATTAAAAGAAACACTTATTAAGTAGGATATTGATTGATTTTTTTCATCTCCTGTTATTTAAAATCTTCATTATCATGTACTTAGTATTGATTCTCCATAATTAAAAAATAAATAAAATTAAAAAAAATTTCTGAAATTAATTTAAAAAAATAATAACCCTCTATATCTTAATTTTTTAATTCATACTGCATATATAATATGTACAAATATCTAATTATATATGTGAGTGTTATACATATTTTCATTATGTATATATAAAATGTATACCCTCTTATATACATAGATGTTAAAAACATGTTGTAATAGGTCTTGCTAGTTCTATAAAGTCTGATATCTGCATCTCACCTTAGATCCAAAAATCATGAATACAGGGAATTATTATGTTGAAGTCTATTTCCCATGTACAAACACATAGCATATAAGCTATTCCACTTATGTAAAAAATTTACAATCAAATGAATATTGAGAAGATGGATTTTATTTCAAATGAGTAACAACATTGTTTTCCCTATCAAGAACTAAAGATTACCCATAATAACTCTAAAAAAGTTGAAATCTACAACTATATAAGAAATAAATTCGAAAATGGAAATTAATAATAGATTCAAAAATGTTTGCAAAAATAATATTCAAAAGACTACACCTTGAAATAGAATCCAAATTACTCCTTATTCAATTCCCTCAGGATATCACCCTCCTAATACATTTAATTTCTCATTCAATACATTGATATTCATCTGATAAAATCTTTGTCTTGGTTTGTTAATATCGACATGATTCTGTTTGTTACAATAATATTTTCTTTCTCAATTTTCAGATTACAAATAATCTTCATTCATTTCCTTAGAATATTGAAGGAATTTTATTACCATAAAAACTTATATAATTATTACTATCATTATTATTTTTATTATTATTAATCCACTGTAGGATGAAGGTTTCTTCAAGTTTAATTATGTATCTCTATTCCATAACCTCTCATTTCCATATCACACCAATGAACTACATAATGTATTTCATTGATTTCACAAAGAGTCACTTTCTGGATCTTTTACAATCTTTTTGGTATCCAATTGTTCATCTACTAACATCTTTTCTAGCAATGTATCTAGTTTGGCTTCATCACAATCCTTTAATCCTTTGAATGATGTTGATGATATCTATTTATTCTCTTATGCACATTATTCATTGCTGATATCTTCTTGTTTTATCTTTATATTTTGCTGATTGTTCTGCAGATTTTGCATTGATATTGTGTTAAATATTCAAGTCTCAGATCTATCTTAAAAATGTAAAATACATCTTAAAAATCTTTTAAACACATGGGCTTATTTTATTTTAATAATAAGTTATTTCTATCAAAACACTCTCTACAAATTTAATTCTGTGCTTAATCTCATCCACTATGTTTCCATATACATTAATAATGTGACATGCTTTTTTAATTTCTTGTTATCAATCTATCTTATTTTTATGTGAAAATCCATTCAATAATCCTTTAGACCTTTAAATATTTATCTTTAGTTCTTTTTTCTTGTGGTAATTGAAAAATAACCACATCTCCAAATGACTTAAATAAGATTCATGTATTTTAATTTGATTCATGTAGCCTATTGTTGTGACCATATTTTGTTAAATATTTTTTACAATATGGTATAGTATCTAGTTCTATAATTCGATAGTAGTAGAAAGATTTAACTATTGGAAAATTGCATATAGAATAATGACTTTTTATAATCTAGAAATTCAAAGCATAATAGCAACTCATATGTACTTTATATAACTTCTCTCACTTCTTGAATGTTCTAAAGCTCTTTTTAAACTCAGGTGGCTCTTTTGGTTGATTTTAGCCTAAAGTTCAATGTAGCCAAACTGCAATTATCTTCATAAAGATTTTGTATAGAACAAATAAAAAAACTGATAGGTTTGTAATTTCTAATATCTTTTCTATCATTTATTTTAAAGTATTGATAATTCTAATGCATTCTTTTAGTAATTTGATATTATATAAATATATATTTTTGCTAACAATTTTTCTATTATTCACCTATTTCTTTTGAGATATCAATAATATTTGGATTTGCTTGTCTTACGTTTTTATTTAAAATATTTGTCAATTTAGATATTGAAATTATATGTTACTTACTTTTTCCTTTTTTTGTTTTTTATTATTATATAATTCTTTATAAATTTCTTCCACACAATTCATTATATCATGTCTCTTTTTAGTAATATTTTATTTTTTCTTTACACTAGTGAAAATCAAGGTGTTTTTTATATATGTAAAATGTTTATTCTCTTTTTTTTTCCTCGTGTGTCATAGCATCAGCCGGGAAGCAAACTCGCTAACCCAGACAACTGCTTATAAAGCAATTGTCACTGACCTCTTGACCACCAATGCTTGACTGTTTATTCTCTTCTACAGCTTTCACTAACAAATCACATTTATATTTTTTATATTATTAGTGAGTTATATTTGTACTATATTAAATTGTTTTTAATTTATCATTTAAAATATTTTTTTGTATTTTTACTTTTTTCTCAGTACATTGTTTTATCATAAAGTTACTCATAGAAAAAGCTCAAAAATTTAATCTGTCTCTGCTTTCTTCTCATGCATCATCTACAAATATTTACAATCTACTATAAGTGATAATATTTAATAAACAAATCAACCAATATCTGATGATATGTGTTTTTATTATAATCAATGCCATTAGCAGCCAAAATAAGTTTAACTCCTGTAAAACATAACATTTTAATTTCTTTTTAAACAATATCACAATATTAAATTCAATATTAAAGTGTGAAAGAAGTTTTAGTGGTAATACAATTTAATAAAATCAATAATAATCATTTCATTATGTTCTTTATAAATATTTGAAATACAAGCATTCTTCACATACCTGGAGCTTAATTGTAAATATATGGGATTTGAACTCAGACTTTCAAGCACCCTTCAACTATCCATACTATTTTATACCACTGGTACACATGACCACATACAAGTAGAAAAAATAAATAATCACCAATATATGTATTTCATGCTAAACCAGCAATTATTAGTTGGTCCAGATTTTCATCTCCCATACATATATATAATCAGTGCTCAGTTTATATTAAGATAGCAAATCTTTATACTTTAATGAAGAGGCTTCAATCCACTCCAACCTCCAACTCTTCAGCCATCCATACCATTGAAAATCTGATGGCATCCCTCTTCTATGTATTTAAATAGATAAGGGTCTATACATGAGGGGTCAGAGTGACGTGAGGTCAATTGAGAATGGCAATAATATTGGCATTAGCATGGGATTTGGGATTTCCACAATCAGATTTTCAATGGTATGGATATCTGAAGAGTTGGATGTTGGAGTGAATTGAAGGCTGTCTATTAAAGTATGAAGATTTTCTATCTTATTATAAACTGAGCACTGGTTATATATATATATATATATATATATATATATTGTACTGGATCGATCTGCTGAATGACCTACTTACACGTATATATGTGTTTTGGCTGGTTTTAAACTTCTTCATAATACATTTATAATCTTATTGGATTATATGTGCCGGTTCGTTCACATAACATTTATAATCTAATAAGATTATAAATGTTATGTGAATGAACCGGCACATTTAAGCAAAATGGGAGATATTATTGATAGCTTTAACTATCAACAATGGCCCACATCGGCTGCTAGATTCAAACCCCTACTATCCAAACACTTTATTTGTTTTGGAGTAAACCCCGAGGGCACCAGCTAGTCAATGACTAACATATCCAGACAGTAGGCTCATAATCCAGCACTCGAAACAATCCCTAAAACTAGCCCAGTCTAATATTAATCAATAATAAAATATACAAAAAAGAATTGGTAAAAAGAGATTGATAAAAAGAATTTGATAAAAAGAATTGACTGAAAAATAAAGTTTAAGTTTTAAAGACCATTTATTTTGATTAACATTTACTAATTTTAAACATTTTCTAAATCTAATATAACACATGCACATTTTAATTTAACACACTATAATATGTCTTATGAGAAAGCAAAATAATATTCAACATTGATAAATTATCTAACATTCACAAACACGCACATCAATAGTTCATTTTATGCATGCTTATAGAGTTCACATTACTTGTCTCTGTAGGATTTACAAATTACAGTGGTGGCTACTATATATTAATGAGAATAATAAAATGTTTTACCTAGGATTTTTGGAATGTGGATTATTGCTTGTTGTTAGCTGCTTCTGATGGAGTATATCTAACCAGTTAGATTTGACATTTCTTGAGGAGATTTGATGCTAATCCATTGGTTTTATTCTTGGAGACAGTTGAACATTGATGGAGGATTTCTGAGCTGTTATTTAGACATTATTTCATGGGCAGGTTTTGATGATCTTGTTGGACTAAAAGGCTGAAGTAAGAGCGTATATTCCCAAAAGCTGCTCAGCACTGCATTTCTGTTTCTGGATACATAATATGAATTGCACTGTTATCTCTGGTGAAACAAGACTGACACTAGACAAACTGAAAACTGAAACTCAAACTGGACATCCGGTAAAAATCTATTTATATCTGTGAAGTGTTTTTGTTTTAATATCCTCCAGCAATATGTGTTGTCGAAATTCCTTTAGTAACTAATGCTTTGACAATATGTTTTTGAGAATTGTTTAATTATTAGTAGCCATCATAAATGTGTTGTTTTTATATCTTTAATTAGTAGCTCACCGCTGTGTTTTTAAATACATTTCATTTCAATATTTATTTTCATGTGTTTTTCAATATGATTTTAACATGAATTTATTATATCTCTTATTAACAAGCTTACATTTATTTTTATTTACCATTGCATATATATACGCATTTATTCTAATAAACTGGAATGAAAAGAGCTTTATATTTTAACTTTTAATTTAGAATAATAACACTCTTTAACTTTTATGAACTCTTAGTTTTTTCTATAGGAAAACTCCCCTTCCCCTCTTTTAATTAATCAATTGTAAGTTTTATTTCAAGAACTCTCTGATTTTTAAATCTTATTTTCACAAAAACAAACTGCATTTACATTTAATAAAGAAACTTTTTTAAACTTTTACCTATTAGTTCTCTTTTAACAAAGGATTTTTATTTCTAATAATTTTTTTAAACAAATTGTTATGTGCCAATTTCAATATTGGTACAATATATATATATATATATATAATATATATATGTGCCAATTTCAATATTGGTACAATATATATATATATAATTAAAATTATCTCAAATCCAAAATTTAACCAAACCAGCAAAAAAATAATATTAAAACAGAACCAAAGGTTTCACTGCTACAAGCAGACTTCTCAAGTGTAAAGAACTACAAAAACTACACAATATATATATTAAACATTACCCACAAATCCATTCACTTCCCATCCACCCTTAATATTAAAAAAACTCTTAAATATATTAATTGCTTCAGAATAATAAATTTTCAATAATAAAGTTTCTTTAATTCTTCTTTTGATTTCATTTCTCTCAAAGAAGACAACCTTAGCTTCATCAAAATCAATAGTGTGGCCTGTATATTTTTCATGGACATACAAAGCAGAACTAAGATATCTATTTTTAACTCTACTTTTATGAACTTTTATTCTTTCATTTAAACTCAAACTACTCTGACCTATATAGACCTTCTTACAATAAACAAGGAATAAAATATACTACACCAGAAATAGTCTATCTATCAAAAATTTTCTTTGTATTATTTAATAAACTATTCAGTGTAACATCCCTTTTCCAAGCAATTTTTTTATTTCCAAACAATTTACTATTTCTATATACAATTTTATAAGAAGACAATTTAAATGGCAAAGAAATAAAATCATATTTTTCTATATCCTTTACATCCTTACAAATATTACTATTAAATAAAATACTTTTAACAAATTTATCAGAGTAACCAACCCTCAGGTAATCTTTATAAAATTGACACTTCTGAAAGAAAGCTACCCCACTAGAATTATTTAATTTATTATTTCTATGACAATAATTCCTTAAAGCAGCTACTTTATGAGAAACAGACTGATAGCTATCAGGCTTAATTATAGATCTTAATTCTCTACTTTTAACAAAATGACTGCATAGTAAACAATTAGTCTCTACATTTCTAATCACCAAAAGATCTAAAAATTTTAACCTATCAAAATCTAACCCCCCTCCTACTAACACATATTTTATCGAAGGATCAAAACAATTAAACTCATTTACAAATTTCTTCAATTTATCATTCTCAACTACAAATAAACAATCATCAACATACTTAACAAATAATATTATAGAACATGAAAACTGATTAATAACACTACACTCCAAATAATCAATATAGACAGCACACACATCAATGGAGAAATAACATAACGAATAACCCAATCCTCTCTAATCTTATAAAACACATTGTTACAAATAAAATACATTGAATCCTCTAACAACAAACACAAGTCACAAAAAACGTTAATCCTATCTGCAGAAAAACATTCCAATTTTTAAAATTGAAAAAAAAAAACAATGCTTTTTAATCTATTAACCAATTGATACATATTTTCAAAGTCTAAACTACCAAAAACACATTCATCATCCAAAACAAAAACATTTATTTTCTTAAAAGCTTCTAAAAAAAAAGAAACAAAAAATTGACCCAATTCAATATAATCCTTAAAATATCTTATAATAAATTTGGATATTTTATCAACAATTCCTTCTGTAAAATCAAAAATATATCTCAAAGGAAAATTATCTTTATGAGATTTCAAATTAAAGAAAACCTTTGGAGCCACAAAATCACTAGGGTAACAATTTAAATAAGTAGCTCTATCAAAAATCTTTTTATTTTCCATAACTTTCATAATCTTAATTAATTTACATTTTATTTTTTTACCAGGATCAGAATCTAAAATAGCATACTTTCCATTATTTAATTCTAAAGAAACTTTACTTTTAAAATCAATATTATTCAACAATACAAACCTACCACCTTTATCTTCTTTCAACAAAAAAACATCATTAGCTTTCAATCTTTTTTTAACAAGACTAATTTCTTTAGGGGCAAAAATAATTTTTTCTCTTTTAAGTAATTGACTATTCAAAATAACCTGTACAGACATTTTATTTTCATCGGAAATTTTACTATTACCTTCAATAGCTGAAATGAAATCAAAAACTAAACTTTTATTAGTAAAAGGAAAAAAACCAGGACCCTTAGCTAAAATAGCCAAATCAGATAATTCAAAACATACTTTGACAAATTTAAAACAGATGGAGCATCAGGTCTATTTTTATAACACCCAAATCTAAACTCTTTTTGTTTCACAAAAATTTTGTTTCCAGATTTTCCAACCAACCACTTAATTTTTTAAAATACTTATTACTAAAAGTGACTTCACATTTACTCCTAAACTACTTTAAAAAGGAATTCAAAACTGAATAATTAAAATTACTTCTAAAATCCAACCTTCTTCTAACCATTTAAAACCTATCAATTAAATTAGGTAAACTACCCATAATCTGCATAATAAATTGTTTAAGAATGAACCTTTTAAAATTTAAAATAAAATGACAATTAGAAAATAAAATCAATTTCCTATTCAACCTAATATTACATGAATTAGGAAAAACACTGCAAAACCTACAAGTCTTAAGAAAATTTACCTGAGCCTTTAAAGACTCTATTTTATTAACCATATTAATTAACTTTTTTATTTCTAAAACATGTTTTGGGGGCAATTGTGTTTAATAAAATAATATTAAAATAAATATACTAAAGTTTTGACAAGATAACACTTGCCCTATCTTATATATAAAATATATATTTTCTCTGTTGTCTGATTGGTGATTGTATGCTTGTTCATAATGCTGTCACATAATTCCATATAAATGTATGTTTATTAATAAGGCTGTCATGTATCAATATTAAAAGAATATTTTATGTGAACGAAATAATTCCACCACTTATAACCATAATGTTTTTATGAAGCAATTGTCTGTAATGCTGTCAAATTCATATAACAAATATAACGTGTATTAAAAAAACTAAAGTTATAATTTCACTTTATTAATACCTTGCAAGAACAATAAAAATAATAAACATAATAATAATTAACTATTATATACAGTCTTTCAATCCACATAAGTACTGTCAGATAAACCCATAATAATAATTAACTATTATATACAGTCTTTCAATCCACATAAGTACTGTCAGATAAACCCATAACCTGCTTAAACTGCTGTTAAATTTTAAAAAAGGAAGCAAACATCTTCAATTCAAATCCCATTATTGGATAATCTCTAATCTAATGAATAACTAATAAAAAATATTAATATAGTTTTATTAAGTATTTTGTGTTAATGTTGTGATGGCATCACATTTGACACTTATCAAATAAACTATAGTAATTTTTTATCTATATATACTGTACCTATATTGATATAGGCACATATAATTTTATCTAAAATTATATTATTAAAATAATCGTTCATAAAAGAAAACATAAAATTAAACGTTGAAGAGTTTATTGCAGTTTGTTTTAGAAAAAAGATAAGAATTAAATAGTTTTCTAGCGTTAGTTTTTGAAATAAAAAAAAGCTACAATTAATTAATCAAAAGGGGGGAGGGGGAGTCTTGGTTTGAGAAATGAAACTAAGGGTTATAAAAGGAAGTAAAGAGTTTTTATTAGTATTCGTAAAAATATAATTTAAAAAGTTAAAACGTACAAATCTCTTTTCATTCAAGTTTAATTAAAGAAAAAATAATGTTAAAACTAATATATGTGCGTATATATGTGCGATTGTCAACAATAGAATAAATGTTATTATTAATAAATGAAAGTTAAAGAAGATTATTATTAAAAAACACGGCAATGGTTATTAATTAAAATATAAAACAACATCTCTGCATGGCTATTACTAATTAAGCAATCTTCCAAAACACGTTTATCAAAGGATTAATTGATAAAGAATTCCGACAACAGATATTTGCCAGAGGATATTGAAAAGAAAACACTTCATTGGTATAAATACTGAATATTTTATCGGACAAGGAGTTGAGACAATCAGTCCACAAATTAATTGAGTGAGTTCAGCTCACAAAGTAATTGAGTAGTGCAGTTCACAAATGAATTGAATCAGTTGAGTTAATTATATCCAGAAACAAAATGCAGTGCTGAGAAGATTTTGGGAATTCACGCCTCTCCACAGCCTAAAAAGTCCGATGAAAACAGCAAGATCTGCCCATGAAATAATGTCAGCTTAACATCTTAGAAAATCTCCGTCAGTATCTATTTGTCTCCGATAGTAATAATCATGAAAATCAGGAAACTCAGCAAGGAAATATCCCAGCCGGCTGGAAGCATTCATACTGGAACCATTCATACTGGAAGAAACAACAAACAAGAAGAAAACAAAGTGTTAAATCTACGTTCAAAACCCTAGGTAAAACATTTGCTTATTTCGTTTATACTGTAATAGCCATTGCATTGCATTAATTTGTACGAATCTTTCAAGAGTCTAATCATATGAACTCTATATCATACATAAATCAACTATTGATGTGTGTGATTAAATTTCAAATGCTATGTAGTCCTTTATTATCATAATTATGTGTGTGCATGAGTTAATATGTGCGTGATCATTATATCAATGTTTATTAGTTAAATTAGAGTGTTCTGTTATTAAATCTATAGGAATATTTAAACTATTTAGAAATGTTAATTTAAAATATGCGTGTGTTTTATTAGAATGTTTAAATTTAGTAAATAAATGTTAGTTAATAAATTATCTTTAAAATTAAACTTTGTTTGTCGGTCAATTCTTTTTATCAATTCTTTTTACCAAATTCTTTTATCAATTCTTTTTATAAATTCTTTTTTACAATTCTTTTATCAAGTCTTAACCACTAATTATGTATAATCTATTAATGATTACAAACAGCTGAGCTAGTCATGGATTTAGGCATTGAGTTAGTGGCCATTGCTCAAAGTGCGTTATTTATTCATCCTTGAATAGATAGCTGGCGCCCGTGTTTATACACAAACAAAAAAAAGTGCTTTGGACATGGTGTTCAACTCAACAGCCGAGAAGAAGCTATGTCCTGGAAATGTAATGTTAGTTATATACTTTATAGCTATCGTTTGGGCATACATACTCTCTGAGTATGTTCTTCTCTGCCTAAGAGACCGGTGATTCGAATCCACATATTCGAACTCGGTTCAATACTGAACAATGATAAAGATATGTGCAAGACATTATGGTATGGGCTAACTGATGAGTGCTGGTTTAGCACAAAATGTGAATCTTTGAAATCATAGATCTTTGTCACATGTCTTTGATTATATATTTATGACTTCATCCCTCCACAAAGTGTTAAAAGTAGATAAAAACCTATCATGCATGAGAGTGGCATAATGAAAATATTATGGCTTATGTTTGTTACAAATTAATAGTGTTAAAAAATTATTTAAACATATTTATCATATTTTTTACAGAAGATATATATATAATATAAATCTGATAAGAATTTCATTTTAAAAACAAATACACTGGCAAATTATATCTGAAGTGTCATATAAAAACTTTCAAAAAATTTCACACAGAGTAGACATATTGCATTACATAATATAGAGATGAAAAAATTTAAATTGTTATTATTTTCAGAATATTTTAAATATCATTTTCTACCTACAAGATAATTTGTAGTTCCACATTTATTAATGTAGACAAGTAGAAGCTATTTTATAGCTGAAATGATTCAACAAATTTGCTTTCAGTCACTAATTTTTAAATCATTCATAGGAATTAAATACAAATGCTATTTAACATACATCTTGTCAAAAAAACTAGCTAGTTATTTATGAAATAAAAATATTACTTGGTCAAAAATATGCATTATTTATTATATATATATGTAATTATATAACTGAATATTTGTAAATACAGTAACTTAATAATTAAAAAATATTTTATCCACTTAGGAGCGCTTTCGATTATCCCAGTAATCTGTGTCAACTCGAAAGCGCTCCTAAGTGGATAAAATATTTTTTTAATTATTAAGTTACTGTATTTACAAATATTCAGTTATATAATTACTGTATATTGCTTTAAAAATACAGACATCGAATCATAATATTATATATATATATAATAAATTTTGCATATATATTTATTGATACACTTAACAAAGTATGTAATTTTTCTTTCTATGATATTTTTGTTCTTTTGTTCAGCTTAATGCATTTTTGGTGTTGTATTATCCTACTATACACACACTCATTGGATATTCTGTATGTCAAAATTTTGTCTATCTTTTTTAATGATTTAAGAACCCTGACATATCTGTTGCATTTCTTTTGGAACTTTATGCTATGTTATCATTATTCATGATGTTTTTTTTTGAAATTCACTGTAGTATACTGCTGTGGACCCCAGTCAGTTGCATGTATTTTGGACCTACATTGTACCTTTGTTTGCAAATATTTTTTACTTTAGTTATTGTTCAATTATTAAAACAAATAATTGAATATCTTTAGCATTTTGTTTTTGGGCTTTTAAACTATATTTTAAAAGAATACAACCCTAACAACTTCCCTTTGAATTAATTTTAACCATTTTAAGTCTATTCCTGTAAAATAAATATCATATATTTATTTATAAAAAGTTCTATTTTTTTGCAAATAAATTACTTTGACTGTGTATCTAGGCTATTTTGGAACAAGGTGCATTAAATGTTAAAATAAATGACAATTAATAAACTATTTATTAATTTTTACATATATGATATCGTAGTTTCAACTTAATGAGTTACAATAATCAAAAAAGCAAGTCGAATATTCGAGCTCTTCACTGACGTCAGCCATAAGCTCAAAATCAGTTGGTCTGGAGATAAGAGTGTTCTGGATAGAGATTTTAAATATTTTCTCATACTACACTTATTAATTAAGAGCTTGTTTGAGCTATTGGTATGCTCTCTGTATTGCATTAATGAGTTATGTCAGATAATTGGGCTTCTGAATGTTTTTCTAAGCCCCGTTTGTAAGATTACTTGAGTAGGTATTTGGTTTGTTTTAAATTTAAAAAAAAACTTTTTATTTTCTCATGAGCTTGAATGTTGTATATTTGTAACTAATTAAATTGTAATTAAATATTTCTAAATATTATTCAAAAAGATTACTTCTTCATAAAATTTAATTGCTACAAAACTATAATTTATAAACCATTTTATATGTTATATTAAAATTCTTATCACACATTTATAAGATCATAAAATAAATATGTAAATATTAAAATAAGAGAAATTATATTTTAATTGTAGTTAAAAATATAGATAACATTTAAATAAAATAAAAATCTTAGTATACTAAGCTAAGCTTCTAGAGTGGTCGGCCAGAATATACCCATATAACCCCACCCAGGGGTGGAGAATTTGGATGGATATTCAACCATACAGTTAGGGCATCAGGAATATCATATACACGGAATTGTACTAAACTAGGACACTAATTGTAAGCAGGTCAGCCTGAACGAATTTAGCGATCGATGTTCAGATACATCTCCAGACACATCTTTTCAAAATGTTAGTATAATAATTATTGTTTTTATCAGAATTTGCTGCTAATATTTATAGTAGTTGAACCAAATAATGGATGTGTATGTATTAACTTTATTAATATGTATTACGAACATCTATTTGCTTTGAGATATAATTTTAAACCTAATTATTTGTTTTACATGATAGACTGGTTTCCAAAAATTACATGTAAAAAAATTCATGTAAAAAATTACATTGTATATATGAAAATAATTAAATTGACTATATAAAGAATTTTATTAGAATGTTATATTTTTTTGCATGCTATCAAATATTATTTCATAAACATTGCACATAAATAAAACTGAATTATAAAACATAAATTCCATTTGAAAAATAAAAAAATTTAAAGAATCAATGAACATGAAAATTAGACAGAAGTTTTAATTTGAGTTATACATAACAAAAATTTATTTTCTGTTACTTTCTGACAATAACTGCATATATTTGCACATGATTGGAATACTGTTGTTATCACTAAAATCTGTATCATCACAGTTATCACTAACAATGTTTTGGTCATTGTGTTCTTCCATTGATGAAGTTCTCTCTGTAAACTCCTGATCAATACTAGCAATACTGTTCTGTAGTGCTGGTTTTACATTTTATGAATGAATTCACTAATTCCTGGGTGTGTATATTCACTAGATCGTTATATAGTTTTTTCTATAAATAACATTAATGATTTCAGATTTCATTAAAACTTTGAAGCTCATTCCTTATTAGTATAATACTTGATAAAATGATCACCTGAATGGTTAGCAATATAAAGACCTTCTTTAATTAAATTAGCATTTAACACTAGATCATCATCTTATCACTGTCTTCTTTAGGATCGGGATTTTTAAGAATAACTTCTACAATTTGTTTCTCACTTTTTTATCAACTAACAATTAATCAATATCTTTGGATGACATGTCATCAAATCCTTCTAAATCAATTAAGTAGGATATTATTATGATGTCAGGAAATTTTGTCATATTGGAGACAATAGGATCTTTGCTTTTCACACATTCTGGCCAAATAGCTTTTCAACATCCACATTCTGGTCATATAACTTTTCAACATCCACATTGTGATCTAATAGCTTTTCAACATTATTTCAAAGTTGAGATTTTAATTCAAGTAATGTTGACCCAATTTGATTCAAGCAATCCAGAATCAACAATTTCTTTCATACATCTATGACACTTAATGTTTTATTGTTCAGTTTATCCAAAATGTATTTGAAATGTTCATTTTACATAATAAATTTTAAATGCTGCAATAATTACTTGGACTAATGGTTAAACCAAACACATGGTATTAAGTGGCAGAAAACAATTGTATATTTGGATATTCCATGACCATGTGGCTGTAGTTGTTATCTAGATTCAAGAGAACTTTAAATTCCAGATTTTGGCATTCATATACACACCTAACTTTTGAAACGACATTTGTGGAGCCATTTCTGCAAAAATTTCAGTAGTGACCAAAGCATTTTAATTTGCCGTCCAGTGAACTGGCAATTTATTCAAACCTACACCTTTCATTGAATGTGGTCTTTGGACTTGATTAAAAAGCAGGTAAGTCAATATGGGATCTCCTGAAACATTGGAACATACTACCAAAGTGATACAATCTTTTGCTACTTTGAAGCCACCAAAAGTTTTCTTGATTTTGCTATGTTGGTAATACTTGACATTCTTTTCTAAAAAAGACCACTCTTTTTAACATTATTTCTCTGTCTTTGGTAATTTTAGCTATTTTTTTTTAAATTCTTTGGCAGCTGTTTCATCTGTGGATGTCATTTCATATTTTATTTTAAAGTGAAATGTATGACTTTCAAGAAACTACGTCATTCATCCTGTACTTGCAGAAACATTACATTCCTTGATTAACTCAGATGAAGTGCCTGACTCGATTATTTTAATTTGTTTGTAAATTTTTAATGCAGTTTGCTTGATGGCATTTCCATTTATTGATACTCTTTTTCTGATATTTCTTCAATCCACATTACTAAGGTTTTTCCCATGTTCTCCTTAACAATATACTGTGTAAAATGATTACTTAGCACTCAGTTTTGTTCCAGAATACTGACTTTCTAATAATAGCTTCATTACCTCTAATAGTTCTTATAACTTCATGTAAACCAAAATGTTTTCCTACAGATGTTACTCATTCTCCAGTTGCAAGATAATATAAAATTTAAATTTTAGTGGCCAAAAAATTGCTTTTTTCATCCTTTTGTAGATTGATTATTTGACATTGTATGAGGTTACAGAAAAATATTTTAGATTTAATTAACAATACATAAATTCTAAAATATTCATCCAATGTAGAACCTTACTATCTACTGATTTTTGGAAAAATTAATAAATTAAATTTAAACAAGATGAAAATTTTTTAACATCAACACCAACAAGAAAGACATTATTTAAAAACCTAATGTCAAAATGCAAACAGTGCATCAATTCCAAAAAGGTACTTCCCTTTTTAAAACAAAACATCAAAAATGTTACATTGCAGACAAGCAAATTTCCCCATTTGCAAGAATATTGCCAAAAGTGGGATTTTTGTTTTTCAAATAATGGAAAATAAAGAGATGAAATATTTTTTAAAAAATTAGATGATAATAACAGACATAATTTTTTTTAACAATCCTGTTATTTTAAAACAACTCATGTAGAAAAACGTTTTGTTTAACATTCATGTTATTTGAAAATTGTGCAAAAAAAAATTGTATAAAAAGAGAATTAAGTGGATAACATTTGAACAATATCTGAGAAAATATTAAGTCATTCATAACGAAATTAAGCATCAAGTACTTTAAAAAATTGTAGAAGAAATATTCAAGAATGGCTGACAGCAGTCGATAATATTTAAGTCAGGTAATTGAAAGGCTCATGTCAAACCTGTAACATCATTTCAATCCTCTTTAGTTTATTTTTGACTCTGGGAACTAACTATAAAAAATCTTATAACTTTGTTAATGAGAGTATTATCAGAAAACATCCATGGAATAAATTTTGTTTTTGAATATGTTTAAATAGTTTGTAAAAGCAATGTATTCATGATATCTAATGGATGTCATAAAAATATCATGTTATTAGTGCCCAAATCTTGATAATTTAAACCACATTTCACAGTCAGGAGAAGATAGTTTAAGTGATAGGCTTAATTTAGTAAGTGCTACACAAATATCTCTAATTATATATATATATATATTTTAACGGTCAATGAAAAGAGCCTTAAACGTATCCGCACTACACGGGCGCCATCTAGGCATTTGAACCTAGAAAAATTTATATAGTAAGTTAAGATTCAAAAAATTTTCTTATATATATTATTCTGACCGTTTGCCCAAGGTCACTAGCTCATAGAGTAGCAGAGATTTTAAAACATTTATAAGTTTCAATAGACTTCTATTCTCAAAGTATATATTAAATATTTAGAACAATAAAATAAAAGAAGCCACTGCCAGTAATTAACACACAAATAGATTTTTATTAACACACATTTAAAATTGAAGATTAAATTTATTTTTAGATTTTAACATTAATATTTTTTTTTTTTTTAAATTTAAATTAGCATAGATTCCGGTCAAAAACATTCCAAATTAAACACAACCGATCAAAATACAAAGTCAATCGATAACGTCAATTGCTGAGGGAATACAGGAGATCCTTTGGTGTTCATCATAAGACACCGTAGTGCCACCGTTGACTTATATGTTCTAATCGACTGTGAAAACCACAACATAATCAACCGCTAACGAATCTATGCAACATCTATACCCAACTTAAATGTAATGCATTTAGTTAAAACATAATACACACACAAAAAAAAATGAAATGGAAATGATTGCTTAAACATCTACATAAAAAATATCAATAATTGAATTTGCATTCTTTAAGTCAGATAAGAGTTCTTATTTTCAGTTATTAATTACTTGCAATTTTAGGAAAGTTCTTATTAGATAGACACAATAGTTCATACTTTAGGGATTTAATAGATTGAGAAGTCCATCTTCGTGATCACTTTCGTAGATTTTGTCCTTCTTTGAAATGAAACTGCGACTTGCCATGCATTTGGTCAGGAACTGTCATCCAGAGGCCTCAACTGGTTGTCCGGAAAATTAAATTTATTGCAGACTTCCACATCGTGAAAATCTGCAATATAGCTAGTTATAACGATCTATTCATAGTCAGCTCTAAGATAACAATTATAATAATAATTTGGCTTTTATATTTTTATTAGTCTCTTATCATTAGATCTTGAGATTCAACGAGCAAGACGTCACTAATCCTCTGGTGTTTCAGTCACGGTCCGTGCTGACATTTCTGGTGTTTGCATTGGTCATTTAATTTCTTTGTATTCTCTTATCTGTCCATTTAATTTATTTTAAATGCCTCACGGGCTGGTTTTGCTTTTGAACAATCATTTAATTAATAAGACAATCATTTCCATTTTCTAAGATTATAAAAATCAACATTATTTCTATTTTCAAAAATATCAAATCTTTATATGTTTACTTTTTTACAAAAAAATTACTTTCAAATATTTTTATTTTTTAAAAGTTTTTAAAGTTGTCCATCATGCGATCTATATATACGTTAAACAGTTTTTAAATTTCAATTTTTATTTATGACCTTTTATTTTAATTTTAAAATAATGTGACGGGATATTATATTCCGTTACAATATATATATATATATGAATTGCCCAGAATTTTGAATGAGGAAGTGAGACATGCAATTAAATTTATGAAGAAAGTGAAGGCTCCAGGTAATGATGGAATTATAATTAATATATTAAAAGAAGCAGGTGAAGAAATAGAAATTTTTTTAGCAAAGTTATATTCCAAATGTCTAAATGATAAAGATGTACCGGATGATTGGAAGAATGCAGTAATAATATTAATATTTAAAAAAAGGTGGTAAAGAAGATATTAGAAATTACAGACCTATCAGTCTTTTATCAGTTTTATACAAAATTTTTACTAAGATAATTACAACTCGTCTACAGAGAACACTGGACTTCCACCAACCAAGAGAACAAGCTGGATTTAAAAGTGGTTTTAGTACAGTAGATCATATCCAGGTATTGAGAGAAGTTATAAAAAGGACAAATGATTATGAGGTGCCATTATGCTTAGGATTTGTAGATTATGAAAAGGCATTTGATTCTATAAACATTTTTTCAGTGATTAAAGCATTGGATCATCAAGGTATAGATCCAGGATATTGTCATATTTTAAAGAATATTTATAAAAATGCAACAGCAACAATTAGATTACATAATTATAGTAGTAATAGTTTTAACAAGGCTGTAAACCTTAGCAATGAGCGTCTGAAAAAATCGTCACTAGGGACCTCTGTAGGTCTTTAAAACACATGCTTACGCTATGAAGAAAAGAGAGAATCCCTTCTTTACTTCGACCTACTTTTTATATATAAATAGGTGAAGCAGAAGTGTTTTGATCTAAGAGTGTGAAGCTATTAAATACTTCACTAATTAAGTCCACAATTCTTATAATACATTAATACTCGCGAAATCTTACGATTTACTACGAGTTAATGAAAAAATCTTATAGTAAGAAATATATTACGATAATTTAAAGTTGTAATTATAAATTTATTAAACGCTCACTATTATTTCAGTAATAGTTTTAACAAGGCTGTAAACCTTAGCAATGAGCGTCTGAAAAAATCGTCACTAGGGACCTCTGTATAGTGAGCGTTTAATAAATTTATAATTACAACTTTAAATTATCGTAATATATTTCTTACTATAAGATTTTTTCATTAACTCGTAGTAAATCGTAAGATTTCGCGAGTATTAATGTATTATAAGAATTGTGGACTTAATTAGTGAAGTATTTAATAGCTTCACACTCTTAGATCAAAACACTTCTGCTTCACCTATTTATATATAAGAAGTAGGTCGAAGTAAAGAAGGGATTCTCTCTTTTCTTCATAGCGTAAGCATGTGTTTTAAAGACCTACAGAGGTCCCTAGTGACGATTTTTTCAGACGCTCATTGCTAAGGTTTACAGCCTTGTTAAAACTATTACTGAAATAATAGTGAGCGTTTAATAAATTTATAATTATAGTAGGAAAGTCAACATTGAAAAGGGTGTAAGAAAGGGTGACTCCATATCTCCAAAACCTTTTACAGCAGTGCTGCAAGAAGTATTTTGTGGATTAAAATGGAAAGCTAAAGGAGTGAAAGTAAATGAAGATTATTTAAGTCATTTAGATTTTGCAGATGATGTAGTTGTTTTTTCAAATAATGCTTTAGAGTTACAGGAAATGTTGCAGGAGTTATCAGATGAAAGTAGGACTAAAGATAAATGTTAAAAAGACTAAAGTAATATTTAATCGATTTGCTCAAAATATGAAAATAAAGATTGATTATGATAAATTAGAAGAAGTTAACAGTTACAAATACCTTGGTCAGCTTATTAATACAGATGGAAACATAATGGATGAAATTAATCATAGAATTAAACTTGGTTAGAGTGCTTTTGATAGAAATAACTTGATACTAAAAGGAAATATACCTATGTGTTTGAAAAGGAAGATTTTTAATAAATGTGTTTTGCCAGTTCTTACTTATGGATCTGAGACTTGGACACTTAATAGAAGAGCAATACAGATACTTCAAACCACTTAAAAAAGTATGGAGAGATGCATGTTGGGAGTAACAAGAAGAGATCAAAAATGCAATGTATGGTTAAGAGAACAAACAGGTGTTACTGACCTCATTGAAAAAATTAAAAGACTGAAATGGAGTTGGCCTGGACATATTGCTAGAAGAGATGATAATAGATGGAAAACTGAAATTTTAAACTGGATTCCAAGAGATTGTAAAAGACCCAGAAAGAGACAACATGTGAGATGGATGGATGAAATAAGAAAGTGTGCAGGGGTGATGTGGAGAAGAGAAACTAAAGATCAAAAAAGATGGACTAAACTTGGAGAGACCTTCATCCTGCAGTGGATTGATAATGGTTGATGATATTTAATGCTATATATATATATATATATATATATATATATATATATATATATATAATGATTAAAATTAGCATATTCTTAGTTTCTATGTTTGTGAATCCTGTGAAAGTCATATGACTTACTTTGGCAGATTCTAGAGCATTGAAATATACTAATGCTATTACAATGATTTGTTTCAATATGATTTGTGCTTTTTGGTTACAGTCTATGTGATATCATCACCTTCTTCATAAGCATTTTTTCTCAGAAATCAGTTAGTTTGATATTTTTGAATATCAATATCACAACTTCACAGTTTTGTGAATGTAGTAATGATTTACTTGATTGGCACAAACAATTTATTCACTTTTAAATTTAGTCAGGTAGAACATTTTTTCTAGTAACCTACAAAACTGCTTACTAATTTTATAGGGTTCTGTTTGTGAAAATGTTATACTGATATACTGTATATCAAAAATAGAGTGTTAAATTAATAAAGTTATTCCTATTATTTTGTTCAACTTCTGTAAATGAACTTTTTTTTATTCATAGTTGATAACCTTTAGTAGAATTTTTTTCTTCAACTGACATTATTCAATTAATAATCTAATTTTAAAAATCAAAATAGCTCAACTTACTAATTTTACTATCTGAAGGTTTCTATGGACATTTTAATAGGCATAAATATTTTAAGAAAACTTTTCATTTTAAAAAAGAATAATAGAAATTTTTCTCGACTTAATTTTATTATAAATTTTCTATATTAATTGACTAATTCAGCAGAAGTTGTTGAATATGTCATGGGTCAGCGACATTTCCTGAATTTTTATTGATAACATTTTAAATCTCTTAAGAGAATTGACAAAGTAAAATGTAGCCATCGATTTTATTAATATTAGTAAGTAATGACGAGAAACGTCATTGGACCATAGCTGACTGACAAATCACGCACGTAGATAAGAATTATTTAATTTTAGAATGTAATTTTGTTAATATAATGAAAATTTGAAGAATTATAACCCTTTGTTAATGTTTGATTAACTTTCAACATGTACTGCCTTTGCAATTAAGTAGGTGATCATAAATATTAAAATTATATAAATATGATTCTTTAAATGGCAGTTGTATATAGAGTATGTTAAACTTATATTTCAGGATGTATTATAATTAATTTATTATGTATTATTATAGACCACTCAAAGGAGTGTGGAGAGATGTATGTTGGGAGTAACAAGAAGAGATCGAAAATGCAATGTATGGGTAAGACAACAAACAGATGTTATTGACCTTATTGAAAAAATTAAAAGATTGAAATGGAGTTGGGATGGACATATTGCTAGAAGAAATGATAATAGATGGACAATTGAAATTTTAAACTGGATTCCAAGAGATTGTAAAAGACCCAGAAATAGACCACATGTGAGATGGATGGATGAAATAAGAAAATGTGCAGGAGTGTTGTGGAAAAGAGAAGCTAAAGATCGGAGAAGATGGATTAAACTTGGAGAGACCTTCATCCTGCAGTGGATTGATAATGGTTGATGATGATGATGATGATAGACTGTATTTAAATTTAAATTTGTTTTTATATTTACCTTTTGACTAATTTAAAAATAATTTCACTTCAGTATATGACAATGCTTGCATAAACACAACACTCATGATTCAGACAGACATAAATTTCTAAATAAAGACTTTTAATATTACAAACAGCCATACCCATATCATGCTGAATGATGGGAGCAATCCAAGACACTCTCAGAATATGTGTTACATATAAATCACTTATTTTCTACATGAAAACCTTAAAATATCCCTTCTTCACTATACTATACAAGTAAAAACTATTTATTATAAAATTCGATAGTGTTCTCGTCTATTGTGTAACCCGCTTGATGGCGCTATTTCTAGATAAATTGCTATACATATGATTTATATTAAACTTATGATTACATGTAATTTGTCTAAATTTAATTGTGCTGAGACAAATAAATATAAAATATAGCTGTTTTAAGACCTATTCCAACACTCTTATGAAAATCAAATTCATTTAATAAATACAAACAATCACATAGATAAATAGATCTTGATAATATTGTAGTAAAGGTAAATCCATTATTTGAGATTAAAGTTAACTCGATTAGGAATAATTTATGACATCCCCACCCTCTGACAAAACTTATTTCTGAAATACAAAGTTTTTAATACATCTTTTTGCTTCATCTTCTGGCTTGACTTTCATTATTCTCAGGCTTGTTTTCATCATAAGATGCAATTTCTTTATCTGACATGGATTTTTGTGGAATAAATTTCTTCGTTCTTCATGTGATCTAGATTCTTCTTGAAATGTGGTTTCATCATCAGGTTTGATAAACTCTTCATTGTTGCATTGGTGTTCATAATATGGCTTTAATTGATATTTTTATGTGATGGTGTTTCTCATTATTTGGACAAACACTCTGCAAACTTTTATGTCTACGATTGTTGCTGGAACAAATTTGATAGTCCATATGGATATATTGCATAGAACTCAAGTAACTATTACATTTTTGTTGTTATGAACCCATACTGATTAAGCCTAAGGACTGACAAGTGCAGAAACCCAGTTTATTATCAAATATTTGAAAATATAAGGAATTTGAACTCAGACTTTCAAGCTCCCTCACCATCCACACCATCTCATACACTGATACACATGACCACACACATGCAAAAAAGAAATAATCATCAATATATGTATTTTGCACTAAACTAGCACTCATCAGTTGGTTCAAATTATCATCTCCCATATATATATATATATATCAGTGCTCAGTTTAAATTATCATCTCCCATATATATATATATATATCAGTGCTCAGTTTATATTAAGATAGCAAATCCTTACACTTTAATAGACAGGCTTCAACCCACTCCAAGCTCCAACTATCAAATATTTGAGTAATCTCTTTTTCAATTTTGTATATTTGTAGCTGGTTCACTTTAATAATTATATGGGCTAAGTAGTTGAATGAGTTAGAGCCTAATAAATTGCTGTACTTATGAGCTGACACAGAGATAAATGAATTGGTTTATTCAAAATTTGTAATTTTAACTCTCATTTCACTCAAGAATGGTATTTGTATAACTTGACTTGATAGGACAGTAATCAGGTTGCAGGTAATTTTTTTTTAAATAAATGATAGCCTATATATTTATTGATAGAATAGACACTGCAAATTCAGTATCCAGTTGTATTATTATTAGTATATTGTTAATTATAATTCAGGCTCTGAGGTCTGAATCAGTATCTTTCACATTATTTATTCAAGTATTGATTTTTCTTGATTTGTTTTTTATTCTTTTGATTTTTTAGAATGGACTCTTTAATTATTTCCTGAACAATTTCTTTTTTTAATGTATGCAGTTTCTATATGACGGACATAATTAAATATCTACATATTGTATACAATATGGACAGATGATATTTTAGCTTAACACATCTACAGCAAACCTTTGCATTTATTTTTTCCAATTTATTCTGACAGTTTTTAATATTTTAAACTGAATTGCCTATTTTTATTTTAATCAGTCAAATATTCATCTTATCCAGTTTTCTGACTGGCAATGTAAATCTTCTTCAATAGAACTTCCAGACACCCAACTAGAATTACCTGAGAGACTGCAGAAGCAAAAATGATATTTGGATCTATTAACAGAATGATACTAAGGCTTTGTTTTGATCTTTCATCTGTAAATGAAACAGACTTTCAGTACTTTCTTCAAGAAATCTGTAAAGCCATAGTTCAGTATTAACTTCCTGAGTTCTGGCACAGCATTTATAGCTTTTTCTCCTCACCTAAACACAGATGATAAAGTTATAGTTTTGTAAAATCATTAAGCTGTTCTATAGAAATAAGATGGCAAGAGAGATATTGCTATATCAAAAACTAATTTGAAAGAATGTGTAGGGGTTGACTAAGAATATACGATTTCCTATGAATGAAGAACCACATATGCTGATCAATGTTTTAAATTGACAAAATTGAACTATTTCAGATAACCAATTTTTACCACTATAATTTTTTTATTTTTTCTGCTTTATAGAAAAAATTTTTTCTGCAACTTTTCTTTTCAGAAATGAGCAAGCATTAGTGTTTAGTTTTTTTTTCTATTGACACACAAATACTGTTAGCTGTCAATTTTTGACAAAGACCTAAATAACATATCAGAATAAATTTTTTCATGATTGTACAATTTCTGTTCCGATTATACTATGGTATAACTGAGAATAATATCCCCAAATCACTTAAGAATAACACACAATTGTGAAAATAAATATAAAGACATTTAAATATGTATTTACAATGTAAATAGTATATTAAATGCTTAGATACAATGGTTCATTTTCTCATGGTAACAGACATATGCAAGTCTAGTTGTTAGTAGTACAGCTAATGTTTGGTAAGAAATGTTGTGGCTTTCTTTTTAACCATACCACTTCTAGCCTATGGTGACTTGCTTTGTATGCAGGTATAGTGATGTCAGCTGCTAACAGTTTCCTGATATAGGCTTGAGCATGCTTCACTGCATGGTCCAATGTTGTGGAGAATGTATGTACTGTTGTAAGAACATGCAAAAGTTGTTTGATTTTCCTCACAACTGGACCTCAATATAGAGCAAGATCCCTATGCTTACTGGGAACAATCAAATATACTGACCTAACTTTCCTATTACACTGTTTATACTATCGGCTATTTATTTCTTTTTGTTATTATTTCATTGGGCAATTTTATTGTATGTTGAACCTGATCTGGATAATATATAGTAAGGAGAAATCTATTATTTGAGAATAAGCCGAGATGAGTTAGGATCAATTAATAACATAAAATAAATAATCTGATATATATTTAAATATAAGTATAATGTATATACATAAGCTACATATAATTAGAGGGCTTTGAACCCAGACTTTCAAGTTCCTTAATGTATATATAAGACAGATCAATAAATAGATGAATAGACAGATAAGCAGTTAAGTAAATAGAAAGGTAAAAAATTAGATCGTATGTATATATATATATATATATATTATCCAGATGATGAATAAATGGTGATTTATAGAGAATGACATGGAAAAGCAGATCAATAAGCAGATAGATAAATAGACATTGGTGGGCAAACAGTCAGACAGAAATCATATATCCTATATATAAAAATTTTACTTTCTCTGTTATCTGATTAATGAATGTACGAATGTTTGTCTAATGTCACATATTAAATTCACAACTGCTACATTTATTCAAAGGAAGTAATTCTGTCATCCATTAATAAAAAATGCTAGGCAAAAATCAGTATCTGTACTGTTAACTATAGAGTTATAGTATATGTTTCACAGTAATGGTTTTCACTCAGCTGCAGAAACAGCCAAAAACATTGATTCATAATTTGGCATTAAAATGCTCCATGCTTTCATGGTCTGTCAATTCCATAATATAGTTATGATCAGCAACATACTCAGCAATGTTTAATAAAAAAACATATTCACTTTAAATCTTTAAAAAAAAAATGTCGCTGTGCATATAGGCCAGCAACACCTGAAGAAGAGTGGAAAATAATACTACTCGAAATGTTGTGTTATTACTAACCTGTATTGTCTATTTGTGTGTTATTACTAACAAGTTGTTTGTATTTAAAAAAAATTACAAATATTATATTTAATAAAAAATATTACAAGAATGATGGGTTTAAAGGCAGGCAATTTTGTATTCTGACATTAACAAATGGTAACTATTAATAAAGCTAAAAACTATTACAATTAGTTGTAACCTTGTCAATGAATTGGGGGGGGGGGGGTTACATTTTTTATTTAGCAGGCACCTCAGTAAATATATATTTGTGCCTTAATGCTGTCAAATAAAACAGGTGTATTTAAAAATATACATTTTAACTTAGCTCTATTAAAATTCAGAAATTTATTTATATAATATTAAAATGTTTTGTTTTAAGTTACATTAAATCTTTAAAAAAAATTGTTAAAGCAACCTATTAAAATAAACCATGGCCTTTACAAGGTCAGGTATATCTGGTACACATATAAATAAATAAATAAATCGATATACAGATAGCCAAATAGTAGATAGGTAATTAAATAGATACAAACTAATGTCAAATAGATAGATAGATAGATAGATAGATAGATAGATAGATAGATAGATAGATAGATAGATAGATAGATAGATAGATAGATAGATAGATAGATAGATAGATAGATAGATAGATAGATAGATAGATAGACAGACAGACAGACAGACAGACAGACAGATAGATAGATAGATAGATAGATAGATAGATAGATAGATAGATAGATAGATAGATAGATAGATAGATAGGCAGACAGACAAATAGATAAACAATAGATAGTTAGGTAAATATACCATGATTATGGGGATTGGCAGATAAATAGGTAAATATATAGATTGATATTAGAAGTATGGATAGATAAACAGATCAATAAGCAGATAATTAGATAGATAATAGATAGTTTAGTAGCTACAGACTGAAGATGAACAGACATTTAGATAGCTAAATAAATAGATTAGTTATTATTATTTGTTGTATTTGTTTTTTTTTAGATATATATTGAAAAATTTGACAGTGCATTCTAAATAATCACTCATGAATATATAACAGTAAAAGCTTAACAGTTGTCTGTGCAGTTTGTCAATTATTGTCATTGCAGTAGACTAAACTTTCTACAGTAGCTTTTCTAATACTACATATATGTGGGTTGTAGTGTAATTTTTGGCGTTTAGGAGATTCCCTTTCAGTTGCTCAAATGATTTTTTAACCTTTTAACCGCTAATTATATTATTGGTTGTATGAGGTAAAAATCAAATCTTTTAATTGGCCAACTCACAAACTGAAGACAAAGCCTATTGTTAAAACATATTCGCCTATAATATTAAATTCAACTCAGATACATTTATAAAAAGTATATTACTAATTTTTCAGGTTATGAAGAGAACGAAAGTTCTTTCAAAAATAAATTGCTATTTATTTATTCTAAAATATTCAATTTCGGCAACATAAAAGCTGTAATATAAACAAAAAGGTCGACTTTTACGTTATAGAAAAGTAAATATTTCTTTTAAATATTTTTACTAAAATCTTCAATATTTTTCGAAAATAATTTTGTTTTTTTATTATTCTCTCTGAAAATAATTTGTAATTTCCATAAATATAATTTTATAATAATTTATATCATGTTCGAAATGAAAATCTCAGCGTTTTTCTTTATTTTCTTTGATCAGGTGGTTTCTTTGTTCTTTCCAGCCAATCAGAATGTCTTTTTCGGCTGAGAGCATGCTAAGAACCAATCAAAACTCATGTTCTTTCTTTGTTTAGGTTTAAATGTGTTTTTTTTTTATTTTTTACTTGTAAAATAAATCGGAAGAGGTCACCATCTTACAGAACTTTTAAAAATCTATTCAATACCTGTAAAACGAATATTTTAGCATAAGAACTGGCAGAGTTAGAGTGACATCAGATGTCTACGAGGAGCTTCGTAAGAAACAGTCTTTTGGTTAATATTTATTTCAGATATTCTTATTCTAGTAATTTATATTCATTTTCTACAAATATATTCAAAATCTGTTTTAGAATTAATTCACATTTATGAAATACGAATAAATAGCTCCCAGCAAAAAATTGCAAATTCTGATTTCTCTTGTACCCAGCAATCAATGTGGTAAACAAAACAAAAAAAAACCAGGAATTATTAAATTTCCTTTCTATTAGTTTTATTGTCCATTCATTATGCATATCGACATTGTTTTTATTAGCAATAAATTTGTTTTGATCACAAAAATATAGTGGCTAAGTGTTGTTTTAGAAAATTATTTAGTTTTTATTATCAGTTTTTTAATCAATTTCTTTATATATATAAATCATTATTTTTATTCTTTTATTTTCTATTCATTTACATTTTAAAATAAAAGTATATAGACTAAATTAATTCTAATCAAGATTGCCAAACATATGATCATTTTAAAATTAAATATATATATAATTACAATTAAATACTAGCAAAATAATAAATTTATACTAAAATTCTCTTAAGATCTTGTTTTCGTCTATTTACAATTAGTCCTTCGCAAGTGAAAATCAAAACACACATATATATATATATAATAAAGAGCATGCCAATATTTCTAAACAAGTTTATTTATTTTATTTGTTATTATGATAAAATAAGGTTATTTAAAAATGTTGTCATTCTCTTTACTACATATTAGTAAATACAAGCTATCTAGGTCATGTGACATGTGACTTGGTTATATATAGATATTGTAACAATAGTGAAATATATGTTATAAAACTTACATATATCTGCATTACATATTTCATAAATTAAAAATGTATGATCAAATTTATTTGAAAGACTAATCAAAAAAATAATTACTTAAGTAAGTCTTAAAATGTAATTTTTTAAAAGTAAAAGATTGTGTATATTGTTCTTTTATAATAGAATAAAACTATTAAAAGCTTACTCTCCTTTTTAAAAACAAAAAATAAGTTGAAAGAATAAATATCTAAAAATAAATGTTAGTGAAAGATTGAAAATAAAAAGATTAAATAATTAATTTGGAATGCCAATAAGATTTCTGATTGATAATGAAATCAAAGCCAGTAATTGTAATAATTAAAAACTATGTGAACAATCCATTCAGTAAATGTGAAAAAATATCAGATTAATCTAGGGAAAAGATTAGATTAAAAAAACATGTAAAAATTAATTAAATTAAAGGAAAAATGTACAATTTAATTAAAAAATAGATTTACAGTATGATAAAAAATTAAAGCTATGATAAAGAAAAAAACAATGGGAGAGGAAAAAGTATAAAAAGTTCCAACTAGTCTATTGTTATTTATTCTACTCTTGAGTCTGTAAATCATCTGTTTTTCATTTTGTGATTGATGCATTACATTATTCATTGCTCCAGAGATTAAAAAATCTAAGGACAGAATAAAGCTAGCCATAACTGCTGTGGAACATATTATTTCAGAAGATACAGAACTAGCAACATGCATTGTTAGACTGCCTTAAAAGTATTCAACTTCAGGCCCCAAAGTCCACTGCTAAAATCAATTGTTCACACCTGGAACTGATGCCTGTAACTAATGCTTAAATCATGAAATAGTTGCCACCACTACTTTCTCTATCTCTCATTGTTGAGCCTTAGAATGGAAGACAAGCATTGAAACCAACAATGAAGACCAAAAAGCCAACTGGTTGGAAATTAAACTAATGCAAACCAAAAACAAATGATCTGTGTTACCTAATATCATGAAAACCTAGACATATATATCTTGATCACTGTCTATAGACACTTTATATCTTTCTAAATAAAATTAAATTTAACAACGAATTATAAAATTTAGCCTAATTAATCATTTATATTTTTTATATAAAGTTGATATTGTTATGTCATATAAATATGTGAGCATGAATAAATACTGATGTTTGCTTAATTTGGTCTATTACTCTCTTGTGTCACTGCATCACCAATTAGTTGAAGATATAAATGTTTATATGTATTAAGTTAATGTGCTGGATCCCCTTGATTAAGAGTAGGAGCTAGCTTGGCATATTCCAAGTGCTGGTTGGTCTGCCTGTCATCCAAAAATGCTGGCTATATAGTATATGATTGGCTGGTGCCTGAGTTTTATCCTCAAAAGAATTAAAATGATTTGAATGCCATATTTTTATTCCAGCAGTCGAGGTGGACAATGATCAGGAATTATGGTCATGTTATGCTTCTTATAACCTTATCTGACCATGAGTAGTGTGATGGCTAGGATATCAATGGTATTCTCCCCTCTTCTTGAAGGGTCACTCTGTCCCATAGTATTAAAGATCTAAAATAATAATTACCAAGAAGTTATGTACTAAGCATGAAAATAAGTTTAGTTGTAGTCAATAGATATTAAAGTAAATGTTAAAATTTATTAAAGTTTATATTCCAAAAGAGAAATAAAGTTATGTGAAAAGATATTTAAATCCAGCAAGAATAGAGTAAGTTCAGGGGACCTGGATCAAATGGTATCCAACATAGGTCCTGAAGTGTCATAAATGACCCAGCATAATTAGAATTTAAAATTATAAAGTCCGAAACTAAAAATTAAATTAATCAGTAAATTGCATAGTTATAAATGTGAGACTGGTGAGCAGTGTGAGAAGAGAAATATGCCAAAGCAAACAAATTTTAATATTAAAAATATAAAATAATTAAAAACATAAAATAAAAAGAATAAAATTTGTAATGTAAATAAAATGTAGAGAAAATAAAAATGGTCAAAGAAATACATTTATTATTGGGTGTTGTTTATAATCAGGTGGGAATTAGAGAGAATTGGAGTTTTGACTTAGTCAAACACATTGTTTGAGTTAAAATAGTAAAAGTAATGAAAATAAAGAAATAGAAAGTAACTGATAAAGTAGAAAAAGGTAACATAAAGAAAAATGATATCATGAAGTGGTTTGAAAAAAGGTTTGAAAAACAAATAGAATGATTAATATGGAAAATAGCTCAAATACAAGAAGATAGGAAAATAATAGAAAGTATGAAAGTGAATATAAAACAGTTAACAGATAACTTAGATAAAAGTTAAAATAAACAGGAGAGCACAAATAAGTATGCACAATTAAATAGCTCAAATATGGTAAATAAAGCTGAACCAGAAGGTAAGTCTGACTCAGAAACTAAGCAAGAACCAGAAAGTAGTTCTGACCCAAATGATAATTGTGAATCTAAAAATTAAGATGTGTCAGAAGTAAAACATAATTAAAAGATAATAGAAATAATAGGTATAGGAAATATTCATGTTAGGGAAGAGCAAATCATAAAAATGTACACGCACTTAAAGAATAGTCCTACTAATGTAAAGAAATGTATAAAAATAAAAATATGTGCTGAAAGGAAAGTGGTCAAGAAAATGGCCAATTACTTAATGCATTCAACAAAACAAGGTTAGTTTATGCAGCCAAAGAAAAGAAATGTAATCTCTTCGAAAGCGAGGGAAATATAAATATTGTGAATTACACTTTGGATAAAAATGATTGGGATAAAACACATAAATATAGAGAGTTGTATAGTCCTAGACAGTGAGATAATAAATATTATAGTCATGATCTGGAAACCAACTGCCCAGAACATCAAGCCTAGAAGTAGGTCAAGATTTTCTGGTCCGAGCAGATATGTAAGAAACATAGAACTATCACCTGAAAAAGGTTAGGAGGGAATTTATATTAACTGGACAGATTTTTAAAAAGAAAAGTTTATTGTCCATGGATTATGAGAGCGGAATTAATGTTAAGCAAATAAAATGTTTTTTGAGAGATAATAGTGAAATAATGTGAAATAAATAAAATAGAATAAATAACATATTTTTTTTAAGAATTAGAAACAAAAAAAAAGTGTATAAAAATGAAATAAAATAGGAATTTTTTTTAAAATTTAGAGTTGGTAGATGATAATGGAAGTGAAACAAGAATTTGTTATTTAAAACAAAGTAAAATAATAATGTTTTAGAGTGAACATACGAGAATGAAATAAAAGATTTTAAAAATTAATAAAATGAATAAAGTCTATAATAAATAAAATGAATTCTAAAAAAATAAAAAAATGTTACAAAATAATCTTTCAAATGAGTATAGATTGTGTGTAGATTAACAGAGTCATGGAGGGAGAGAAAGGTACAGATAAAGGTTGCAGTTGGAGTATTAGGTATAGACTGTCACTGTGTGAATGTAAGACCTGTAATGGGCATGAAAACAGTAGGGCTCATCCAACAAAATGAGAATCCAGTAGAACAATTTGACATGCTGGGAGATGTCATCCCAGTGCTTAATTTAAAAAATATCCACACTGCAAAGACAATTACAGAGTAAGATACAACACACACAAACGAAATTGTGCAAAAATAGATGTAACTTACATTGAAAAAGGGAGGATGCGGTCTGTGATTTTTCAAAACTCGCGTAAAAGCAAAGCACCAATGTAAACTTACTTTAAAATTCACGTAAAAAAAAAATAAGGAAATAAAATATGACTAATAAGAAATTTCAAATTTGAAAAAAATTGATACAAGACAAACTTTTTTTAACTATAATATTTAATTTTATTCAAAATAATATATTTTTATGCATAATTTACAGTACGATAATTTACATTTTTTTATACACGTTTTAATTATTATCGCTATTTGCCGAAACATACGTTCGTTTGCATTCTCATGTTATGTTAATGTTTTTCTGTTGACAACATAATCAGTAATTAATCTTTGAGATGATGATTTTATTAATTGTTTATGAACTTAGACTTATGATAATAAAAAGACATTTATTCACCACTGCTGGGAAAAATTTAATTAAAACTAACAACTAAAAATTAAATTCTTATTTTTGTCTTTAATTTTCAATTCCGTTTAAAAATCAAATTTCACATCAGATTATTTCAAGTCGCCATAAGTAATTTTTAAATTTTTTAATTACAATTAAAAATCAGATTTTAATTTTTAATTGTCAAATTTAATTGTGCCCACTGCTATTACTGACCTTTTAAAAATAAACTTGTGGACACTAAATGATTAATAATAGATTACGTTTTTTTTTTAAAAAGCAAAAACAGAATGTGATTTAAAATGCAAAATTAACATGCACAATGTTTGAACAAATTTACATTATAATCTTGTAAAATTTAATGTGTGTATACATAAAATGTGGAAATCATGATTTTAATTTCATTATTGCATAAAATCTTACTATTATAAAGCACTGAAAATATTGAAATTACTAAGTTGAAAGTCGAATTCCAATAATGTGCTATTACTTTCAATATAACGTAACTGCGTGAAATTTATTATTTAAAGTAATAGCGCAATATCGGAGTTTGACTTCCAGTGAAACACGAATCACATAACTTCAAAATCATGTTAAATAAGTCCGCATAAAAAGAGACCCAGGTGTACTTATAATAAATCTTGTTTTACAGTAACCCTATATCTTCTAGGACTATAACCCATTGGAGAAAGTCATGGTCTCATTCAAGCTCCTGGTAAAGAAATTCCCAGCACTTTAATAATGTTATGTTAAAGTATATGTTATTATGTAAGTCAGGTATAAGAAGATGTGTTCTGCCACTCACAGCATTCACCCTCTTCATATGCTTTGAAAAAGTGCATGTTCTCCCTGGTGGTCATTACATATGACATAATCATTTCCAGTCAACATAAATCATGGCTTGTGAGATAATGCAGCATAGGAAAGATTACCCTCTGTGGTTTGTTGATCTGTATGCAATTCAAAACTTATTTTAGATAAAAATAAATAAAAACAAAAAGTGAAGGTTGCAACAGTAAAGAAAAATAAAATGTGAGAGTTAAAGTGGTCAAATTGACACATTTTACATATCAAATGAGGAGCGGGTGTTGTAACACTAGTGAGCTATATGTTATAAGTCTTACATATATCTGCATTACATATTTCATAAATTAAAAATGTCTGATTAAATTTATATGTAAAGCTATTTAAAGAAATAATTAGTTAATTAAGTTTTAAAACATAATTTTGTAAAAGTAGAAGATTGCATACATTGTTCTTTTAAAATAGAATAAAATTGTTAAAAGTGGGGAAAAGAATTAGAAAAAAAGAGGTTTAAAGCATTTCTCTCCTTTTTAAAAACAAAAAAATAAGTTAAAAGAATAAATATCTAAAAATAAATGTTAGTGAAAAATTGAAAATAAAAAGATTAATTAGTTAATTTGGAATGCCAGTAAGATTTTTAATTGATAATAAAATCAAAACCAATAATTGTAATAATTGAAAACTACGTAAGCTATTTATTTGGTAAATGCGACCAAATAGTAGATTAACTGAGGGAAAAAATTAGATTAAGTAAACATGTAAAAATCAATTAAATTAAAGGGAAAATGTAAAATTTAACTAAAAAATAGATTTAAAGTATAACTAAAAATGAAAGCTATGATAAGGAAAAGAAGAATGGGAGAAAAACAAAGTATAAAAAGTCACAACCATCTATTATTATTTATTCCACTCTTGACTCTGTAAATCATTCCAGTCTTCATTTGGTGATCGAAGAATAACATTATTTATTGCTCCAGTGATTCAGAAATGTAAGGATAGAATAGAGCCAGTCACTACTGTGGTGGAAAATATTATTGCAGAATCCACAGAACTAGCAACATGCATTGCTATAGAAGTGTTCATCTGGGCTTCAGGCCCAAAAGTCCACAGCTAAAATCAACTGTCATGCATATAAACAATGCCTGGAATCAATGCGTAAATCGTAAAATAGATGCTACTGCTATTCTCTTTTCTATTGTCAAGTCTCAGAATGGAAGAGAAGTTCTGAAACCATAGATGGAGCCCAAAAAGCCATCCAGTTAAAAAGTAACACTAATGCAAATCAAATAAACTATCATTTAATAGCATGAAAACCTTAATATATATATTTTGATCACAGTCTATAGACATTTTACATTTTCTAAATGAAATGACCATTAACAAAGGACTGTTATAAAATTTAGCCTGATTAATCATTTATATTGTTTAATGTAAATTGTTTTGTTATATTAAATATGTGTGATTGAATAAATAATGATGTTTGCTTAATTGTTATTTGGTCAATTTACTCTCTCTGTCATTGTGTTACTAATTAGTTAAAGATATAAATGTTTATATGCATTAAGTTAATGTGCTGGATCCCCTTGATTAAGAGTAGTAGCTAGCTTGGGATATTTCAAGCACTGGTTGGTGGGCCTGTCAACCAAGCATGCCATCTACAGAGAATATGGTCAGCTGGTAGCTGAGTTTGGTCCTCAAAAGAAATAAGATGCTTTGGATGGAAGTTTTTTTTCTAGCAGTCAAAGTGGGACATGGTCAGGAAATGTGATCATGTTATGCTTCATATAGCCCAATCTGACCATGGGTATCATTGATGACTATGCTATCAAAAGTATTCTCCCCTCTGCTTGAAGGACTGGTTTGTTCCCATAGTATTAAAGATATAAAATAATAATTACCAAGAAGTTATGTATTAAGCATTATAATAAGCTTAGTTGAAGTCAAGAGATAAAATGTAAATTCCAAAAAAGAAATGAAGTTATGTGAAAAGGTATTTAAACCCAGCAAGAATATCATAAGCTTGGAGGACTTGGTATAATATATATCATAAATAATTTCCCATAATTCATTTCATGGGAAAATAATTTCTGTTTATATATGTGTGTGTTGAGTTTAATTGATCTTCATTTGAGAAGGCCTATTTCTTAATAATAAATGAAACCATAGTTGTGAGAGAATTTTAGTATAAAAATGTATATATTAACTAAAGTAGATGTTAAGTAACCTACTTTCCAGCAAATGTCTTTCCAATAGCATGTTTTTTAAGAACAGTGATATATACTAATGTATTAAAACTTTGCATTGCTATGCATAATATGAAAAGATTATAATAGGATATAAAAGAAAATATTAATTTAAAAAACTAAGTATATTTCTAACACATTAGCAATATTTTTATAGTTGCAATTTATCAACTCTATTTTGAACACTTTTTAGCAAAAACTTTTGCAAAAAACTTTTCTTTGTACATATATGTGTACACAATCTTGTGTTTTGACTGTTCTGCAGTCTTCTTCAGTGATATGATATAATGAATAAAATAAAATACATAGCTAGATAAATAATACCATAAAAACATAACCAATAAAATTAATAAACTAATAAAAAATAATAAAAAACAACATAAAATATAACAAAACATAGTAAAACTGAAATAAATATAATCAAAGCCAAATAAAATCATCCAGATAATATAAAATAAAATCAAGTATACAGTATAAATATAAAATAAATATAAATTATACATGTGTATTCCTGACTGTATATATTGTACCAATATTGAAATTGGCACATACTAATTTATCTAAAAAAAAATTATTAAAATAATCTTTTGTAAAAGAAAAATGTATTTAAATGTAGAAGAGTTTATTACAGTTTGTTTTCAAAAAGATAAGAGTCAAATAGTTTTCTATCATTAGAGTTTGAAATAAAAGTTAGAAAATAATTGATTAAAAGGGGGGAGGGGGAGTTTTGGTTAGAAATGTTAAATTAAAAGTTTTATATAAGGAAGTAGAGTTGATTATTATTAGTCGAAATATAATTTCAAGTTTAAAAAATACAAATCTCTTTTCATTCAAGTTTATTAGGATAAATTATACATGTGCATGAATGTAAACTTGTTAATAAAATATATAATCAATGCGTATTGAAAAACACATGAAAATAAATATTGAAATGAAATGTATTTAAAAATAGTGGTGGTTACTAATCAAAATTATAAAACAACATGTTTGTGATAGCTGCTAATTGAAATACCCAACAACAAGATTAAAAAGGATTAGCAACTAAAGGAATTTTGACAACACATATTGCCGGAGGATATTAAAACAAAAACACTTCGCAGACATAAATAGCTAGATTTTTATTGGACATTCAGTTTCAGTTTCAGCCTAGTTTTCAGTGTTAGTCTTGTTTCAGTTCAGATAACAGTGCAGTGTATATTGTGTATCCAGAAACAGAAATGCAGTGCTGAGCAGCTTTTGGGAATATACACTCTTACTTCAGCCTTTTAGTCCAACAAGATCATCAAAACCTGCCCGTGAAATAATGTCTACTTAACAACTCAGAAACCCTCCATCAATATTCAACTGTCTCCAGAAATAATAATCATGAAGAATAATAAAACTCCTAAAGAAAATGTCCCAGCCAGCTGGAAATATTCTCACCTAAAGCAGCAATTAAAGAAAATGAAGTTCTACGTCCATGTTCCAAAAATCCTAGATAAAACATTTTCGTATTCTCATTTATATATAGTAGCCACCACTGTAATTCGTAAATCCTACAGAGACAAGTAATTTGAACTCTATAAGCATGCATAAAATGAACTATTGATGTGCGTGTTTGTGAATGTTTGATAATTTATCAATGTCAAAAATTATTTTGCTTTCTCATAAGACATATTCTATTGTATTAAATTAAAATGTGTGTGTGTGTTATATTAGATTTAGAAAATGTTTAAAATTAGTAAATGTTAATTAAAATAAATGGTCTTTAAAACTTAAACTTTATTTGTCGGTCAATTTTTTTTATCAATTTCTTTTTAACAATCTCTTTTTACCAATTCTTTTTTCTATATTTTATTATTAATTAAAATTAGACTGGGCTAGTTTTTGGGATCGTTTCAAGTGCTGGATTATGAGCCTACTGACCAAATATGTTAGTCTGAGACTAGCTGGAGCCCCCGGGGTTTACTCTGAAACAAATAAAGTGTTTGGATAGTAGGGGTTTGAATCTATCAGTCGAGGTGGGCCATTGTTGATAGATAAAGCTAACAATAATATCTCCCTTTTTGCTCGAACGTGCCAGTTCATTCACGTAACATTTATAAGTAAATAAGATTATAAATGTATTAGGAAGGAGTTTGAAACCAGCCAAAACATATATACATGTAAGTAAGTTCATTCAGCGGATTGATCCGGTACAATATATACATATTCAATAACAACTATTACTTTAAATATATTATTTATTTGTATTATTTTTAATAATCTCTTAATTACTTCTATTTATTATAAACTTAAACATTAATTTTATTATTCCCACATTAATAAAATACTTATTATTTTATTTTCATATAATATTCAGTTTAACCTTAATTTATTTATTAAGAATATTATTTTTAATTTTCAAATCATATATCATATCTATTATTTTCTTATTCATTCTTCTAATATTATTAATATTTTATATTTATCTTCTTTTTTAATATCTAAAATCCATAAATATTATAATCTTTTAACTTACCCATTTATATACTTTAATTTTTTAAACGTAAAAAAATGTTTTTTTTTAATGTGATGTGATGCCATTCACTATGGTTTCTCTTTTCTTGGAGTCAGGAATCTCTCAGTCACTATGCCCAGAGAAACCTTCTAGCCATCTTATCTTCTCTTCACATTCCCCACCCTACATTTTCCATATTCTTCTCCATTCTGCTCTTTCCCATTTCCACAACAGTATCTTGTCCACTCTATGACCTATATATCTAGATCTCCTTATCTTTTTCCAAACCCAGCATAAAATCCATGAACCCACTTTCTGTATAATCACTTTGTTTATATTTATTCTTCCACCACTTCATTATTTGTATTCTTTCTGCTTGTAAGCATTTACATTCAATTAACAGATATCTATTATGTTTCATGTCTTTCTTACATAAGTTGCAGATTATATCATCCTTATTTTTAATGATTCTGTTTGAGCTTTAAACAGTTTTCTTGCTATTATCATAAATTAACTCACATCTAATATTCTGTATACTTCTAAATATATTTAAACTATTTTTATTCTCCATACTATTTTTCTATCTCTCTATATCTCTATTTTTTATTAATACATCTATTCATTTATCCCATTATTTGCCACTATAACAATCAACAATTGTCCTAACACAATATACTGACATAAAGTCTTTATCCAAATCTTCTGCATATTGTACTACCTTTTTCACTCATCATGTTGCCTATCCTTTACTTGTAACCCAATTAAAAATTATATTGGATATTTTCTTACTATCAATAAACTGCAATCTACAGAACATTTTCTATTTGCATCTCTCATATAATAACTAGTATATATATATATATATATGTGTGTGTGTGTGTGTGTGTATATATATATATATATATATATATATATATGTGTGTATGTGTGTGTGTGCTCTGTGCACAGATATATATATTAATTAATTTCAAATGCGAATGAAGTAAAGCCTTAACTATCAATAATAACTAGATAATCCCATTTTTCATTGAATTGCTTCCTTTGCCATCCACACATTTTCTTACTTCCCTTTATACTTATTCTAGGTAATATAACATCATTTTACTAATACATAATACAGCATTACCATAATTTAACCCAGATACTGCCACTCCCTTCTATACAATTCTTGCTACATTATATTTATTATATGCAAACACTGTTAATTTCTTTATCAGTCCTTTTCTTTTTTTTTTTGCTTTATTTATAATTTTTTTCTCCCATTCATCTAAGCAATTTCTCTGATTACTTAAGATGATTAAATAATTATTTTATACATAGTTTCTTCTATTACATATTATTTAAACTAACTATCTATAATCACTACAACTTTTTTTATTATTTATATATTTTTTATGTATACACTTTATCTTTTATTACTATTATTATATATTATATAAGTCTCTCATAAATTTATATTTTTTTATTATACTGCATTACAATTTATAGTTAAAAATCCACAAAGCACGTGTGCATTAGCTTAGTGGCTAATTATTAATATTATAGTTTATACAACATATCACTATATAAAATAAATATCTTATACTGCTTTATATAAAAATATTATGCTATGATTTTATTGCATTAATATGTAATATCTATAAATATATTCATATTTATACTCATATGTAAACATTTTTTTTACAAAACTCTAATTTATTTGTAAGTAATTTTCTCTCTATATATTTTCCTCTATATATCTTTTTTAAGATCTATATTTATACCAATGTCTTCCTAATACCAGAATCTTTATTAAATTTTGGCTTAATCTTTTTTATTAATATTGTTTCTTTTATTTTCCTTTCTTTAATATTATATGTATGTAACATCATTTTTATTGAACTTTAATATAGACAATGTTAAAAAAGGAAAATAAAAGAAGCGATACTAATAAGAAAGATAAAACCAACATTTAACAGAGATTCTGGAATTAGGATGACATTATTATAAGTATAGTTTTTTAAACAAATATATAGAGAAAAATATATAAAGAAAAAATTACTTATAAATAAATTATGACTTGTGAAAAAATGTTTACATTGGAGTATAAACATGAATATTTTTATAAATATTACATATTAATGAAAAAAAAATCTTAGCATAATATTTACATATAAAACAATATAATATAAAATATACATTTATAAATGAGAATTATATAATAAAACATAATAATAGTAGTTAAAGTTAAAAGGTATAAATAAAAAATATATATATAAATAAAAAAGAGTTGTAGTGATTATGGATATAGCTAGTTTAAATAATATTTGGTAGTTGTTTTATAGACATCCACGCTGTGTGAGGGCATTGTTTTTCTTGAAAAAATATAACTTATGAACATTCCCAGGCCTTTTTTTTAATTCCTTGTTTTTTTACTTTTTTTTTAAGTTACAAATAAATTAAACACAAATTTTATTTTATTTTTTTGTAAACATTTATTTTTATTAACATCAAAATAAATAAATATAAAATCAACATTTTTCAGTTTTTTTTTTTTTTTGGGGGGGGGGGTTCTTTCTGTTTTTTAAATATAGAACTTAGTACACTTATTATGGTTGAATTTCTGATTTCCCATTTTTGTTTAAAAAATAAATCCTAAAGTTAGTAAGCTATTTTATTTGGTTTCACTTTGGGGGGGGGGTGTCTTTTTTTTCCAATGTAAAACTTAGTATGCTTATTACAGTTGTATTTTTGTTTTTCTATTTTTGTTTAAAAAATAAATACTAAAGTTAGTAAGATTTTTTTTTTGGTTTCACTTTTTTTTTTAAATAACATAAACAAATTTAAAACTTATTATAATTTTTTTTTTGGTTTCACTTTGTTTTTGTTTTTTTAAAACAACATCAAAAAAAATAAAACTTATTAGGTTATTTTTTGGGGTTCCACTTGAAACGGTATTATTTAGCCATCATCCTGTTTCACCTACTATGCTCCATCATAGTTAGTATCTTTTCCAACAGTTCGAACCATCACAGTCCACATATATAACCAGAATAATTTATTTTGGTATGTAATAGTGTATATTTACGTGAAATGTGCAGATATTAATGTCTGTATGTGTATAGTGTATATGCAATTATAAATTTAAAATTAATAAAATGATATAATTAAATGAAGTTGTGTGAACATTATTATATGTGTGTAACCACTTATATATTTAAAGAAGCATTATAACTCTTTTAAATTAATAATATAAATTTGAAATATTCTTAGTTAAAAACTCTTTATTTAAATGCATTGGTATATAAATTTCAATTCCTGGGATAGTCTCACACACATATATAATAAAATGTTTACAAACTTAAACTCTTTTAAAAAAAAGTTATCTTTTTTTATAAAAAAAAAAAGTTGTCAATTCTTGGGAAAACATCTGTAAGCAATCAGCAACAACCGAAATCAATCTACCTTAGGGTCTTATAGACATTGGCCTCACTTATGTATTTCCTATTTAGTATATTCATTGCAACCTTTGAACAATAATTAGAAAACAATACATTTCTTAAGATAGCAATTAATGAAACATGGGATTAAAATTTTAAATGCATTTTAATAATAAAAACTTGCCTGTTTCTTAAATTAAATTCTAAAACTCTAAACGCTTGTTAAATAATAACTTATTCAGTTATTATTCTATTACTTGCTAATATTTGTTTTATACATGTTTACTTTATAACCCACCTGTGTGTGTCATTCAATGCATTTATGTTTATTTAATCTATATTTAATAATTAAAATATATTAAATTAGAAACAATGTGTTGCATATCATTCATAGTCCATTCCAAATTTTAGTTAAATTCCTTAATACTAGCATTAATTATTAATGTATTCATCAACAAATTTCACATTTATTATGATTTTTTTTTTTTTGGTATAAATAAATTTAAAAAAACAAGCTGTTTGTGGCTACAGTAATATATCAGATATATAGCTTGAACAAAGTGGTCATTAATTGTGAAAATTGAACAATGTCTAAGTTTTCCATGTTCTTTGTCTCATTGAGATTATCGAGAATATGTTATTTGATACATTATTTCCTTCAAAGTATTGTTCAAACATACCCTTTGACAAGGTTTTGCACCTCAAAACTTGACTACAGAAGTGTGTAAACCCTCCGATAATTATTGCTTGCTCAAATCGTGTGATTTCAATAAAAAAAAATTAAACTTTATTTACAATTAACCATTTATACATAATTGTAAGACACACACCCTCACACGACACTGTAAAAAAGTGTGAAGTATGCGAATTCACCAAAATAATTTACTATGATGCAACAATGTGGCCTGCAATGTGTAGTACAACAGAACTGTTGTATACATGTAACACATAGTCGTGAAAATATGTTCGGCCATGTAAATGGTATTTTTATGTGTTTTAGCACATAAATTACACCAACACGAGGCATGGATGTCTATAAAACAACTACTAATATTTAATAGAGGAAGCTAGAGTATAAAATAATTATTTAATAGTTTCAAATAGCTGAAATAATACAAGAGTAAGGCTATTATTTAAAGGAAAGGATAAAGACTATAGAAAAATAAATAATTATAGACTGGTAGTGGTAATGTCAGTATTATATAAAGTTTTTGCATATATGGTAGCTGGAAGAGTGGCAAAATGGATGGAAGAAAATAATATAGTGAGAGAAATGGATTTGCATATAGGAAATACTTTATTTGTATTCACATAACATATAAAAATGAATAAGAATACATGTAGGCAGTTATATATGGTATTTATAGATACAGAGAAGGTATAAGTTAGTGTAAATAGAAATAGATTATGGGTAAATGTAGTCAATTTAGGAATAAATGAAGCTTTAGTAGATTTATTAAGAGATTATATAAAAATCATTACCATAAAATATCAATTAAGGAATATATAATCAGTTAGGGTTAAAAGGGAGATGGGACTAAACCAAAAGATGCCCTTTGTTACCTATTTTATTTTTGTTATATTTGAAAGAAATGGTGAGGGCAATAGAAATACTAGAAAGAGAGGTAGAGATACCATTAATAGATAGCAAGGGAGTGTATACATTAGCAGGTCTTTTATTTGCTGATGGTATATTCTTATGCACAGAAAGTAGGGAAGATATAGAAGTTATGCTGAAAACTTGAGCATGAGTGGGTAAAGATATGGGGATTAAATTTACTGAAGATAAATCAAAAGTAATGATAATAAATTCTGGTGAAAAAGAAGAAAAGAGATTTTTTCTTGAGGAATGCAAAGTTAAATTTGATGAATAGATATAATGTTTTGGGAATTGTCTTAAGTAATCAGAAGAATTGCTTGGATGAATGAGAGAAAGATTGATAAATGAAGCAAAAAAAAAAGAAATGGACTGATAATAAAAATTAACAGTGCTCTCATATAATAAATATGATGTAGCAAGAATTTCATAAAAGGAAGTGGGAGTGCAGGATTAACTTATGGTAGTGATGTGTTATGTATTAGTAAAAGGTGTTAAATTACTTAGAAAAAGTGCAAAGAGAAAGAGGAAGACATGAATTAGATGAAGATGTGTGGATGGCAAAGGAGGTAATTCAAGGAGAAATGGAATGGTCAAGTTTTTATATAAGAGATACAAAAAATAAAATGAAAATGTTTGATAGATTGCAATTATGGATAGTAAGAGAATATCCCAAATAGTATTTAATTGGATTGCAAGTAAAGGGCAGGCAACAAGATGGATGAGAATGGTAGTATGGTATGTAGAAGATTTGTTTAAAGACTTTATGTCAATATACTTGTACAAAAGGTGTAATGATTGTGTTAGGAGGATTGTTGAGTGTTATAGTAGCAAAGAATAAAATAGAAGAATAGATGCATTAATAAAAAATAAGAAACTGGAAAGAAGGAAAACTAGTATGGAGAATAAAAAGAGTTTAAATATACATTGAAGTAAATAGAATATTAGTGTGAGTTAATTTACAATAATAGCAAGGAAAGTAGTCTAGTGTTTAAGGCTCAAGTAGCAACAAAGGAATATACATATAAATGGCGGAAAATGGGTGCTTTAGTTTTCAAGTTATGTAAGGAAAGCATGAAAAACATTAGGCATCTGCTAATTGAATGTAAATGTTTACAAGCAGAAAGGGCACAAATAATAAAGTTGTGGATGAATAAATAAACTGATTATACAGAAAATTGGTTCTTGGTCTTTATGCTGGGTTTGCAAAAAGGTAAAAGTGATATAGATGTAAAGGCCATTGAGTAGACAATGATGATATTGTAGAAATGATATAGAGCAGAATAGAGAATATGGGAAAGATTTAGGGTGGGGAATGGAAAGGGAAAGTAAGGTGGCTAACAGGCTTTTCTGGCCATAGTAGCTGAGAGATTATTCATTTCGATAACGGAGTAGCCATATCACATCACATTAAAAATAACATTCTTTTTTAAAAAAATTAAAGTAGACATTGATAAGTTAAAAGATTATAATATTTCTGGTTTTTAGATATTAAAAAAAGATAAATATAAAATATTATTAATAACAGAAGAATAAATAAGAAAATAATAGATACATATGATTTGAAAATTAAAAAAGAATATTCTTAATAAATGACTTAAAGTTGAACTGAGAATTATATGAAAATAAAATAAGTATTTTATTAATGTGGGGATAATAAAATTAAAGTTTAAATTTATAAGGAATAGAAGTAATTAGGAGATTATTAAAAATAATACAAATGGCTAAAATATTTAAATTAATAGTTGTTCATGAATATGCATATATACAGTCAGGAATACACATGTATAATTTATATTTATTTTATATTTCTATTGTATATTTTATTTTATATTCCCTGGATTATTTTATTTGGGTTTGTTTATATTTATTTCAGTTTTATTATGCTTTGTTATATCTTGTTTTTTATTTTTTATTACTTTATTAATTTTATTGTTTATATTTTTATGTTTTTATTTGTGTAGTTATGTCTTTTACTTTGTTCATTATATCATAGCTGTGAAGAAGACTGCAGGACAGTTAAAACATAATATTGTTTATGTATATATGTACAATAAAAAGTTTTGCCTAAAAAGTGTTCTAAGTGGAGTGGATAAACTGCATTTAATTAAGATATTAAAGCAAAATAAAAGAAGTGGTGAGTTTGATATCTATTTATAGTTATTAAAATTTCTTCATTAGTATTTTTAAACAACCTGTTTTTTAAAAAAATACTAACAATGAAATGTTTTTAGAATAATATTGACTTTCCAATTCATCAGATGTTTATTGCATATAATAAGCCAAGCTACTCTAATTTTTCTATTTTGTCATTTTTACTTCACAAATTATTTCCATATTCTTTATTATGATTATAAAATATTGTCTTATTTGTAAAATTATTCAGCTTTTGTATAAATATGTAAATATTTTGTCATTCTCTTTTCTAAGTTCACTTAAGCAACTCATAGTATATATATATGTTTAATAATTAATAAAACAAGTCATCAATTTCGTAGCTTGTTTTTAAGCTTGCATTCAAATGATCACTAGAGGGAGCTTACCATTAGCTCTAATCAAGCTTTATTTTATAAGTGCTGAAAAAGAAAGAATTCAAAATCTCTAATCTTTCGGCACTTATAAAATAGAGCTATTGGTAAGTTCCATCTAGTGATCATATATATATATGGGCAATCTGACTGATTATATTTCATGGTATGTATGATATTATATTGATTCGTTTTATATATCCTTCACTTTTCATAACCTGTTCAAATTTATAGATGTCTTAAAATGCATATTGAAGATTTTTACTCACATCACTCCAATATTATTTTTAATACTTGGTACATATGATAATGACATCCATTTCTTATCATTTTTACACTTCTTTTTTATTCTTGTATAAATATTATTTATTTTTAAATGCTCAACATATATAAATAAATGAATAACAGTTTTACTAAATCAACTTTTAATATATCTGAAATAAAAAATTCTATTTTATTTGATTACACTTATGAGTTCATTTGATTTGTATACCTGAGATATCTCATTGTAACATCTTTTAATAATAATAATAATTTAATTGTTATTTTATGTTTTCATATTATATAACTGCAGTATTGAAATAATTGAGAGAGTGCAAATTTCTCAAGTGCTTATGACTACAACTAGCCAATCAAATCTTAAGCACTTGGAATATAAGTACTTTGGACTGGCTTGGATATATATAAAGACAAGTAAAGAAGAGAGTGGAACCGCTCTTTTCTTATTAAATTCTCTGTCCCAGTGCTTAAAATTTGATTGGCTAGTTGTTGTCATAAGCATTGAGAAATTTGCACTCTCTCAATTATTTCAATATCGACTGCACTTTAAATATTATTTACATATAACTGCAGTATGTAATGGTATATATGAGATGTCTTTTATTAGTCTGCATTCAGAACATATTAACCTGTTTAAGGATGTTTATTTAAACTTCTTTGAAGCAATAATTTTAATCTCTGTGGGCAATTTACAATCTTTAGTGTCTATATAAATATAATGGACCATTAAATAAAGGTGGGATTCCACCTTTATTGTTAAAGGAAGTTGCCTTGACAACAGATTGAGTTTGTTGATTATTATTGATATTGGGATTATCTAAGTGTTGGCTGGTTTTAATGATATATATATATATATATATATGTAGATAAAAAAATATTTTTGGGTACAAACTGTGTATTATTTTGCATTACAATCCAATATTTCGATGGACTAGCAACCGCCATTATCAAGGTTAACTTTTGAAAGAACAATCGTTAGATCTCAAAGAATAATGTGACTCAGTGCGAGATGAGAAGTGAGATTCAACTTGAAGTAGTTCAGCATTCACAATATGAGGCTTATCAAAATGTTTATTTCCCTCAGTTTTTTCACCTATTAATATCAAGTTAATATTAGATAAAATGATAGGTTTCCACATATCTGGAATACGTTGTGCTTCGTCATCCCTATTTAAACCAGTAGGTCTCTTTAATATTTCAATTGACTCTCTCATGATTCTTAAATCATATCTTTCCAAATTAGCAAGTATTTTTGTATTGTCAACATCAGGTTTGTGACCAATTTCTAAAAAATGGGAAGTAAAAACTTATGTGCTAATTTTTTGATTAAAAGCATATATATATATATATATATATATATATATATATATATATTTCTTTCCACAGTATATATATATATATATATATATATACTGTGGAAAGAAACTAATTTTTACACATGATCTAAAGAAATGACACACACTTTTCCATCAATAAAATTTTAAAAGCATAGGTGATCCATCTATGCTTAGATTTTATTCTTTAAATAAACCAACTTTTATTGATGTTGCTTAAATTAAGTATTGTTTACAAACCTGATTTTTGAATTTTCAAATTACTAGCACAAGCTCCCTTTATATATCATAGAGAAGAAATAGTTTCTAAATATTAACTACCTGCAACAATGAAGATGAAGCTTATTTGTTTGAACATACTTAATTATTGATAATATGGTGATTATATATATATATATATATATATATATATATATATATATCACCATATATATATATATATATATATATATATATATATAATGTAGAAGAAAACTAGTCTTTACACATGTGCTACAGAATTAACATGTAACTCTCTATCAGTAAATGTTTTTAAAAGCATAAATCATCCACTTATGCTTAAAGTTAAGATTCACTCTCACAGGTACTTAAAAATGAGAAACTTTTTCTTCCCTGCGATACATAAACTGAACTTGTGTAAGTTAATTTCCAATTTAAAAATCAGTTCATAATAGATTCAAGCCTAACTTAGGCAAAAGTTGGTTTTTAAAAAGTAAACTCTAAGACTATTCTATACAAATATCGATGTTGTGAAAACTGAGTGGAGAAAATGCATGTACTCAACCTAATATATAGCATTGCATCTGCATGGGGGCATATAATTTTGCATGCAGTGTTTAGGAGCTGATCTGTCACAAGTCTATCTTTGGAGTTGTTTATCAACTTGTTAGTTATAGGAGGAGCAGTACTTACACAATGTGTTGGCAAAAAACATTTAATATTTTTGGTGATTGAAGGGATGTATGGGAGTAGATGAATTATAGTTATTCTTTTGATTTCAGTGCATATATTTATATTCATATACATATATGCAAGCACAATTATAAAATACAAAATTTATATAACAAAACTATTTTAAAATGTAAATGATTATAATTAATTACTGAATTTTAATAACGAAAAAATAAACAGAAATTCGAATAAATACTCTCATTTAAATTAGTGAAGCATTTAATGTAGTTTTTTTTTTTTTTTTTTTTTAAAATCATCAAGCAAAGCTTCTGATATCGTTTTAAATAAATTAATAATAAAAATCATATAATGTTGTGATCTTAAAAATAAAATTTAATTATAAAAATGGAATATATTGTCTAAATAAATAAAGTTAATTCTAAAAATAAAGCAAGATTATGTCAAATAAAGAATTAATTTTTAGTAATAAAAAACTGGTTTTATAATTATTTCTTAGTTTCTTTGTGCTTTAAACAAAAGCAATTGCAACTGATTTTATTAGCTGTGAGCAAATGATACAAATGATGTGATGTGATGCACTGTGACTTCTCCTTGATGTGATGTGATGTGATGCACTGTGACTTCTCCTTAAACGGAGTCAGGAATCTCTCAGCAGCTATGCCCAGAGAAACCTGTTAGCCACTTTACCTTCCCTTTCCATTCTCCACCCTAAGTTTTCCCATAATCTGCTCCATCCCATTTCCACAACATAATCTTTGTCAATGCCATGACCTTCATATCTAAATCCCCATTATCTTTTCCCAAACCTAGCATAAAAACCAATAACTCACTTTCTATATAATTACTTTGTTCATATTTATTCTTCCATAATCTCATTATTTGTACCCTTTCTGTTTTCAAGCATTTACATTCAATTAACAAATGCCTAATATTTTCTATTCCTTCCTTACACAATTTACAGACTAAAGCACCCATATTTTTCCATTTACATGTAAATTCTCTTGTTGCTAAAGATCCCATCTAGCTTTAAACAATAAACTAGTTTCCTTACTATTATCATATATTAACTTGCACCTAATATTCTGTTTACTTCTATATATATTTAAACTCTTTTTACTCTCCATACTAGTTCTCCATCTCTCTAACTCCCTATTCTTTATTAATAAATCTATTCTTTTATTCCATTCCTTACCACTATAACACTCAACAATCCACCTAACATAATCATCCCATCTTTTGTACAAATATACTGATATAAATTCTTTATCTAAATCTTTTGCATACTGCATTACCTCTCTCACCCATCTTGTTGCCTGTTCTTTACTTATAACCCAATTAAATACTATTTTGGCTAATCCATAAACTTCAGTCTAACAAACATTTTCATTTTACTTTTTGTATCTCTCATATAAAAACTTTACCATCCCATTTCTCCTTGAATTGTCTCCCTTGCTGTCCATACATATGTATCCAATGCATGTTTTTCTACTTCCCTTTGTACTTTTTCTAAATAATCTAATACCCCTTTAATAACACATAACACAGCATGCCATGTTAACCCTGCTACTGCAACTCCCTTCCATATAATTCTAGCAACATCATCTTTATTATATGAAAACACTGTTAATTTCTTTATCAATCCCTTTCTTTTCTTTGCTTCATTTATCTTTTTTTCTCCCATTCATCCAAATAATTTTTCTGATTACTTGAGATAATTCCCAAATAACTATATCTATTCACCACACTTAACTTTATATCCCCCAATAAAAATTCTACATCTTTATTTTATATATATTTCAAAAAAAATATTAAGGAATATATATAAATATTTAAAAAGGACCTTTTTTTAACATTTTGTGTAGACCAAAGATTTCTTTTTTTAATTATGGTTAAAACATAGATCTATTAATGCCCAGGAAAGTTTGAGATATCTTCAGAGTCAGGCCTTTGTAGGTGATTCAAAGGTGTCTTATACTTTTATCCACTCCTCATGTAAAATCCTTGACCACCAGTTATTCTGTTTAGTTGCTGTTCAATCAGGTTCTAATTCACTAATCTAATTCACTGTCCTCTCAAATGGTCATTTATGTTTTCTGCACATTTACTTTGTTTTTTTAATTCTTTTGTTTCTAAGAAATTTTCAAAAATTAAAAACAAAACAATTACATGATGTCTAACTTCTTTGCTTATTTTTTTTTTTTTAAAAAAAAACATTGTATAGCCAAATAATCTATTTTTATCTACAAAAATAATTCTTTTATATTCAAACTTAAAATAAGGATTTTTTTCTTTTTTTTTTTTATATATTTTAACCTAAAAAATAATCAAATAATTTATTGCTCAGGAATTCGTAAAAATGTTCAGCATTGGAAATGATAATGCTGGAAACAAATAATACATTTTGGACTCTGAAGTTTTTTATACTTTCACTATTCCAATCTATACAGATCATTTAACTGATTAAAGATATAGAAATATAAAGATATTAATTAAAATACATTAAGAGTTTTTCAAATATTTATCACCAACATCATCATCAACTATTATTAATCCACTGGAGGATTAGGTCTCTACCAGTTCAATTCATTTTTTCCAATCTCTAGCCTCTGCACACTTGCTTATTTCATCCATCCATCTCACGTGTGGTCTCCTTCTGGGTCTTTTACAATATCTTGGAATGGCGATAGAAATTTCAAGATTTCTATTATTAGGGCATGATATATATATATGCGTTGGTGTTAACACACATATATATATATATATTAGTAAATAAATTCAAGTCATATATCACGTGACTTAATTTGATAAGCACGAGTGTGGCAATAGCTTTAATAAGTTTTATAAATAAATGCAGCATTTATTGATAAAGCTAGTTAGAGTTATTAGCATGCTCATTATTTTATTTGTGTTTACACACATACACACACACACATATATATATATAAACAAATGACTCAACAACTTCCATGCAAAATCATCCAACCGACATCACCTAATTACAAAATCTTTATTATAAGAAGACAAAAAATGGAATCATTTTTCATAGACCATTATGCATTTATTTATATGATATCAGAATGATAAAAGATTTTCATGGGTTTTATAGATATAAATATTAAGTATATAAAACAAATTTCAATGCATTTTATTTTAACTATGGTATAACTAGGTAATGAGAACTTCAAATTATTAGTTTTAATTGTTTGTTTGTCTTTTTTATCATAGATGAAATTTATCAAAAAAATACATGTAAATTAAAATTAAAAGTTAAAAATTACTTTAAACAATGAATAATAATAATAATAATAATAATAATAATAATAATAATAATAATAATAATAATATATTTACATTTATTAATATCATTTTAAACAATGAAAGAAATAAAAGAGATTGTTGTCTGAATTGTTGCACCTATAATTAAAAAATGAAATCTGATTGCACAAACACACAGTCACATGAACACAGCATGTGCAGGAGGGATTACTGAAAGAATGAGAGGCGCCCAGTAGCGAATGGTATTTATGTGACTTTAAGTGATTGTGGCAATAAAAAAGATTTTAAAAAAGGAAATGAAGAAACGGTGAAAAAACTGCCATAAGAAGAATGTGAAAATGCTGTCTCAGAAATAATACCTAGTTCTTGCTATTTATTCTACAAAGTATTAGACTACTGTTGCTTTTTGATTGCTCACAGGTAACTCTTAAATTCAAAGTCGTTCCATTTTGTGTTCAGCATTTGACAAAAAGTATAATTACCTATAAATAGGCTAAAAGTTTAGTTTTTGTTCATAAAAATTTTTAAATCTCACTTATTATTTAATCTACAATCGCTGTCCAAACATGGGTGTGACAAGAATTTAAGCCTCAGAGTGGCTTTTGAGCATTCCATCATCGGATTTTGAATTAAATGGATGGTTGAAGAGTTGGAGTGTGGAGTAGATTGAAGCCTGTCCATTAAAGTAAAAAGATTGGCTATCTTAATATATATCTGAGCACTTATGGCATATATGTGTGGAGATGGTAATCTAGACCAACTGATGATTGCTGGATTAGCATGAAATATGTATATTGGTGATTATTTGTCTTTTTGACATATATGTGTTCTAGTGTATCAGTGTTATGATATAGAGTGGAGAGTGGTGGGTCGTGTGAAAGTCTGTGCTCATATACCCTATATATTACATATATTGATACAGGTATATAATAAGCCTGTATTTCAGTTATTAAAATTACAAAGTATTTTTCTAATTCCAGTAAATAAATGTTTGCTCTCATTTAGTCTAATCTATATTTTTTTTTTTCTTAAAAATGAAAGAAAATTATGATTCAATCAAACGGACATTAAATTTCCACTAGAAAGCAAAAAAAAATAATGCAATGAAGTGCAAATGTTTTAAAATAATTAGTTTTATTTCATATTTAACCAATATATTGTTGAGGATTCTAGAAAAAAATATTTCAATAAGTAAGTTTTTATTTGAATACCAGTTTATACTTCAAAAAAATAAAGAAAATGGAGTTATAAGTGAAATGATAAAAATTAATTACATATATATTGTACCCTCACTAAAATAAAATCTAACCTAAAGGCTCTGGCTAACTATGAAATAACTAGCATAACTATAAACAAGTTCATATAATAACTCTTCTCATATACACTTTAATGTAAAAAAAAATTTTTAATAAAATTTCTTTATTTTCTTGACAGTTTCGACTGCCCAACAGTCTTCATCAGAGCATTTTCAATTTCCTTTACCTATGAATAAGTTACATAAACAATGATTATTAAAGACAAATACTTTTATGACTAGCTCAAAACACACTTTTAACATATAATAGCTAAGGAAATTAATATTTCATAATAACTAAATATAATAAATTAACCAAGGAAAATATAATAATAACAATAAATAATGAATAAGAGTTCCAATTAAATACTCAGCTCATTTATTTTACTAATAATTTAAATTACAATTAACCATTCATTAACAAATATGATTGTTTTTTAAATACAAATACAAAAATTATGCAAAACTTTTTACGAGATATTTAGCAAGGTACATTGGCTTAACATTGAGATTATATGCCTGAATGTGCCCAATGGCATAAGAATATTAACCCCTACTACATTTGATAAAAGAAACTACCTTGTAATACTCTCATATTTTAAAAACACACATAGAATAATCCTAACTTGCAACTTATCAAATTTATTATGGAAAAACAATAAATTACTATTCCTTTATAAAATAATACTAAAATCGAAAATTAACTGATAATTTTTATTCATAATTTTATACAACTCTACAATTATTTAAAATCTCAGGTCATTTCTAATAATAATATTAGACAAAGTAATACCATGTAGTTAAATATAATGAGGGATTTTATGAAGGCAAGAGCATTGGCACTAGCAGAATTCAGATGGGCAGCATTTCACCAACTCCATGGGATTCCAAACCCGTGCTCCCCAGAGATGGTGAAGAGAAAGCAAACACAAGGTGCTACTCACAGGTCATTCTGCGTAGCTTCTAGCAATCAAATAATTAATGACTTCTTTTGTTGAAAATCTTGAACTTTTCATGAAGAACCCTGTTTTTACATTTACTGAGGTATTTATACATTTTACAATAAAAGGCATTCGGATTAATTTTAATTAAAAAATATTTTTGCTGATAATAATTTTGATTACAATTTAATCCTGTAATTCTTTATTAATTAGGAAAAGTTCCAAATTCTGAATACCGTTTGTTTATTTACATTTTTCCTGCAGTAATTAAGCACCAATTAACACCTTTTTACAGCCAGACCAAATATTAAAAAAAATATTATTGCACTTATAATAAAAAGCAATTACCTTATTCTTTATTAATTAAATGAGTTTCAATAACAAATAGAAATGTGTCTATGCTCTATAATTAATCTGCCTTTATAAATTTTATAAAAATAAAAATGTTCAGGAATTTTAAATATCTGAATTTAAATTATTTGTTTTTCTGAGTTCTCTAGAATCTCAGCTATCTTTTTCTACATACACACGCCTTTAGTAAATTTAATAAAATAAAATTTCATTCTTATTAGCCTTTAAATTTTTTTTTAATATAATCAAATTTAAAATTTTTGTATAACAGGGTTTAAAAGGATTTAAATATAAATTGACATAATCATATATATGTAAGCATGTATATGATTTCAATATATATATATATATATAACTATTAGAAACTAGTAATCACCTAAACATACCAATATAGATAGTAATCAATATTTCTCACTGTTGTCAAGGCAACCTCTCTCCTTTTAATAGCAAGAGTGAAAAACCACTCTTACTAATGATCCAATAAATATATATGGACACTTAATGATTGCAACTTGACCACAGAGATTGAAATATTGATACAATAACGTTTAAATAAACATGAAATAAACATGTCCATGTAATGAAGACTAATAAATAGTCAATTATAACATTACAAACTGCAATACTTTTAAATTGCTCAAGCATTATATATATATATATATATATATAGAATGCATTATATTATATATATATATATATATAGAGCCAGAATGTATGTTTATTAGTTTTATTCCATTTAAAAAAGCATTTGATAGAGTATCTTGGGTTGTTATTATGCTGAGAGTAATGTAATGAAAGTTATTGAAGGTATCAACATGGACAAGGAAATTCAGATATTAATACTTTTATAACCCTACAGCCATATTATTTATTAAGTTAAATTTAAAATGTGTAATGGCTAGAGATAATCTCTAGTTTAATAAATTTACGTAAACAAGTTTGTACTAAAGTTGTGAATGCAGAAAATATACTTGTTAATCAAACTATAGTAATTTGTTATCTATATAATACTAAAACAAATAAATAAAGATATGTGTAAGATATTGTAATCTGGCTAATTGATGGGTGCATGTTCACTGTGAAATGTATGTCATGAGGATAATTTATCCTTTTCATGTTTTTGGTTTTACGTTTCAGGAATATGTGATGGAATTAGAATTATATCTAAAAATATATTTATGAAGATAAACTAATATGAACATAAATTATAACATGTGTGGTGTATGTCTTACTCACCTGAAAAAGTAAAGTATATGTTTTTATATACATCCATAGTGAAAAAGGTTGATCTGATTACTGGGCTAGTGGATGTTTGTGATAGGACTAAACTAAGCACACTGATAAAAACAAAACATAGATAGATAGATAGATAGATAGATAGATAGATAGATAGATAGATAGATAGATAGATAGATAGATAGATAGATAGATAGATAGATAGATAGATAGATAGATAGATAGATAGATAGATAGATAGATAGATAGATAGATAGATAGATAGATAGATAGATAGATAGATAGGTTGGTAAGTAGGTGGATAGATAGATAGATAGAGAGGTAGATAGATAGATAGATAGATAGATAGATGAGATAGATAGATAGATAGATAGATAGATAGATAGATAGATGGATAGATAGATAGATAGATAGATAGATAGATAGATAGATAGATAGATATGATAGATAGATAGATAGATAGATAGGATGGATGGATAGATAGATAGATAGATAGATAGATAGATAGATAGATAGATAGATAGATAGATAGATAGATAGATAGATAGATAGATAGATAGATAGATAGATAGATAGATAGATAGATAGATAGATAGATAGATAGATAGATAGATAGATAGATAGATAGATAGATAGATAGATAGATAGATAGATAGATAGATAGATAGATAGATAGATAGATAGATAGATAGATAGATAGATAGATAGATAGATAGATAGATAGATAGATAGATAGATAGATAGATAGATAGATAGATAGATAGATAGATAGATAGATAGATAGATAGATAGATAGATAGATAGATAGATAGATAGATAGATAGATAGATAGATAGATAGATAGATAGATAAGCAGAATAAACAAGCCAGAATTTGATTATCAGTTTCATTCTATTTCAAAAAGCATTTAAAAGAGAAAATTTGCTTACTCCGCTTGATATTTTGTAAAGAAATACATAAATAAGAGGAAGCTATTTTTAAAAAAATAGATTAAAAATGTCTACTGATTGAAGAATATAAAAAGAAAGATAAAAGACAGAAATGATTAATGTTTTCTGGTTTCATTAATATATATTGATAAAAAGAAGACTGGTGTTCTAGAAAGGTTGGCTGATGATACGCCAATATTTGGCGAAAATAAGTGTGAGCTTAACCAAACCTTTAGGTTGAAAATAAAAGCAAATACAATTTAAGTAATGAAAACAGACGATGAGAAAGAGATATTTCACAGAAACTTTAGACTAGGTCAGTGTTTTCAAACATTTAAAATGGTAGATAAATGATGAAGAGAATAACAATAAATAAAGGAAATTCATAATTGCAACAAACTGAATAAAGATTAAAAATTATCTTGCAATTTTTTTTAATTACTTTTAAAAATGATGTTTGTTACATTTTTTGTTTGCAGCTTAATTCTGCATAAAAAAAATATGTGGACAAATGCAATACAAAACATTGGAGGATTAATAAATTGAATTTAAAAAGAAATAAAAAGATTAAGTTGGAAGAATTAAAATAAAAATGAGAAGAATTTATAAGAGCAAACAATTATATCTGAGATGTCTTCTAAGTTAAGGAATTATATATATATATAATCTGCAACGAACAGTGTTTGTAAAGAAAAGAGAGTTTTAAAAAAATTTCATTTATGATGGTAAAAAAGAATAGTTTTGGGAATTCCAAAAGAAAAAAACAGGGCACTATGGTATAGTTTGATATGTGGTATTTTCTTTTGTCAGATAATTGAGTATGGTAATCTTTGAAAAGCGTCGTTTTTTGATAAACAATTTTACCCATCAACGAGTCATTATTCTGCTTTTAATAGCTTTTTTTATTAGTATTAGTCAAAGTATTTTATAAAATTTAAATAAAATTTATTTTATACTTTTAATCAAAGTAAAATTAGCTTCGCTTTAATATTTCCACTTACATAATTTTTTCCGAATGTTTGAAAATTAAAATCTTCAATTTGAAAAGTATTGAATTGATTAATTTATGTGTCTGCATGTTTCCATTAATATCGTATTTAATTTTAAATTTTCATTTCTTTTATAATATTTATATATTGAATAGACTATGTGCTTATATATACATTGGATAACGGCAATTCACTAAATATACGTGTTTGTAAATTAATTAGTAAATAGGATCTCTGTTATATAAATGAAATTCATAGCCAAAGTATATATGATGTGTAACAACCAATAAAACCGGTTCTGCACGTGAAAGAAAATAATTGTAAACCTATTCCAGCTATTACAAATCAAAAGGAGACCCAGAGGGCTTTTCTGATCAATTACGCATGTTATTGTATATGAACTGGTAGCTGGATACTTTAGCTATAAGAGTTGAGATACAATGTATAGCAACAACATTTCTTACATCCCAACTGAAATAATACATTGTACAGGCTTAAACCTGCATTTACATATGCATAATATGTGCGAGATTTGAACTCAGACTTTCACACGATCCACTACTCTCAGTGCCATCACACATTGCTGACCCACATGTTGAAAAGATAAATCATTACCAATAAAGGTATTTCATGCTAAACCAGCAATCATCAGTTGGTCTAAATTACTATCCTCACACATATATACAATCAGTGCTCAGCTTTATATTAAAATAGCCAATCTTCATACTTTAATGGACAGGCTTCAAACTATTCCAACTCACAACTCTTCAGCCTTCCATTTCATTGAAAATCTGATGATGGAACGTTCAAAGCTCTTGTTAGTGCCAAGGTTGTCATCCTACCCATGTAGACATATTAGTCATTCTGACCTTCATGTACAGAAGAATAATCCATTTACACATACATATGCAAGGGATGGGCAGACCTTTTACACACTATCTAAATTAATACATTGTACAGGCACAAAACTGCATTTATATATGTAATATGTGTGGGATTCGAACTCAGACTTTCACACGACCCACTACTTTCAGTGCCATCTCATATTGCTGATCCACCTGATCACACACATGTTGAAAAAATAAATAATCACCAATATACATAGTTCATACTAAACCAGCAATCATCAGTTGGTCTAGATTACTATCCTCACACATATATACAATCAGCTGGTTTAGCATGAAATACATATTGGTGATTATTTAACTTTTCAACATGTGTGTGATCAGGTGGGTCAGCAATATGAGATAGCACTGAGAGTAGTGGGTCATGTGAAAGTCTGAGTTCGAATCCCAACTGAAAGTAAAACTCTCTGATCAGCAAATCATTTATTTAAATTTAATATAACGATTAATATAGATAAGATTTGAAATACAGTCATTCTTATACCTGGAACTTAATTGTAAATATAGAGGATTTTAACTCAGATTTTCAAGCAATTTTCAACTATCTACCCTATCTCATACTACTGATATACATGTAGAAAAGATTCAGCATAAAATACGTATACTGGTGATTTTTTATCTTTTCTACATGTGTGTGGTCATGGGTATCAGTAGTTTGAGAGAGTGTGGATAGTTGACTGTTACTTGGAAGTCTGAGTTCAAATCCCCTATATTCACGATTAATATAGATGTAAATTATGAATTCACAGCCAAGATGTAATGATGTGCAATAACCAATAAAACCGGCTCTGGAACCTAAAAAAATCTAACCAATCTTCTCTTTTTGATTAGTAATAGCTTGGACAAGTTTGTTACTGTTTTCTTTCTGCCAGCAGAATCAATCTTATTGGCTGCTACACACCAATACACTTTGACTGTTGATTTAATTTTATTTATATAACGGAGATCCATTTACTAATTAATTTACATCTATATTAATCATTAAAAATATTATATTTAAATATAATATGTCAAGCATGATTTAACTAATGAGTTAGGAGTTTAATAATGCTTAATTACATAAAAAAATTATAAAAGAATTTAAATTACCTATGTCTTTCTTTGAAATATTCTAATTAATATTATTTTAATTTACTTTAAATAATTATAAAATTAAATGAATTTTACAACTTATAATATAATTAGTTGTAATAATCTTTAATTATAAATTTATATTTAAGTATTTTCATTTTTTATTGTTTTTGATTTTATATATATATATAACGTTCTAAATAATTTACTGTTGATCCTAGTTTTCTCTAGAATTTTTCACAATAGTTGAAAAATATTAGAATAGTAGAGAATGCTAATCAAATTTCAAAATGACTTTGTATTTTTGTTTGGTCATCTTTCAGATGAAAATAATATAATAGTTACTTAAAAAAATTTCAAATAGTTGGTTTCTTAGCAAGCCTCAAATTTTTCAAACAGTGTTTTATAGACAACTCAATTAGCTCTCAAGTCACTGAGTAGGATAAGTGTTTTTAATTGGAAAGTAAGGTTACTAATGTATTAATTATGCAACATTTATTATTGGTTATAGAAGTGGCATACTTCTATAAAATTGTAAATCCACCATTTATTTTTTATCATTAAAAAAACCTGATACCCATTATGTGATCAATGTTAGATGGTTGAAATGACTATGGGTTGGTGATATATATACTAGGTGGCACACACCCCTGCCACCTTTAGCATTCAACTCTCTGGGACTTGCTTCACTAGTCCACACTCTTTCAGCAGAGCTTTTAAAAAATATTTATTTTAGTTTTTTTTTTTTTAAAGTATATATATGGCATTAGCGAAATTCCAATCATCTGGTACATCTTTATCATTTAGACATTTGGTATATAACTTTGCTAAAAAAAATTCTATTTTTCCACCTGATTCTTTTAATATATCAATTACAATTCCATCATTACCTGGAGCCTTCCCTTTCTTCATAAATTTAATTGCATGCCTCACTTCCTCATTCAAAATTCTGGGCAATTCGTAAGATATAATATGTATAGGAGGCAGATAATTGGAAAAATGCAGTATTAATATTAATATTTATAAAAGGTGATAAAGAAGACATTAGAAATTACAGACCTATCAGTCTTTTATCAGTTTTATACAAAATTTTTACTAAGATAATTACAACTGGTCTACAGAAAACACTGGATTTCCACCAACCAAGAGAACAAGCTGGATTTAAAAGTGGTTTCAGTACAGTAGATCATATCCAGGTATTGAGAGAAATTATAGAAAGGACAAATGAATATGAGTTACCATTATGCTTAGGATTTGTAGACTATGAAAAGGCATTTGATTCTATAAACATTTCTTCAGTGATTAAAGCATTGGATCATCAAGGTGTAGATCCAGGATATTGTCATATTTTGAAGAATATTTATAAAAATGCAACAGCAACAATTAGATTACATAATAATAGTAGGAAAATCAACATTGAAAAGGGTGTAAGACAGGGTGACTCTATTTCTCTAAAACTTTTTACAGCAGTGCTGCAAGAAGTATTTTGTGGATTAAAATGGGTAGCTAAAGGAGTGAAAGTAAATGGAGTTTAAGTCATTTAGATTTTGCAGATGTAGTTGTTTTTGCAAATAATGCTTTAGAGCTAAAGGAAATGTTGCAGGAGTTATCAGATGAAAGTAGGAAAGTAGGGCTAAAGAGAAATGTTTAAAAGACTAAAGTAATGTTTAATAGATTTTCTCAAAATATAAAAATGAAGATTGATTATGATGAGTTAGAAGAAGTTAACAGTTACAAATACCTTCATCAGATTATTAATACAGATGGAAATATAATGGATGAAATTAATCATAGAATTAAACTTGGTTGGAGTGCTTTTGGTAGAAATAACTTGGTATTAAAAGGAAATGTGCCTATGTGTTTGAAAAGGAAGGTTTTTAATAAATGTGTTTTGCCAGTTCTTACTTATGGATCTGAGACTTGGACACTTAATAGAAGAGCAATACAGAGACTTCAGACCACTCATAGAAGTATGGAGAGATGCATGTTGGGAATAACAAGAAGGGATCGAAAACGCAATGCATGTGTAAGAGAACAAACAGGTGTTACTGACCTGATTGCAAAAATTAAAAGACTGAAGTGGAGTTGGGCTGGACATGTTGTTAGAAGAGATGATAACAGATGGACAATTGAAATTTTAAACTGGATTCCAAGAGATTGTAAAAGACCCAGAAAGAGACCACATGTGAGATGGGTGGATGAAATAAGAAAGTGTGCAGGAGTGATGTGGAGAAGAGAAGCTAAAGATAGGAAAAGATGGATTGAACTTGGAGAGACCTTCATCCTGCAGTGGATTGATAATGTTTGATGATGATGATGAGTGAAATTCCAATGTTACAAACATATATATAGAATTAAAAATTTCCCCATTTAATGTGTTGTATAAAAATGTCACTTAAGATGATTTGTAAAGTTTTTTTAGAATAGATGTAATTAAAGGGGATTTGAATACAGACGTTCAAGCTTCCTTCAGCTATCCATTTCTTCTTATGCAATTGATACACATAACATACATGTGAAAAAGATAAATGTGGTCCAGACCATCATCTCCCATACATATATATATAATCAGTGTTCAGTTTATATTAACATAGCAAATCTTTAAACTTTAATGGGCAGACTTCAATCTTCTCCAATCTCCAACTTTTCAGCCATCCATATTATTGAAAATCTGATGATAGAATGTTGCAAACCCTTGTTGATGCCAATATTGTTGTCATATCCATGTTGAACTTAAGTCACTCTGATTCCTCATATATATGGTCTTAATATGTGTCTCAGCACGAAATATGTATATGGATCATTTATATTTTTCATATGTATGTAGTCATGTGTATTAGTTATACAAGATGGAATGGATTGCTGAAGGAAACTTGAAAGTCTGTGTTCAAATCCCCTTTAATTATATTTTAAAGTTTAATATTTACAATATACTAGTATTGATGTATTAGGATAGATGTGTATTCCTATGTTCTATTTTTGAAAGCCGATTATTTGTCACCAAAAGAGGAAAGATTGAAATAATGCAATAAAAAAGAGTTTGTTATCAATGCTTTCAAAATATTTTTTCCCAAAGACAAAAAAAATGCTGAAAGATTCAAATATCTTAAGCTTTTTCTATCTTCCATTACCTACATAAGACTCTAAAAGAAGATATAATTTAAAGAAATTAAAAGAAAACTCTATAAGTTGCAATTATATTGTAACAGAACGGGTCCTGGCTTTACATAGCAGTATAGTTGATAGGTCATCAGAGTGGATGAGAAAGCATATCTAGGATTTTAGATTCATATCCACTCCGATCTTGATTTTAAGAGATGTTATATTAGCATATGAACTTACATCAAATATCTCCGCATATCCTCATCTCTCTTCTCCAAACCTTAATTTCATTTATCCCAGAATTTGAGCTTAGGAAGAATACGATAATATTCTACTTCAGAGAATATTCAGATTACCATCTTTATTGTGCGAGCATGTGATAAATTGATAAATGAATAAAGAAAAATGCAAACAGCCAACTTTAATTTGAAATCATATGTTTAACCAAGTTAGTCACAATTATTAAAATTTATTCAATGAGAGATTATAACAAAAGCAATTAATTTGTTTAATTATCTAGGATTATTGTTTGATCAATACGGTCAATATTTATCAATCCAATCCATCTTTTCCCCTCAAAGAGTAATCATTCAATATCAATACTAACAAAAAAATTAAAACTTGTTATTATTTGATATATAAACTTGCTTGCTAATTTAGAATTTAGGAAAATTGTAATTCTTTGTCTCCAACATATTTGTTGATTGATTCATATTAAACAACATATTGGTAGTCTGGTCCCCCCCTTTCTATTCTGATTTATTTTTACAATGATAGAAAAGACTATTCACACAAGAAGTTTTTTAATTATATACACTGAAAAATAAGTAAATTTCAAAATAATTAGTATCAACAAACAAACAACAAATAATAGTGTAACTGTACAAGTGTTGGTATTTAATATTGGAAAGTATAAAGTCTTGCCTCTACCCCTGGTGGTGATCAAGTTCATCCACAAGGAAGTTCACACCTGACCCTATATTTTATTTCAGTTTAAAAATAAACTAATAATATTTTCCACATTTCGAATATATCAAGAATTTATACCATCCTCAGATTATGGTAAAGGAAAAAAATAAAAAAAACATAGGTACATAAAATTAATCATATGATATCAACTTAAAGTAAATCAAGAATCCATAAAGAAAATGTCCTAAAATGATTATATGTGTCTTTATTGCTACAGTCAATTGGTGGGGTTCTAATATTCTAGAATGTGCACAATGGTGATCTGAAATTCTATCCTTCATATAGCATCTTTGAGTTAAGTTTCCCTTTTCACATCCAAGTAGTAAAATTGGTAGTGTCTTCTGCATAGATGAATAGATGCTGTTTTGAGTTGAATTCAGTTTTGGTGGTTACAGCTCCATGAGTGATGCATCTCTTCCCATGAGATAATTTTACACTTAACAGCACATGGTTATATGTAACTATATATATATATATATTGAAATCCGGTTCAATGGTGTTGTTATTAAACAAAAAAAAAAGAAATTTATTAAGCTTTTAATTTTCATTAAATGTAGAGTTTAAATTTGCAGTATTATTTAAAAAGAATGTGTGTATCGAAGTACACACGCGTTTATATGTAAAACGGATTTTTTTAAAAATGTTTATCGATTTATTTTAAAATAGTTTTCATATACCGCCTGTTTTTAAATCCATTTGATTTAAAAACAAGCTGGCTAGCTAATTGCATTCATGTGGCTTTTATTTTAAAGAGTGGAGATTTGATTTTTATGTAGTTGTTTTCATTTCAATAATCCCTGGGTAGAATTCCTAGCTAGATTGAGTGGGAGATTAATATTTGCCCTGCCTAAGGCAAAGAAATTGAACAACAAGGAAAGTGTTACGTGGGAAATGGAGCAACGTATAAATAGCCCTGAAAATTTGGAGTGTCAGTTAACTCATTGTTCATTGATAGACAAGCTGCTTATCAAGTGAGAATTTATATCAGCGCGGACTTTTAATTTCTTAAAGGACATCAGCTGTGATTAAATACTTTTGCCTGCAACACAATGAAAAATTCTATACTTGTTACCACCACCCGAATGGCTTGCTAACTCCACAAAAGATGGATCCCTGACTTCCAAGTTTGCTCCAGTAATGCCTTGAACACCTAAAAGAATCTGGAACCTCTTTACATCTACCTTGCTGCCTAAAGAACCTGAAAATGAACTTAAGTAAAAGTGCGCACTCTACGTGAACTTTGTTTTACCGAAAGGTAACTATTTTCGTTTTTATTCTTCCCAGGGTAAATTAATTCTCATTAAATCTCCACTCAATCTAATCATAAATATGTCTTCTTAAATCAATATAGCCGCATATCTAATATTTGCTGTGTTTTCCAATATTTTATAGGGTGTCTTGGAATCTTAGTTTTAAGCTTCCAATTTGCTTTCAAGAGACGAATGAGTTTTATATTTTATGCCTCGCTTTTGTAAATGCTTTAGCAGTCTTATATCTATTTTTTTTATGCTTACCTGTAATTATTTAGTATTCAATAATTAATTTTATACTCTATGTTTGCCCTCTTGCTAAACCTCCAAAACTCTTTTGGCTGACGACTTTATTGTCTGATTTTCGCCGGTGGAGATTTTCTAAAATCTCTAAAGGCAGAAATTAGAATTGTGTTTTTCTTTGTAATTTTATAAGTCGTCAGCAGGAAGATAAAATTTATCCTTTCTTAAATTACAGGTGAGTGATACTTTTATTCTGCTAAAGTGTTTACAATTTTTAATATTCTCGTACTCATGTGCACTCTCCGAAAGATTTATTTTTGTATTTATTACGTATGCTTTAAATTTATCAGAGCGTGTACTCAGAATTTGTTTGTAATTCATTTTCTTTTTTTTAATTGCTGGGGCAGACAGAACTGTTTTTCTAATTATTTTCTTGTCTCCTATTGAGACCTTCTCTTATTAATTTTAAAATAATTTTCGCCAATCATTTGGCTGGGATTCACCAGTTTTTTTATTGTTTTCTTCCTTTCAGTCATGTTTGTCAGTTGTTCTTGAGATGGATCAATTCGTTATTTTAAACGTAGTAATTGGTGCAGTTCATACCGATATAAGGACATTCGAGATCTGACCATGCTTAGATCTCGGAAAGCTCATCGGCACTGGGTTCTTTGATCTATTTCAGGGGCATATGGTTTAAATATCTGAAAGTGAAGACCAATGTTTAGGTGAATCCTCTGCTGAATGAAATTTGCTTCCTCCCTTTTAAATTTATTAGAAGATCAGTCAGTCTGTCATAGCTTTGCCTTTAGTATGTCTGGTACACGCCTGAGTTAACCCCCATCTATTGGGTCATAAACTTATATTTAATAATTTATTTTCTCATAATAAAATTTATGAAATATGTTTGAACTTAATTTAGCTGATGTTTGTCTTTGTGCTTTTGTCTCAATTGTTTAAACAATTTAAGATCTCGTTTCTCCCTGAGTCTAGTCAGCGCAAACCATCATCATCATCTATTCTGATCACAGTAAACAAATTTTCCAGACACGTAGTGGTCTGGTAGCGTCCTCTGTTTCAGAATAGATTGATAGATGAAATTAAAAGCTTTCATCTGGCACAATATATATATAGTTGATCAAATTCCTTGAGTTTATTGAATAATTAGATATTGGCTATAGGGAATCTCAAATGGCAATTGATCTAACTCTCCGACTAAAGTTTGAAAATACTCTTGAAGTACAGAATAAATTTAAAGCTATTTCTGTAATTTATAATTTAAGATCCCTTAGTTTGCTGACTATAAATCCATCTGATTTGCTGTAGCTTTTATCCATCTTAAATGAGATATTCTCATTTAAGATTTTTACTATGATGATGTGGCTTACGTCTTGATTAGTCAATGAGAGTTTTTGATCTGATTTTTGCAAAGAAAGTCATTTGTATATATGTACTGCCGATCACCAAAATAAGACTGTTCTTTTTTTAAGTGTTGATTTGACTCTTTTAAATAGTGAGTTTTCAAGTTCATGCATTGAGTTAATTATTTACGTCATGTGTTATGATATATATATATATGTGTGTGTGTGTGTGTGGTGAACTAATAATATTACAATTTTATTTATTATTTCATTCCTTTATGTTTTTGTGATTTTATCGCTTGTGTCTAAATTTGATCATCTTTTTTTTTATGTATTGTTGCATTATGTGTATATTGAACAATAGTTAATGAAAGGTGTTTATAATAAAGGTAAGCATTAATATTTAAGTTTTGCAGTTTAGTTTGGATTATGGATTTTATTACATTTTTATTTATCTTTTAATTATATAAATGTTTATTTATCTTTTAATTATATAAAGAATTAAATGTTTTCACATTTAAAATGCTTGTGACCATTTTCATCTTTCACAAGTAGTTATTTGGGTAATATTTTCTTTATATATATAACTTATGTTACATTATATGTAGTGATTGTTGTTACTGTGGGTATAGGTGTTGAAGTAGGTAAGGGTGTTTAATGTTTCTTGGTGGGATGTAAGACCATATCTTACAATATATTTTAACAAAAACTAAAAAATTACTTAAGAAAATTAAATTCCATTTCTTCCATATAAATAAGTCCACATTAACTATTTCATAAGATACAGCTTCATTGTTTTTTCTCTAATACACATTTAATTGGGCCAGAGCAAGTTTATTGTTAAATACATATAATTATTAATACTTTTTTGGAATGCTGTATTTTTTACTAAAGATACTCTGTTTCTGCAGAGATTGTTTTGTCTTATAAGAATGGTCATTTTAGTTACTTATTAACAACTTATATTCAGAATTTTTAGCTAAGATACACTATTTTGTTTCATTTCATTTATCAATTTAGCAGTATATATGTTATTAAGAGATATTGAATGAAAAAGAAAATACTAATCAACATCTTGATTAATGACCAGTTAGCGATTATTTTATATCGTTTTCTTTTATTATTTAGCTATCTAATTATATTAATTTACTAACCAATAATTCAATGTCAATTAGTTCAATTATTCCAAACCAGGTATAGGTAAATTCTTCAAAGTAAGAGTTACATGTAATACTTTTTATACATTTTAAATTTTACATGTAATACTTTTTATACATTTTGAATATTCAAGAGCCACAGTAGTTCTTTTTAAATATAATTTTGGAGGAATATGACAAAGGCCATCATCAAATATCAAAACATTTTTTACCAAAAAAAAAATAGTCCAATAATAAACTCTACATTAACAAGTGTTTAATTGGTATTACTTAAAATGCTGTAAATGTCCCGATTTTTCATTGAACCAGTCTGGTCACCCTATGTTTAGTATATCATGCAATATTTTATTGGTTTCACTTGCTTTATTCGATTGGAAATGTAACTTATGAAAAATATATTAAACTTTTCTTCCATGAAAAACCTTACCTTTTTAAATAATTAAACTAGATGATTTTTTTTCCTGAGGTTAGTAACTGGCGTTCTTCATAGATAATGGTACTTCATGATCTTATGCTAGAGTTTTAAACTCTTCTTCCCTTTGTTTTATATCAAACATTTTATTATTCTATTTAAACATCTTTTGAGATGTTATAAATCTTTTAAAAAATAATGAGCCTTCAAATGATTGACTATCGCCAACTACTGTTTATAAATTCCTTTGATTAGAACTTATGAATAATAATGTTTTTGCTAACATTTACTAACTGAAATACAGGCTTATTATATACCTGTATCAATATATGCAATATATAGAGTATATGAGCATAGACTTTCATATGACCCACCACTCTTCACTCTATGTCATAAAACTGATACCCTTGAACACATATATGTCGAAAAGATAAATAATCACCAATATACATATTTCATGCTAAACCAGTTATCGTCAGTTGGTCCAGATTTTCATCTCTACACTTATATGCAATAAGTGCTCAGATTGAAAATCTATTGATGGAATGAATCTCAGCCTCATGGTGGCCTTTGAGCGTTCCATCATCATATTTTCAATTGGATGGACGACTGAAGAGTTGAAATGTTGAAACCTGTCCATTAAAGTATGAAGATTGGCTATCTTAATATATATCTGAGCACTTATTGCATATATGTGCAGAGATGATAATCTGGACCAACTGATGATTGCTGGTTTAGCATGAAATATGTATATTGGTGATTATTTATCTTTTCAACATATATGTGTTCAAGTGTATCAGTGAAATGATATAGAGTGGTGAGCAGTGGGCCATGTGAAAGTTTGTGCTCATATACCCTATATATTAATATTTAGAATAAAAATAAAATATTTAAAATCTCATAATAACAAAAGAATGATGGGTAATCAGAATTATATTTTGAATAATCCTGCGCGATTTGGCACAGTTGGTAGAAAGTTCCCAGAATCGATTCTGATCCTTCCTGCATGATTTGGCTGAGATAGTTGAAGAGTTGGAGTGTGGAGTGGATTGAAGCCTGTCCATTAAGGTATGAAGAGTGGCTATCTTAATATATATCAGAGCACTTATTGCATATATGTGTAGAGATGATAATCTGGACTAATATTGGTGATTATTTATCTTTTCGACATATATGTGTTCAAGTATATCAGTGTTATGAGATAGAATGGAGAGTGGTGGGTCGTGTGAAGCTCTAATAACATTTACATAATTAAACTTGCTTATTTACTATTAAAGAAGATTATTTTCCTTTTACTAATTAATATTTCGATTTGTTGATTTTTATACTAGAATTGCTTACATCTTCATTGATTACGTAAGTACACGTCTTTATTAGAATTTTTTTTTTCATGTGTCATAGCATCGGCCGGGAAGCGAACCCGCAACCCGGGCAACTGCTTATAAGGAGGTCGCGCTGACCTCTCGACCACCAATGCTTGACTATTATCCTTCCCAACTGTTGAATTATTTTTTGATTTTTAACCTCGCTAAGCAACTTGGGTAATTTTTTTTATTGTATTCGTTATATCGTGATGTAATTCCATTATGTATACTCAGAAATAATATTATTTGTTTTTTGACAAGATTTGGTAATAAAAAGAGTTAATGACGAGTTAGATATTAAATAAAAAACATTTAATCTTGTATACGTTTTAAAATTTAAAAAAAAAATAATATAAGTAAAACTAACTTCCAATTAACATTAACAATAATGTTGTTAGCTTTCTTTTAATTGTAAATCATTATATATTAAATTATAAAAAAACATTAAATATTTATTCAATGTTTTCCTGTCTATATTGATAAAAGCATATATTTTAAGCTACTTAGCAATATTCAATAAATATCTGAAATTTTATTTGAATCATTTAAATTATTAATGTAAAACATTGTTCTGAATCAATATAATCCAAACAAAATGTTCTTGTCAAACGATCAAGTAAAATTTTATATTTTAAAATAATATTTGTTTGTATCCATATTATGAATTGCTATTAATAATTTTCCTTAGTTCATTTAAGAATATACTAATTGCAATTAATGCTAAAAATAGATATTTTATTTAGCATGCATTTAAAAAATATAATAACTAGAGGAAAATTATTATTTTTATTTCTATTAAAGGGGAAAAAACATTCTTTCTTAACTACCATTTATAGTGATATGATGAAGAGAAGCGAATTGAAATTTTAGATTGTAGAGTTAACAAATATAAATTGTTTGTCATATATATTGTTTGTCAAGCATTGGTGGCCTAGCGGTTTAGCTTAGCAACCTTCCAAGCAGCAGGCCCGGGTTCGCTTCCCGGTCAATATATTTACACATAATTGAGTTATTAAAGAAAACTACTAAAATCATAATTTTAGTGAATGTTAGTCAGTAATTTGAATGTTTTCATAGCCAGGAGTACCACTGAACAAATATAAGAGTTGAGAAGTGTGCAGTATTAGATGTTGATTATATAGATTGGTACAATAGAAAAAATATACGCAATTTTGGAGCTCACTTTGAAACGTAAAAATATTTATTAATTATATTGTGCTTCTTTTTTATTTACAAAACAAAAAAAAAAACTGTGGCAGTGTAATGAATGTCCAAACAATTTTATTTATAAAAAAAAGTTGTTTTTATTGAATATCATTTCCCTCTATACACATATGTAAGTGTGTATATGTAATATATAATTAAATGTAGCATTTTCCCAACATTATATGTAATTTCATCTTCACTAATAAACTAAACACTGTTAATAAACTTTGCAGTACCCCTATAATTTACTAATGGGCCAAAAAGTTTACTGACACCTGAAAGAAGACTCTTTAATTCTTCTCTGAGGCCCTAAATGAACTGAGCTGCGCAGTTTCCTATTGTCCTCTCCATACATTCTTGTCGCTGCTGCTTATATTACTATATGGCTATTTGTATTGTATATGAACACAGATAGGCTGCTCACCAACATGCATTATCCAGGGTGGTAATTTTATTGACATTTTACCTCTGAGTATAAAAACATCATTAAAAGAAAAGAACGGAGCTGGACTGGCCAAATTTCTAGAAGAGATAATAATAGACAAACAGTTGAAAGCTTAAACTATATTCCAAGAGATTGCAAAAGACCCACTAAGTAACCAGATGTGAGATGGATGAAATAAAAAAGAGTGTTAGTATGATGTGAAGAAGAGTCATTAGAAATCAGAAAAACTGGATTAAACTTGGAGAGACCTTCAATCAATAATAGCTAAAAATAATGATGTCTTTACATAAATCAATTCTTTTGATTTGCAATATGCTCCTCTAAAGCATATTATAAATCTTGAATTACAGCCTTGTGAATTTCCCAGACGAACCTCTCTCAGTATACATGATCTAAAAACTTGAAACATTTCACAAATGGGGAATTTCCTGGAAAAATCAAAATTTATTACAACATTGGAAGAGAGGATTGCAATTCCAAGATATGTGATTGGTTACAGATATTATCATGCACATTAATCAATTCATTACATATATAATAAGAGAGAGATCAATTTTTGTAACTGTAGTAAATGCTACAAGACTTTGCACTATATTTCAATTTAAAATGAGTTCTGTGATGATAATTGTAATGTTTTTCTGAGATTATATAGTTTCTTGACTACCTAGAAATCATGGGTTCAATATTGATATGTTAGTAACTTGATGTTTTGCATAAATTCAGTTAACATATTATTTGTGCAATAATAATAAAGCATAAATATAAAATCAGACTAACTATTCTTCATTTTGCATCAATATCATGCATTTCCATTGATTTTTTTTCTATTCCAACAGATCAAGGAGATACATGAAACTCTTGATGCCATTGGTATATGCACCTGTATATGTAGAGACTATTATTCAATACAATAATATTTAAATAATAAATAATTACATTCTCTTATTAAGTATATAGTAATCCTGTTGCAAAGAAACCTACTTTTTAACAGCATAAGCATAATGTATGTATTCATGGTTACATGGAGAATTAATGCAGACAAGCAAATCACATCATAACAATACCTAAACATAAAAGAGAATTAAGTTCATGAACAGAATAACTCAGGTTGAATTAATATACTGGTTACTGGTATTCAAATTAGTTAATATTTGATATCTACTTTGAGTGAATTTTGAATTATTAAATGAATAATTACTCTAACAATCAGATCATATAGTATAATCAAGCAACAACCCAAAATAAGTTTTATGAATTATGCTGATATATGCATAATTCATTGTTTCAAATTGAAGTATAATCATCTTTGAAAGATCTGATGGGTCTTTGATCATTATCTTAAATCTTCAAGTTAAAGCAGAAGTTACTGTTAACTTCCTGCAAGCAACATCCAATCTAATACAAACAATCAATAAATGAAAAAAGATGAAATGATCAACCTGTATTTTAACTTCAATCAAATTTAAGCATTTAATTTATTGACAGCTTGAATTCCATATATTAACACAATCTTGGTACCACTGTAAGTTATTCTGATATCACTATGAAAGGTCAGAGAAAAAGGCCATTAATATTTAGAAATGATTATCTGTTATTAAAACAAGCAAAACTCTCCATACAGTATTGTCACTCAGTGCCATCCAGAGTAATCAATGTATGCCAAAAGGCTTATGCATAAAATACCCATCTAGTGCCTACTCATCCAATATCCCCAGACTAGTTTCTCTCTGGAGGCCTTCATCAGTGAGGAGCCTTGGATCCGAGAGCACTGCACCTAGATCTGAGGATCTAATGCAACCCTCCAGCAGCCACCTTTTATCTCTACATAACTACAAAATTATGAGTCTTAAATTGAAAACACAATAATATTTTCAATCCAAGCTTATTAGCTTATAGAATCATATGGGTTTGAACTCAGACCAATACTAAACCAATTCTGCCTAATACGATAGTAGTAGCTATGGTTAGTAAAGAACCAAAGACATGAAAATGTATACATACTGAACTGAATTCAGACCTATATGACTATATAAGCTAATGAGCTTGGATTGAAAATATTATTGTGTTTTCAATTTAAGACTCATAGTTTTGTAGTTAAGTAGAGATAAAAGGTGCCTGCTGGAGGGTTGCATTAGATCCTAAGATCTAGGTGCAGTGCTCTCAGATCCAAGGCTTCTCACTGATGAAGGCCACAAGCCAGAAACTTGTCTGGGGATATTGGATGAGTAGGGCACTAGATGGGGATTTTATGCACAATCCTTCTGGCATCCATTTTACTGTATGGAGAGTTTTGCCTGTTTTAATAACAGTTATAAGCAAGCATAATAAATGGTGATCATGTGATGTTTATTGACTTAAAAATAATTGTATGCATTGTAACATGTCAATAAATTGAAAGCTTAAATATAATTTGCACTAAAATACAGGTGTCCTATTGTGTATTTTTTCATTTATTGACAGATTTGTATTTGTTGACATATAGTTCTCTAAAAGTTCAATAATTTCTGCTTAAATTTCTCCATTTTGAGATATTGCTGTTAATATTTATATCCATTAATTATTATTTTATTTAATATTCAGTCATTATTAAATATGAGGCACAACTTTCCCTTTGATTGCTTATAATGATTTCGGAATAGCTTATAGTTATACTGAGATTGGAATTAATATATAGAATTCACTCATGCTCTGGATTATAATACATGAATAAACTGAATGCTAAAGTATGATCCAAGCTATAATATGTATCTCATTCTGTACTTTTCAGTCTATTGATGGATTTGCATTAGTTTATAGTTCACTGGAGGTTGACAGTAATTTCTGCTTTAATTGTATCTACATTTGAGCTATTATAAATAATATTTATATAGTAAATCTTCATAACTATTAATTGAAATTGATATTTTCATTTCATAAACAATCATTAAATGCTAAACTCATCTATTGCTATAGACTAGAAATATGGAAATAATGTTATCCAGTGATATGTAGAATTTCAAGCCACAGTCAAAACTCTCCATACAGTAGTGCCACTCAGTACAAGCCAAAGTAATCAGTGGATGTAGGAAGGTTTGTGCATAAAATCCCTATCTAGTACCACTCATCCAATATCTCCAGACTACTTTCTAGCTTGTGGCTTTCATCAGTGTTGAGCCTTGGATCTGAGAGCACTGCACCTAGATCTAAGAATCTAATGCAACCTTCCAGCAGCCACTTTTTACCTTATTAGAAAGACTAGTTAAATGTGATTTATATTTATAACAAATCTTAAAACTTTTTATTCTATTTGATATATGGAAATAAATTCATTAACCCAGACTGGGTAGATCTCATCTACATCCTAAAGTTTTTATTACAATTTTGTTTTATATACACAGTCAGACAAAAAAATCAAAACTCATCTCTATAACATTACAAAAATTTATAAGGTCTTAAATATATAAATTTTAAGCAACATATCTTAAAATCGATTTAATTATATAAACTTAAATAAAGTTCAGCGTGTATCTAAGATTCATTCATAGCGACAACCAAAACATCATTTCCTGTAAAGTTTAATAAATGATTGGTATATTACGACTGTCTTGTAAGATTTTCTTTATTTATTTACATAACTTTTTAAAGACTTAATTACCACTCATTTTAAGGTATATTATAACTTCAGCAAAATTATATAAATGTTATTATAATTATCTTTTTGTGATTATATAAATATTTATCTGATTTCAATTTAATGTAGGAAGTTTAGCATATTACTTTTATATAATTTAGAACGCGAAAACCTAAACATATCTTGTTTCTACTTTTTTCTGTCGTAATTTAATGAATAACTTTAATTCTACAAATAACTTTTGTTTTAATTTGTTACTGCTCTAAATTTTCATCCCTATCGAGTTTGAAATAATTTGAGCTCTCAAATCAATTTGGAGATTCTTTTTAGGTAAATCTCTCTTATAAGAAAACGAATTCTCCAGAGCGAAAACAAAGCAAACTTAATTGGGTAATTGATTTTTTTATTCTTAGTAAAAATGTTTTATTAAGAAATTAGTTATTTCATAAGGTTTGGCACAAAATAACTCGTATTCTCTGACATATAAATTCAGTAATACAAAAAAAACCCAATACATATACGAATCATAATTGTTAATGTTACTTAAATAGGAAAATGTTTATAGAAGTACTTAATAGCATTCTCTCCATCACATAAGACACTTTAAAGCACAATTGACCTCCAAGAAGCATTTCCTTCTGAGCCAACACTCATCATTTAATCCAGATCACAATCTCTCAATATATTTTTATCAGTTATTAAATATTTATCAATAGTATATTGCTATATTTTTTGATTTACAGTATAAAACTTGCTCTAACACAACTTTGACAAATATTCATAAATTTTATATCACTTCCTAATCTGATCACTTCAGTACAGAGATACATGTCCATTTATATAGGTTCCCCCTTTCCATTCTTTTTTAAAATTTATGTGCACATACATAGAGACTTGTAACATTTCACTAGCTTCTGATTTTAAAAAAGTAACAAAGTTAATGTTCAATAATATTTTGTAGGGTAGTATTAATAAATAATTTTGTATTTATAATGTGTACTTACTTGTTTATTAAATCTATGTGGTAATTTAAATTTAGAAATCTTCATTATTTAGATTCCTCTATGTATAAGTGTTAATATATGTAATTAATTTAATGAATCTCTGTAAATAAGAATCTGATAACAAAAATTACTATAATTAGAAAGAAGAGATAAAAATGCAGTCTTTATTAACCTTGTGTCAGTGTGTTTAGATAATGTGGTCCACTGAACACTAATGCCAGAAGCAATAAATTAAAGCTGCCACAAGTTATGGTTCTCTTTTATATTGTATATAATAGTATTTTGGGTTAGATTGACTAGGAAATATAATCACATTTTTCTTAATATTTATTTATTAAATCAAAAATGAGGGAACAATTTGCCATATCACAAATGTTAATCTGTTATATTTCTATATATAGGAGAAATGATTCAAAACCCCCCTTAGTAACTGAAATCTATATGAATAAAATTAAAAAATAACAGATGAAAAAGCTTTGACCCAGTACAATGGTGTCCAATGTGGGGCTTTGATGTGGTCCAATGGCCTAGGGTGAGGCTATGAAAATAAAACTCTTAATGTGATATGAGTTCATAATTATTTTTTTGTTTGTCAGTTGTAAGAATGTTTATTCAGTTGATGTGTTTTAGCAGGGGAGTGAAGTAGGCAAATAGAAAGTAAATTAAAAATCAAAGAGCAAACATGACAATGGAGGAAAGGGGATCTAGTGAGCATAATATTAATTGATATATTAAACCGTTTTAAGTAGAGCTAGAGATTTTTTTTTTTTTAAATAAAGGAATTATTTTGACTTTTACCAGAATATAAAGTCAGTATTATATATATATGAGTTATTAGCAGAAAATAAAATAAAAATAGTATATGTACATATGAGATTAAGAAGCAGCAAGACAATTTGTAAAAAAGAATAATGTGCCAGTAACACTGGAAATGTTTAAAGAACTAATTAATGAATTCAATAGCAAAATGAAAGAATTCAAGAATGAAATGGAGGAAGTCAACAGCAAAATGAAGGAATTTAAGAGTCAAATGATAGAAATCAAGGCTGAATTGAAATAAACGAGAGACTCAACAGGTCTCCAAAGAGGGATTGTTAAAGAGGCTCAACAAAATAGTCAAAAGAGTAGGTGTTAGAATAAACAATTTGGAGAAAAAAATTGAATTGTTTGAGTGAAAGATGGATTACCATGAGAAAAAGAAAATGCAAAGTATGAGAAGACAGATAGAAGAAAAAATAGGTGCATAATAAATAATTTATCATGGACATCAAGATCTTAGTTGATGTTGAAAATGATAGTCATGTTTATGTTACATATGAGCATTTAGGTGAAAAAACTAGAACCAAAACCCATGAGTGGAATGTTGATGGAAAAATGGTGATGAAGAATGAAAGAAACACTTTACAAGTGCAAGTATCATGCTAATAGGTAGAGAAAATTATAGTAATAGTGGCAATGTTGTGAAAATGATTTTCTTACAAAATAACTTTTGCCGCAAGAAGTTTGAAAGTAAAAAAATATATGTACATAAAACCAAAAGGCAATTCATATTGTAAAATTCCTAAGAAAATAAATACATTTAAATTAGAGCTGGACATGATATAAATGATCTATTCTGGAAGGAAAATATTTCTCTTTCCATTGGGGAGCACATATCTGCAAATGGGTAAAAATTAAAATTTAGTGAGGCAGCCTGTACCCTGAAAACTGTGGATCTATCCAACAGATAAAGAAACATAGATATATGATGAGCAATATGTACTTATTTGTCTATTGAAATGATCAGAAGGGATATGTAGAGTTAATAATGACATTTTTAAAAAGAAAATACTACTACTACTACTACTACTACTACTACTACTACTACTACTACTACTACCACCACCCTCCCCTACTACCCCCCCCCCCACCACCCCCACCCCACCACCACCAATAAAAAAAAAAAAAAAAATAATAATAATAATAATAATAATAATAATAATAATAATAATAATAATAATAATAATAATAATAATAATAATAATAATAATAATAATAATAATAATAATAAAAAAAAAAAAAATAATAAAAATAAAAAAAAAAATAAAAAAAAAAAAAAAAAAAATAATAATAATAATAATAATAATAATAATAATAATAATAATAATAAAGAGTATTCCAATCCATGAATTAAATAAATTTGTTAAAATAATTTTTTTGTCTTGTCATTAGTAACTGAGGTATGCACTGTGATTCAGTGATGCTGATGGATGTGGTATAGTTGTTAGTATTATTAGAGCAGCAGTGTCATATTAGATGGAGGAGTTTAATATCTCTGTGCTGCCCACACTCATAGTTGTATGGAGTTCATTCAGAATGGTCCCTAATTCTTAGACTAGCAGGATTTCAGAAAGTTCTGAAGGTGAAAACAAAAAGACTAGGAATTATGAGTCTATAAGACTCTTCTGAATTGATCGAGTGCTGCTACAATATGAAATAATAAACCTGGTTTTCCTGAATTTCTTCTGGGTTGTGTGCATTATAGTCCATAAAGTGAGATTTCTCCTCTTTTTATCCATGCTTCATAGTATACCTATGACTTACAACTAACTACCTAATCCATCCCTGTTTTGGAGTTACATGCATACTTTTAGGAAATTATGACTGAATAGAAATATATACACATTCTCCACTAGTAAGTTCATTAAATATAGCAAGCATAACTTAATAGTCTTATACGAGATATAAATTATCACAGCTACTAAGCCCATTAATAGTCTTGTATAAAAGATATACATTATCACAACTAGTAAGTCCATTAAATATGACCAGCATTATGTAGTTTTATATAAAAAATATAAATTATTAGCTAGTAAGTTTCATTAAATAAGACTTGTATAACTTAACTGTTAGAAATAAAAGAATTTATTTTGAATTTTTTTTTAGAATTATAATTTGAGAGTAAAATTGACTAAAATCACTGATTTCGATTCTTTCCCTCAATTGTGGAGGTGCTGTACCATCATTTTTGATACAAAATGTTTGGCATTCTATCATGAAAGAAATTACTCAGAGAAAAGTATATTTTATAAAATATAATAACAATATGTTTAAAAATGTATATTTCTATTTAATAAGCAAGATTTATTATTTCTATTGTAACTAGCCTGATAATTAAAAAAATGTACATGTAGATTTTTTTAAGATAAGCAAAAATACAATTAATTGTAATTATAGGGAAGTTTGAGGTGCAATATTTCTTCTCTCTAATTAAATATGGCCCACGAGAACGTCAATCACAAAGATCAACTTAGTAAATGAAAAAAGAAAAAAGTTAGAGATTTTATAAAATCAAACTTTTGTAAAGTATTTATTTATTTTGCTTGATGAAATTATGTTAGTCCACAAACCAAAACTGAATGCTATATTAAAAATAACATATCACCATGTACTGCATGTAAGTTACGATTAATATTGTAAATTAATTATAATAAAAATAAGCTTTGTGGAGAGAAATAAATTCCTGAAGAAATAAAGAAAAGTGTGAATAGGTACTTGCATGATATAAAAGGCTACCCCAAGAACTTTGATTCTTTTCTTCTTTGCAGATTAATATCATTTGTGAATTCTGAAAATAAGGGTGCTGTATTCATCAATGAACAGTGTATCACGCAAAGAGAGATCCATAAATCTGTAGAAAAGGGTTTTGTTTTTACCTGCCAGTATAATTCAAACCAGATGCACTGCTGAGCAGATAGATCACTGATGCCTTCTTCCTAGCCTAAAGTTGAGAGAATGCCTTGATTCAAAATTCCATGCCTGCATGATACTAGAATTCTATCAAGCCAATAAGAACACAATGCTTCAACCAGACCTAATGGATCTCATAGTTAGTAGAAATAAGAAACCCATGACCATGGCACACATTATATCAGTCATTAAACCCATTCAAAGAAATAATAGGTAAGATTAATGAGAGTTCTATACCTAACTTTCATATTTATCTAAACTAATAATATAAGTTTTTAATAAACTAAAAGCTCAGATGAACTAAACTTCATAGCTAATAGAATACCTAATTAAATTTGTAATTAATAATGTGTTATATATCTATTCTGTATAATGTACTATATTTAGTAGGGTAGTGTTAATAAATAATTTTGTATTTACGGTGTGTACTTATTTTTTTATTAAATCTATGTTGTAATTTAAATTCAGCAATCTTCGTTATTTAGATTCCTTTATATTTGAATACTAATACATCACATTAATTTATTACTAAATCTCCATAATAAAAATCAGATAAAAAATACTGTAATTAGAAAAAAAAAAGAGACAAAAATTCAGTCTTCAGTAACCTTGTAATAATATGTTCAGCTAATACTGTCCACTGAACACTTGCGCCAGAATCAAATAAAGTAAAGCTGTCACAAGTTATAGTTCTCTTTTATATTGAATATAATAGTACTGGGATTAGATTGACCTGGAAATATAATCGCGTTTTTCCTAATATTTATTTATTAAATTAAAAATGAGAGAGAAATTTGGTCATATCACAATTGTTAATCTTTTATACTTATATGTATTGTATAAAAGATTCAAAACTTCTTTAGTAACCAGAATCTATATAAAAAAATTTTTTTCTTCCATATGTCATAGCATCGGCCGGGACGCGAACCCACAACCGTCTGCAACCAACTACTTGCTTGCAAGGCGGTTGCGATGACCTCTCGGCTAACAACGCTTGACATAAATAAAAATTTTAAAATAACAGATGAAAAAGCTTCAACCCTATACAATATTTATGTATAAACAGTCCTGAGTGGTGTCGGCTGAAGTTCTATAGTCTGGGATAGATCTGAACAAAATGTATGGATCAAAGATAATAATTTTATATAAAAAAATGGTTTTTTAAATAATACCACAAAAAAACTAAATAGTTTAAATTATTATAAAAGTTGCTAATTAAAATGATAAAGGAAAAATTTTATTTGATTTATGTTGGAATAATTAGTGTCCAAATTTTATTTGAAGCTTTATTACAAAGTCATTGTGGAATTTATTTGAAATGATAGAATTAAAAAATGGATTTTAAATTATAATTTATGTAAAAATATAAAAGTTATATAGGATTTAAGTAATAAAGAACGTATTGAATTAAATATACACTGCCTATATTGATTTCATTAGCTGTATCTGTAATAAATAAAAAAAAATATTTTTATGAATATAATATTTCTAATGTCATAAAAAATCGAATATTTTTAATAATAATTTTAAAAGTTTACTTTCAATTAGAATACTTCAGAGAAAGAATAAAAAATAGTGTTTGTTCCATGATAATAATAGTATATAACACACAATGTCATTAATGGAGGTTAAATGAAATCTAGAATATCATATAATCTTAGATTCTAATGATAATTATTCTAAAAAATAATTAAAATTGTTATAATAGAGCCATTGAGTTATTAAAAAAGAGAGAAAAAATTAAAAAAGCTTTAAGATTAGTAATGACAATCAAGAAAATGGTAGAAAATGATTATGAAAATGTGAACTTTATACAAGATAGAAATATATATAGAAAGCTTAATAAAGAATTGAAACTGAAACAGATAAAACAGAACTAAAATTCAATGATATATAAAAAAATGAATAATTAATGTTACTTTTTTATACTTTTACCCAGTCATAAAAAAAACAACAACTAAAAGCTAAATACAATTTTTAAAATATGATTTATTTTTGCATTACCCTAATTTATAAACACCAGATAAAAGCTTTCTTTTCTTTTTTTTCCCGCAAAAGCTAATATTTAGTGATCTTTAACACCTTATAAATTTCACTTTAATAATATATGTATTTAAACTTGGCTAAATTTTTTTTAAAGACAGAATGCAATACTGATTTTAAAAAATGGGTATGATTATCTGCACTAGAGATGTCCAACCTTTTGGCATTTCTGAGCTATATTGACAAAAAAAGAATTGTTTTGGGTCCCACATTAAATACATAAACATTACTGAAAGCTATCTACACAACATGGATAAGCAAATAGATCCTTTCATAATAATCCTAATTATACAATTGCTCATTTGAATAGTCTTTTAAAATCACCAAAACAGATTCTAAGCTTGTGAATACTGAAAATGGACATATCTAAGCAATAAAATGTCACTGACATTTTTTTTATTATTATAAAAATAAAAGAAGGAAGAACATAAAACTTGTGAGAGAATTGTCACTATATTTGAGGGTAACCAGCCTGTGACCCCTTCCATTACTATGAGGATTGAATTTCATAGCTGAAAATAATGCAATTATGAATCTAGAAATTTATCATTAAGTCTGTTTCATTGTATTACTCCCAGCTTTGTAACCCAAGCTTCATTAATAAAGAAAAGGGAACTACTATTTAATAATTATTGACTACACAAGCTTACTATAGATGGTGTTAGAGTATACAGCTGCCATTTTTTTTTCTTGTCTATGCTGATATACACTAAAAAATATGTGTTTTTTTATTATCATTTAAAATATCTAATCTATTCTACTGACTGTATTTTTAAATAATATATGTGAACATATGTAATCAATAATAATCAGATAATAGTTACCAGTAGTTCTCCAGACAAGAGTCTATTTATTACTTTTGTCAGTGAAGAGCATCAAACTGCAAATACCCATATATCATTCCCTTTTTTCCCAATTCTATTTCCAAACTAATAGCTTGAAAATTTTCATGATGTAAAACTAATCCAGTTTCCATACTAGTTATATAAACGTGAAATCGAGCTTAGATACTACAGTATGTTAATTCAGATCAAAATACAAGATTCGAAATTAATCCATTTTCCATACCAACTATATAAATCTGAATCTGAGCTTAGGTGCCGCAGTATGCCAATTCGGATCAGAATATATACATAAAACTTGTAGTATGGATACATTTATTGCCAGCTTTATATATTAATACATTGTACAGGCTTAAACCTGCATTTATATATGTAATATATGCGGAATTCAAACTCAGATTTTCACACGACCCACTATTCTCAGTGCCATCTCATATTGCTGACCCACCTGATCACACACATGTTGAAAAGATAAATAATCACCAATATACATATTTCATGCTAAACCAGCAATCATCAGTTGGTCTAGATTACTAACCTCACACATATATATAATCACTGCTCAGCTTTATATTAAAATATCCAATCTTCATACTTTAATGGACAGGCTTCAAACTATTTCTACTTACAACTCTTCAGCCTATAGTGTGTAAAAGGTCTGCCTACCCTTGCATATGTATGTATAAATGGAATATTCTCCTGTACATGAGGGGTCAGAATGACTAATATGTCAACATGGGTAGAATGACAACCTTGGCACTAACAAGGGCTTTGAACGTTCCATCATCAGATTTTCAATGAAATGGAAAGCTGAAGAGTTGTTAGTTGGAATAGTTTGAAGCCTGTCCATTAAAGTATGAAGATTGGGTATCTTAATATAAAGCTGAGCACTGATTGTATATATGTGTGAGGTTAGTAATCTAGACCAACTGATGATTGCTGGTTTAGCATGAAATACGGATATTGGTGATTATTTATCTTTTCAACATGTGTGTGATCAGGTGGGTCAGCAATATGAGATGGCACTGAGAGAAGATTTATGTATATAAATCATGATTAAAAACCTAATTTACAATATCATTGAGCTGGTTCGATTTGTATAAAAAAGTAATAAAATATCATTAATAATTTAGTTGTTTGCCCATTTTAAATTCGGTTTAATAACAAGAAAAAATCAATAATCTGCAAACTTACCTAGCAGGTATTTAAAATTTAATTCCAAATTTATAATGTTCTGAATCAAATAATCAATACTTTAGAAAAATATTTTAATTAAAAATAATAAGAAAATAGAAATATTCAAAAAAGTGACATTTAATTTATAATAGCTAAGGAAATGTAAAAAATATATTTCAAATCTTTTAATATAAATTTTTATTCCCAAACGCTGGAACGACAATACTGTGCCATTTTATTTCATTATTTATGCTTTTGAGAATTCTACTTTATTTCATATAAAAGGAAGTAACATTCATTTGATTAGTAAAAGTAAAAATCAAATCTCAACGATTTAAAATTTAACTACTGCTATCTTACCTGTAAATTATTTAAGCTTCTCTGATTCCAATAAACGGTATATTTTTTGAAAGACATCGCTAAGAATAAGAGAATGACATTCCAATGTTGATATAATATTGTCACCATATCTCGGAAGTTTATTTATAAAAATAAATAACGCAACTTAATGCTATAAAAATCTCGTTTAATTCTAATTATTGAGACCTATGATGTTTATTCCATACACAAAATATCTGCATACAAATCATCATCGTCATCATCATCATTATCAACCATTATCAATCCACTGCAGGATGAAGATCTCTCCAAGTTTAATCCATCTTCTCCGATCTTTAGCTTCTCTTCTCCACATCACCCCTACACATTTTCTTATTTCATCCATCCATCTTACATGTGGTCTCCTTCTGGGTCTTTTACAATCTCTTGGAATCCAGTTTAAAATTTCAATTGTCCATCTAGTATCATCTCTTCTAGCAATATGTCCAGCCCAACTCCACTTCAATCTTTTAATTTTTTCAATGAGGTCAGTAACACCTGTTTGTTCTCTTACCCATACATTGCGTTTTCGATCTCTTCTTGTTACTCCCAACATACATCTCTCCATACTTCTTTGAGTGGTCTGAAGTCTCTGTATTGATCTTCTATTAAGTGTCCAAGTCTCAGATCCATAAGTAAGAACTGGTAAAACACATTTGTTAAAAACCTTTCTTTTCAAACACATAGGCATATTTCCTTTTAATATCAAGTTATTTCTACCAAAAGCACTCCAACCAAGTTTAATTCTATGATTAATTTCCTCTATTATGTTTCCATCTGTATTAATAATCTGACCAAGGTATTTGTAACTCTTAACTTCTTCTAATTCATCATAATCAATCTTTATTTTCATATTTGGAGCAAATCGATTAAACATTACTTTAGTCTTTTTAACATTTATCTTTAGTCCTACTTTCCTACTTTCATCTGATAACTCCTGCAACATTTCCTGCAGCTCGGAAGCATTATTTGCAAAAACAACTACATCATCTGCGAAATCTAAATGACTTAAATAATCTCCATTTACTTTCACTCCTTTAGTTTCCCATTTTAATCCACAAAATACTTCTTGCAGCACTGCTGTAAAAAGTTTTGGAGATATGGAGTCACCTTGTCTTACACCTTTCTCAATGTTGACTTTCCCAGTATCATTATGTAATCTAATTGTTGCTGTTGCATTTTTATAAATATTCTTTAAAATATGACAATATCCTGGATCTATACCTTGATTATCCAATGCTTTAATCACTGAAGAAATGTTTATAGAATCAAATGCCTTTTCATAATCTACAAATCCAAAACATAATGACAACTCATATTCATTTGTCCTTTCTATAACTTCTCTCAATACTTGAATATGATCTACTGTACTAAAACCACTTTTAAATCCAGCTTGTTCTCTTGGTTGGTGAAAATCCAAGGTTCTCTGTAGACGAGTTGTAATTATCTTGGTAAAAATTTTATATAAAACTGATAAAAGGCTGATAGGTCTGTAATTTCTAATATCTTCTTTATCACCTTTTTTAAATATTAATATTATTACTGCATTCTTCCAATCATCCGGTACATCTTTATCATTTAGACATTTGGTATATAACTTTGCTAATATTTTTTCTGTTTCTTCACCTGCTTCTTTTAATATATCAATTATAATTCCATCATTACCTGGAGCCTTTCCTTTTTTCATACATTTAATTGCATTTCTCACTTCTTCATTTAAAATTCTGGGCAATTCGGAAGATGTAATAGATATAGGAGGTACTTGTTCTTTATTACTATATAATTCTTGATAAAAATCTTCTACCAATTTCATAATGTCATCCCTCTTTTTAGTAATAATTCCATCTTTTTTCCTTATTGCAGATATAAATTTCCTACCAATACCAAAATGTTGTTTTACATTCTTAAGACTTTTATTTTCTTCTACAGCTTTTCTTGCTAAATTCACAGTTATACTTTCTTATATCATTTTCAACTCTTTTCCGCACCATTTTACAAAATTCGAGATATTCAATTCTTTTTAATGCATCATTCTTGCATATCTTCATATTCCTTCTTTTCTTCATAAGTTCTCTAGTCTCAGTAGAAATTTTATTAGTCAATTGCTGCTTTTTTCTACCAGCTATCTTTGTTGCAGTTTTTAAAAGTGTATCAGTTATTTTCATATTAATTTCATTCAAATCTGAATCATGTTCAAAATCTACTAATACTTGAAACCGATTTGTAAGTTCTAATTTAAATTCATTAGAATGTTTCTGAAGATTAGGAATATCAACTGTAAATATAGTTTTTCTTAATAATTTTTGTCTCTCTAGTTTTACATTAACATGTATCTTACCCCTTACTAATCGATGATCACTTCCTGTGTTAAATTTATTAAGAACATTACAATCTTGAAATATGTATTTCCTGTTAGTCAAAATATAATCCAATTCTGCTGTACCTTCATTTGGATGCTTCCATGTCCATTTCCTTCTAACATTTTTCTCAAAAAAAGAATTCATAATATAAAGTTTTTCCTTCTCTGCAAACTCCACAAGTCTATGTCCTCTCTCATTTCTATTACCATAACCAAAATTACCTACAACACTTTCATCTTTCATTTGTTTACCAATTCTAGCATTAAAATCTCCCATAACAATTTTAAAATGTTGTTTACTCTGATCAAAAGCCTTTTGTACATCCATATAAAAATCTTCTACTACTTCATCACTGTGAGAACTTGTTGGGGCATAAACCTGAATTATCTGCATTTGATATCTGCTATTAAGTTGTATAACTAATCTTGCCACTCTCTCTGATACACCATCAATCTCCACAATATTGTTCTTCCACTTTTTATTTATAATGAATCCTACTCCACTTGTATTTCCAATATTTGTGCCTTTATAATAGAGCATATGTCCACTTTTTAAATCAATTGTCTCTTCACCTTTTCTTCTAACTTCACAAAGTCCAATAATATCCCATTTAATATAAGAGATTTCTTCTTCTAATTCTTGCAATCTTCCTTCACTTGAAAGTGATCTGCAGTTGTAAGTACCTAAATAAAAAGTCGTCATCAAATGGCAGCCTGGGTCCGCCTCCAGGATATTCTTAGCACCCTCCGCCTTCGGCCACCAACCGCTGCCTTGGTTGGTGACTTTACAGCCTCCTGGGATTAAGGGCCATGCTTTATTTTTGTCTGTCATAATTGTATAATTGGGAAAAATCTTTATCATTTACACAAACATTCATTCTGCCTTATCAGGCACTGAGAAGAAAGACCATGGTGTTTCTTGATCTTAAACTCAGAGGTAAAAAGCCAATAAACTCACCACGCTGGCTAATGCGTGTTGGTGAGCAGCCCATCCATGTTCGTATACTATATGAATAAACATATAGTAATAACAGCTGCAACGACAAGAACATAGGGAGTGGACATTAGGAATTTGCCCTGCTCGGTTCCTTTAAGGCCTCCAAGAGGAATCAAAGGGTCTCCTTTCAGTTAATAGCAAACTCCTTTCTGCAGCCCTGCATACAAATAGAACTTATTAAATCAATATCTTACCCTAACATAACTTTCCCACAAGACAAATGGTGCTACTGGAATACATATGAACATCTACACAAAAATACAAATTATAACTTAGACTTACCAATGCTAGGCATTAATAATAAGCAGCTAATATGTAGATTTAAGGTATTGAACACTTGAGCCGAATTTTTTTTGATTTTGTACTTAAATTGAACATGTGGTCATTACCAACATTAAATTTCATGAGATATAAGAGAAAAATATTGACACTATATGTGAGTTGTGCCATAGATTAAAAGAGAACCAAAAACATATATTCTTTGAATGTAGTAACCTACAATACACTCGATCATATATTACAAAAATTCATCAGGACTAGAATGCCACTATATGCCCAATTATAGAATTTTTCAAATGCCTACTTTACAGAAATAAGAAGTATAACATTTATACTATATGCATTGTGGTGCACTAGATACATTTATCTTTACAATAGTAATGCACAAAATTTTAACACATTCAAAAAGAAATTAGAAACAATAAAACAAAGAGATAAAAAATCACTTTATCAGACATTTTCGCAGACACTTGGTCACTTGTCCATCAGTACTCTAACCTCTAGTGAGATATATTTTGTGTTTCCTAATTTATTATAAATGTTTTTAATAATAGTTTAATTCACTGAATGTTATTGAAAATACCTATTGTGGTGGATTAGTTTTGTAATTTTTTTTCTTTTAAACTGAAATATCTGTATATATATTTTCATTGAATAAAGTTCCTTCTAAAACTAATAATCAAAACTGATTTCAAATTATTCTTTCTATCTTATGGTTTATTTACCTAAATTTGCAGTCAAACATACACACATGTATATAAGACTGATATCTTATCATAGAATGCTAAAAATAGAATAATCTAAAATTTTGTAGTAAAAAGTAATAAAACAAAGCAAAAAGTAAAATTTATAAATTATATTAGTTTTAAAAGAATTTTATTTAGGGAGAATATTGTTTTTTTAATACATTAACTTTTTATAGTACATTGACTAAACAAGAGTCTATAATGTCACTACTGGGTTGATAGTGGATCATTTATGGAGATATTAATCCAGGGTATGGAATAAATCCTGTGGTTTATAGATTGTTGTCATCAGCTATCTGGAAATGTATTGGGCTTTGGAATTTGGAATAGATTCCAGGTTTCTTCAAATAAAAATTTGAAGGAGAGGGTCATGTCTTTATGTTTGATTTTGTTTAAAAGAGAAATGAATAGACTGTCTGCATCTGGTGGAGGAGTTGTGAATACTAATTTGCATCTCACATTCCAGATAGAGTGGGTGAGAAATACTGACATTCTTATAATTGGAAACTGTTTACTTAGTAAAGATTCTTTTAGTGAGAGGATTCTGTAAATATCAATTTTACTGTTTTGGATAATTAAAAGTTTGATGCTACCAAATCCAGTACATGAGCGAATTATGTGGACAAATGTTTCATCATGCCTCTTGCAGATTGGGCAGATATGGTCAATGTTGTTAAGAAATCTCTTGTGGTGGAAGGAACCAGTTGGTATGCATGGCTCCCAGATTTACTTTTACTAGATAGTTTAAAAATTTAGGCTCTAAAGCTAAGAACTTGAATATTGAAGTAATTCTATGATTAGTGATGCCAAGCATTGGCAACATTGAGTTGATTTCAGGGTTGATTTTACAGTGGGCTTCCCAGATGGTGATTTTTGTATTATATAGATTCTGTAAAGTAGAAGTAAATTGATTGAGAAGCTGGAGAACCTGGTCTAGCTAGCATTTTTGAGGAGGAGGTCTGTCCGTCGGTTGAACAGCCTCTGATATATTAAAGGAATCATGTTTTTGTAAGAGGTTATGAATCATTGTGTGAGATTTTTGAAAGATAATGAAAGGACATCCCATTAGATTTGTGATGGTATTGCATCCTTGTCATGCTTATAGACATTGTACTGTTTTTCCAAAAGAGTTTAGCACATAGACTATTGATTTTTTTGGTAAAGGCTTTTGTTGCTGTCATTATGGGGAGGTAGTATGCTGCAATCTTGGACATCACTTTCATGTTCAGTAGTGCTACTTTTCCCTGTATGGAGAGATACACCCTGAAAAGGGATTGTATAATCTGGGATGTGGAATTGATTAAGGAGTTCTGTAGTTTTTTTGACATGGCTGTTTGAGTCATGGAGATAGGGAAGCCAAAAAAGTCCTGGGGCTCAGCTAGAAATCTAGATGAGACTTTCTTTCCTGATAGAATTTTCCAAGATGAAGATTTTTTGGAGTTAAATTTGAGTTGTAAATCAAGGGAAAATTTATCCAAAATTTTGTAGAGTGCTGGGAGATGTTTTTGAGATGGTAGTATTACGAGGACATCATCCATATATGCAAACAACTTGAAGGATTTTTTGATGTGACGAATGAATACTCCAGTGAATGAGATTTCTATATCTCTCAACAGAGGGTTGAGATAGTATATAAAAACATAGCACTCAATGGAGATCCTCGAGGAATAGACAGGTCGGGGGAGAACCCATCTGTGTAGAATCCATCTAAGGAGATGTGAATTAGCCTATTGTAGAGAAGATTCTCCAGAATCTGTATAATTTGGGAAGAAATGTTGAGGTCTTTTAGAAGAATAAGAAGTGTGTGAATATTGATTGAGTCAAAAGCCTCTGTTATGTCTAGCTGGACTGCAATGGGTTTTGATAAGCGATTAGATATCATATGATCAAGGAGAATCTTGACTTCACCCATTGCTGTCAGGGCTGAAGATCCTTTTCTTGCATATGACTGAACAATATTGTCTAAAGATTTTTGCTGGATTTTCTCTTTAATTACACCTTCGATAACTTTGATTAAAATTGGCGTCATGGAGATAGGCCTTATGTTATGGATGTTGGTTGGATCTTTGTTCTTCTTGATGAATGGCACTAAAGCAATCAAGTAGAGGTTATTTATTTCCCTTATTTTAGTGGATAGATGATTGATCATTATTGGGATAGCAAAGTTATCAAGGTGGGAAATTAGAAACCTTGGTATAGCATGCATCCCAGGATGAACACTGTCAGAAAGTGCTGATAGATGGTTTTTAAGATCAGCTGCTGTTATGCCATGGTTTATAGAATATGGGTGATCCAGCCATTCACTGATAGTCTTTGGAAAATTATTTTGAAGTCGGTTTTTGAAGTAAAGATCAATGTGTTAAATCATGTGATGACCAGTGACATAGTTTCCATTGACAATAAGGGGAGCGTTAAGTTTTTTCCTAGTTCCCAATGCCCATCACAAATATCCCTGAGTCCAGCAGTGTTGGGTAGTAAGAAAGTTTTGTGATCTTTTATAGAAATATACTCCGCAATAGCCATCTGTTTTTCCTTATACTGATGTTTTAGTGATAGAAGGTGTTTGATATGATCTGGTTCAGTAGAGCATGTCTTTATTTTATTATTGATTTGGTCAAGCTCATTAATAAGTGTAGATGGCCCTTTGTTGTTTTTAATATAGTGTGCAATCAAGGAATGGATTATCCCAATGAAGGTGAACCACTCCTCTTCTGGTGGCCTTTTTAGTAGGTTGATTTTGTGGAAGAGGATGTATGCTTCAGATACAATGGCTTCAGTCATGGAAGCTTTAGTTAACATTCTGATTGACAGTGCAGTGTGGTGATGATAGCATGATGGTCAGAGAAGGGAACAGGTTGAAGAGTAGCTTCCAGACCATGATGGAGTTCAGAGGTGTAGAACATCAGATCTATTAAGGTATGATACCTTTTGGTGTAGTAAGAATATGCATTATGAGGAAAGAAGCCCCTGCCATTAATAAAGTGTCTGTTGAGTAAGTGAAGATACTTGTTTGTAAAGTGGCCATAGGAGATGTTGAAGTCCTCAAAGAGGAGTGCTGGGGAGTTGTTGTTGGCTGTTATCATATTTATAATGTTTATGATCTGAAGGAATATTGCATGGCTATTGGGGATGTACAAAAGTATATTATGTAAAGAGATATATAATTTTCCATTCATTTTTAGTTGACTGATTTTAAATTGATCAATGTTTTATATATATTCATAGTTATCTTTATTATAGTTACTATAATTAGTTTCATATACTTTCCTTCTATCAGATCCTTTAATGTAGTTTAAAGGTTTAATATTTCTTATGCTATCTATTTTATATCAATATGTAAATAGTAAATAATTGAATCAAAAAGTAATCATATGAAGTTATATTGAAAAATTAAAATTGTTTTATAATTTGCCATTCCATAGTTAAAATAACTTCTTTCAATGAATTGCATATCTTTTTAAAGTAAAAAAAAAGAACTACTCCTTTAATAAACCAAATAATACTAACATCATACACCAAGAGAAAATATTAAATATAACCTTATTGCATTTTTGAAGCTAAATACCTTATCATCATCACCATTATATTCAAAAGCACAACAATTGGAAACATGAAATTGTATGTTTAAATGTGCATGATCCCAATTGCACCCAAATGAATACTTAAAAGTTGTTACTAATGAATGATGTTTATAACTTACATTTCTGTCATTATGTTAAAAACTGCCTGCACTTATTTAGGATAAAAACACCAAATCTTCTTTGTTTTTAAAATATTGATGGTATTGTAGGATCTATTTTAGCTTTATTATATACATAATATATGCTGTCTTAGTCTAACAGTAGCTTTTCAATAAATAGCCATGATTTTGACCTGACTACTTGTTTGGAGATGGTATTAATAGTTGTGCTTTAAATCATTTATCTGTGCAAGCTTTATTGTTACTTTTTCATTTTCATGCTTAAATGATGCTAAAAAAGAAAAGTTAATCTAATATTGATGTATTAGTTTTAAAAAATCTGAACAGATTAAATACTTCTAGAGGTAGCAAAAACAGAAGTCATTTTGCTCAAGCTCCCTTTGCTTGATGAATTTATTTCATTGTTAACCTGTTTTATATGCTTTTGTAAAAGTATTTTGAAATTTTTTTTGAATAGTTAAGTTAAAAAATTCACATTTTGAATAGTTCATTAAAAATCGGTGAGTAGCTTTACACAATATTATAATAATTTTTAAAAACCAAAAACATATATGAATGCAGTGTGATTTTATTCATATATGTTTTATTTTTAAAAATATAAGTTAATAATAAATTCAACCCAATTTTAACAAAATAAAATAGAATTATAATGTTGTCACTTCTTTTGAAGGTGATGTGATCAGTAAATGGATTTACAAGCATAATGCTACGAACTTTTGACATATTTTAGAAACTATAAATAGAAATTTAAAATTTAAAAGAGAATTCAAGAAATTTTTGATAGTTTTATATACATCCATTCCCATTGTAAAAATAGTTTTCTTCAACAAAGATTTTGTTAAATTTTCTTGAGTTGCTTTGTTCTGTTTGTGTACCCAATTTATTATTTTTTCAATATTTTCAAATATCAAATATAATTTTATCATGTATTTTGTTTGTAAACATAAATTTACTATCAAATCAAACCTAATTTATTGAATTCTTATATACAATAAAAAATAATATTGAATCAAATATTGAACTTTAATAAAAATTATCAGCAGAGCGAATAAAAGAAAAGATCACCTTCTTAAAAGGTTAAGACTTCTTTTCAATTCACTGTAATAGAAATAAAAAACAATTTGATATCTGATGTGTAATTACACAAGCATAGTGTGGATGTTCTCCTGAATCAATTTTATCTTTACTATTATCGATTAAATGGTTTAATATAGTAAATGAAGAAAAAAATTATATTATAGACTTATATTTACGTAATTTATTCATTCTTTACTGAAACAGAATGAATTCAAGCAAGAGCTATCCTACATTTAGTATTGGTAACTTTGTTTCATTTTAACGTATCATAAAATTGCTTCATATTTGAAAAATGCATGTTAGTTGTAATCATTATTTATTAAATCAGCAATATTTTTAATAATATTATCATTTTTTATTTAATTCAAACTTGAGCAAAACACAGTTCCTGTATGAAAAAGCTTTTGAAGCTTACATGTTTATATCATGCATATATAAACAATTTTGAATTAATATAGCATCTAATATTCTATTTTACTTCTACAATAAATGTAATAATCTATGAAGCACATACAATATACAAGTTGCTGAAGCTATACACCTAAAAACTAAATTTATTCAGTTAAGGCTGAGCACTTTCGAGGATCCGTGCCTCATAATCATAGCCATGTTGACAACTGTGATATTGTTTGTATTAGACTTAATTTTATTAACAAATAAATATGTAAGGCATAAAAATGTCTGAAATTATTTCTGATGGACTCAAATAAAAATACCATCAACATATTTCATGTATTCAAATTTACATATATTTGTTCATATGCATAGCGAAGTGATTTCTTTTTTTATATATATAACCTAAAGCATAATCATTTAATATGAGTGACACAATTTTGTCTACGATGTTATTTATTGCTAATCTCCAGATTAAACAATTCAAAACAAAGCAAAACTCTCCATACAGTAGTGTCATCTTGTGCTAACAAGAGCAATCCGTTGATTGCTCTTGTTAGCACAAGATGGCACTACTGTATGGAGAGTTTTGCTTTGTTTTGAATTGTTTAATAACAATTATGTGCTAGTATGAGATAGTAATCATGTAATCTCCAGATTCTTCTACTTATTAATATTCCCACCAGCCATGATCATTCTACTTTATAATACTGACCACTGAGTGAAACAATTATATCTTGGTTCCAACTGAGCACATCAATACTAAAATTTTCCTACCTTCCCTAAAATTATTTGGAATTAGTAATTCCTGAATAATTTTCAAAGATGTCATAATCCATAGATCCTTACATTTAATTGACATCCAAAGATGCCATTTTGTAATTAATCTAAATTTGAATTGATTTAGTATGTAAGTTCATTCAAACGATGATTTGATATAAATATACCAAATCACAGGTTATCTTGTAACCATTTTACAATCAGTTTTGTAGACCTCATATTAATATAAACTTACAAAATGGCTTAAAAAATATTCTTTATGTAATTTAATATTTTTAAATATATATGGTTTTAAACTGAATGATAGATATATGTTCAAATATATTTCTATTGAAAATACTTTCTTAATACCTTATTTATAAATTATTTCTTTAGTTGATTTGAGATTATAATAACTTAATTTTTGCCTTATTTAATTTAATTTTTTTTGTACTTTTTCCTGGAATAATGTGCATTCAGTGATAAATAAAAAATATGTAGTCACTTGAGTGAAATTTGGAAAATGCATTGTTAAACATATACATTTTTTTTTATTTCCATTAGTCATTGTTTTGAATATAACAATTGCCCTTTAATAAGGATGTTTATCTTGAAAATGTGTTATGGATAAGCATAATTTTCACTGTTTTTTCCTAAATATATAGTATAGGTATTGTTTTCAATTTCCTATATTTCAGTGCAGGGGTCATCATAATTATTCATTTAACATCACATGATCACCATTTCTTATGCTTGCTCTTAACTGTTATTCAAACAGGCAAAACTTTCTATAAGTATTGCCACTCAGTGTAAGTCAGATTAATCAATGGATGCCAGAAGGCTTGTGCATAAAATCCCCATCTAGTGCCTACTCATCCAATATTCCCAGACTAGTTTTTGGCTTGTGATCTTTGTCAGTGAGAAGACTTGTGCTCTCAGATCTAAGTCTCCTCACTGACAAAGGCCACAAGCCAAAAACTAGTCTGGGAATATTGATGAGTAGGCACTAGATGGGGATTTTATGTACAAGCCTTCTGGCATCCATTGATTACTCTGACTTGCACTGAGTGGCACTGTATGGAGAGTTTTGCCTGTTTGAATTATTCATTTAGTAAGTCATATTTAAAGTACTTTGATTGCATAATAATTATCCACATGTGAGAAAAAAAGATAGGTACACTTTTGCTTTATATTAAAATTTTAAAAAAGATAGTTACTACTTATTGATTACTTGGAATAGCAAAAAAAAAAATACTTATTTTGAAGATTATTATTTCCAAATTGTTTATTACTATAGGACTGATACCGGACTTACTAAAATGAAAACCTGGGATTAGTGAGTAATTGTTGAATTAAACATGGGTAAAACATTTTAAATGCAATTTTATAAAATACAAACAAAAATATTGTTTGACTTTATTGAAAATTTTAGGACCTAAATTTATATTTAGATAAAAAAAAATTAATAGTAACTCCAAAAAAAAAAAAAAAATACTAAAACTAATATTTAGTAATAAAGTATATAAATACAATTATAAACAAATCAGCTTTATATAAATCAAAAGTGGATTTAATATCTATATAATTAAAGCAAAAAGTTTAACCAGTTTGCGTATATGTATAAGTTGTGTTTAGGGCATCGTCACAGAAACACTAGAAAATTACCACTGAAAGAGAAAATGAAATAATGATCCCCAATTAAAGTTTTCATTTTCTTTTAGAAATATATATATATATTTTCATGTGTCAAAGCATCGACCGGTAAGCGAACCTGGGACAACTGCTTGTAAGGCGACTGTGCTGACCACTTGGCCACTAATGCTTGACAAGTTTGTTCTAATAAACTACAAGAATGACTGAAGGATAATATTATTTGTGTGTTTCTGTTTTATTTCTTAACATTTTTAAATCTAAATAATACATGTTATTTATCATGATGAATGTTGACCCCCCTCCCCCCCCAAATTAAGAAATATAAAATAGTCTTTCAGTATTGTACATTTAACAAGTAAGTTGCAATTGGTATCTTTTAAAGCCTTGATTAAACAGATTATATAAAATGTACATTAAACAGTGTTTAAATCAACAAATTTAAAATATCATCTACAATTTTCTTTTCAAAAATAGTTCATAATTTTTAATATATATAAATCAATATACCATCTTCTTTTTAAATCCTTCTTTTATATGACTATTATAAAAAATATAAATGTAAACTATTTTCCAAGAGTAAAATCAATTTTTATCAAGTTAACTGAAAAATACAAATATATAATAATAAATATCAAATATTCCAAATAATTCCAAAAAAAAAAAAAAAAAAACACTAAAAAATACTCTTCACCTCAAACCCTTTCTATTGCAACAATCTCAAATTAAATGTTTTTGGGGTGTTTTTAGATAAAGTATATAAGTATAAAAAAATGTAATAAAGTTTTGAGATTATTGTAATAGAAAGGGTTTGAGGTTAAGAGGATTTTAGGTTTTTTTTATTTATTCTTTTTAGAATTATTTGGAATATTTGATATTTATTATTATGTATTTGTGTTTTTATTTTTCAGTTTTATTGATAAAGACTATATTCTACAATAGTCAAAACATATATTTATATTTTTTATAATAATCGTATAAAAACAAGATTTAAAAAGCAGTTGGTGTATTCATTTATATATATTAAATAGTGCTTAATATCAAAAGTTATTTAAATAAAAAAAGGAACATTTCAAATTGAAAAAAATAAATAAATAGGTAGATTATAAAATACAAATATTTTAAGAACAATGCTAATATAACAAGAATAATGCTAACATAAAGATGTGAAATAACTATAGAAACATTTTAATGTGATTTATATAAATGCATAGAAAAGCAATAAAAATGTGAAATTATATAAGAATAACTCTTTAATACTAAATGTTTGTATGTGACAAATTAAAGGCATCTTCAGCATATAAAAATGAGTGAATTAATATCTATTAAAAATAAGTAAGTCCGGAGATATCCATATGCAGGTGTGACCCACTGAACCTAATAATTAGTCTAGTTGATATTTAAATGCAAGCAAATAAATATAAATTATACTGAATATTATGAAGATATAATGAAATACATTTGTGAGAATATAAACAAGGGGTCACCAAGATGAAAGCAAAGATGATCCTAACAAGGGATTAACTTAATGAATTTCTGATCTCCCCCCCCCCCTCATTTCTTTTTCAAGTTAAATCTAAAAACTCCAATTGTGGTTAGAGAAACAGTTACTATTAATTTTTTAGTGCATAGCCAGTAAAAGCATTCAATATACTTAAGGTAACAGGTATATTTGTCTGGAGAAATTTACATTTCTATAAGTATGCAAATATTAATTTGCTAGATAAATAATAATTGTTTTTGAAATACTATACACAATTTTCTATTTAATTGTAATACATTTTAATTCTGATTATAGCAAAATTCTACTTTTAATTACACACTGAATAAAATGTGTATTTTATTTTTTTGCTATTGTTTATATACATGAGTATATGTCAGAACTCCTATTTTCAAACTGCAGTTACTAAATCAAAATTAAAAAAATAAATAACATTTTTGACTTATTATAATTGTTATTTATTATTGTATATCTAGATGATTAATTACATAATAAACAAATCTTAAACAGTACTTTCAATTGTGTATGTGTATGGTTGTGTGAATTGTTTTTTATGTTGATATCCTATAATATCAATAGTTTTATAAAATAATTATCTCTTTTTTCAAAAAAATCAATAGTTGTTTTAAAGATCATTATAATGAAGAATTGATTGATCAAAGTAGTAGGTAGAAATTGATGATGTTCATTAGGATGAATCCTTTTATAGAGGTTTCCTCTTGTGTAACAATCTGAGTATAATAAGATTCTAATTATCATGTGACAAAATGTCTTTAATTTAAAAAATAAAAAATTTAAAAATCTTAGACTCTGCTGTAAATGGGTTCTGTATGTATCCCACCTAAAATGTGAGTCCAACATTAGTCTTATATGAACTGGATTCAACTTTTGTTAATTTCTCATTCACATTTTCTACAGATATCTTGAATATTAGAGTTTTAATAAAAGTATATATTTCTGAATTTTCCACAATTGACCAACTGATTATTATAAGAGTAGCAGATATTATTTATACTGCACAATTTGCAGAACATGAGATGTGTGAGTGAAGACAAAGACTTAGCAATCATTAAGATAAACAGTAAAGAATGATTGACTTAATAATACTCCTTGAGGCATAACAAATTTAACACCATAATAATTATTTAACACTGGATTTATTTTAAACATTGTTTTCTTTGTTGTAAATAATATGCCGGATAGTCACTAAAACAACTTCTAATATCCATACAATAGAGCTACTTAATAAGCCCCCCATAGAGACAAAATTCTCCATACAATAATGCCAATCAGTGCAAGCCAGAATAATCAATGGATGCATGAAGGTTTGTGCATAAATTCCTCATTTATTGCTTACTCATTCAATATCCCCAGACTAGTTTCTAACTTGTGGCTTTCATCAGTGAGGAGTCTTGGATCTGAGAGCACTGCACCCATATATTATGATCTAATGCATCCATTGATTACTCTGGCTTGCACTGAATGGGGCTGCTGCATGGAGAGTTTTGCCTCTGTGTAAACAGTTTGTGTAAGCATAAATAATGGTATTCATATGGTATTTAGTGGTTTAATAAGCCATCTCCCTACAAGATCAAATGTGGCATGTAAATCAAAATATTATACCTATTGTTATCTTGATGATTCAACAACTCTTTAATAAATTAAGTATATTTTGACGTAGCTAGAATGGCAATTTATTTATAAAATTCTCAATTGATTTTCAGAGAAATATTATATTCAAAGTAATATTCAGGTTATTTTCCTTTATTTATTCTACAGTAATTAGTTTTTTAATATTATGAATGTTGATGAAGTAATGGTTTATTCAGTTTAATTTACAATTTTTAGTTGAGCATGCTTTCAACCTGCCTAGGAAGAAATGACAGAAAACACAAAGTGAAAGAAGCATCATTTACGACTAACAATAACCACACTATTAATAAAAAAGGGAATATTTTTCAACTCTCGAAAAAGTGGAATCAAATCATCAATTTTAATAAGTTAACATTTACATATAAATACTACAACATTCACACATGTCCATGAGTACTATAAGTCTGGTTTAATCAACCAAAAGCATGTTCAGCTACAAATAATAAATTAAATGGAATAAAGCTTTATTTTTATATTGGACTATTTCCATTATCTAACGTATGTATTGAATGTCTTTAGAAAAATTTAACTTTATTTAAATATACCAAATACATTCAAATGTTAGTAATAGCACATCAAACAGATTAGTATATGCACAATGTTTCGAGAGGTATTAGTCTCCCCTCTTCTTCAGGTGTTGCTGGCCTGACCAGTGACAGTATAGCATGGGATTCGAATCTGGGACCTTAGATTGTTGAGTTTTGAATTTTAAGGTAACACTCTAACCAGCTGAGCTATCCTGCCAAAGGCAACAGTCTGTAGTAATTTCATATACTTATCTATGAAGTTCCTCCTAGATAAGTATATGAAATTACTACAGACTGTTGCCTTTGGCAGAATGGTTCACTTGGTTAGAGCATTACTTTAAAATTCTAAACTCAAGCTAGGAGGAACTTCATAGATAAGTATATGAAATTACTGCAGACTGTTGCCTTTGGAAAGATGGCTCAGCTGACTAGAGCATTACCTTAAAATTCTAAACTCAAGAATCTAAGGGTGCAAGTTCTAATCCCATGCTAGTACTGTCACTGGTCAGACCAGCAACACCTGAGGAAGAGCAAAGACTAATACCTCTTGAAAGGTTGTGCATATACTAACCTGTTTGATGTGCTATTACTAACAGTTGAATGTATTTAGAATATTTAAATAAAGTTACAATTTTGTAAAGACATTCAATGCTCATATTAGATGATGGAAATAGTCCAATATAAAAATACAACTAAAACTTCATCATCATAAACCTTCAGGAAAACATGTAATAACGCTTTACTTCACTAATGTTTATAATGTTAAAAATCTATTTATATTTAAAGATAATGTTAATACTTTTATTTTCAAAACACATTTCAAAAATGTATATTAAACTAGCCATATATAGACTAATGATTATCTATTTGTATTTTATCACTATTCTTAAAAATAGGCAGATTACTGAACTCTTCAATATATCTGGAAAAATACTAGCTATAACTGACAAATTAAATAGAAATTGCAACATTAGCAATAAAGTAGAACGGGGAAATAATTACTTTTTTTTCATGTGTCATAGCATCGGCCGGGATGCGAACCCGCTAACCTGGGACAACTGCTTGTAAGGCAGCGACCTCTCGACCCCCAACGCTGGACAGAAATAATTATTTGATCTGTAATAATACCCAAACTGCCGCTATTTTTATTTTGGATCACATTAATATCATTCAATATTTAAATTTAATTGAATATGAAGTTCAGAAAAATTAATCGAATCTTGACATTTCTAATATTACTAACAGTATCAAGAAAAAAACTATTAAAAAATTATATTTAAATGGATAATATCTGCCTTTATTTAATTTCTCCCCTCCCCCTTTTAAGTTTTCTTATTAACAATAGAATATTTTTTTATTTTACACTTTAATTTATCAGTTTGTTCAAAATAATATTTCAAGTTTGATTTATATATGTCTTGTTTAATTTTTTTTCCAATTACTTTTATTTTTTGATCCGTTTTTAACACTATGTGACAACTTTTTAAATTGCTTAAACAATTTATTTTTACCATTTATTTTAGAAATTAATTTGCTGGTAATCCGAGCATTCTTTTTCAATCCATTTTTTTAAAAATAATGGTCAGCTGTTACTTTATCCATATAAAATTTAATTGTATTATTAAATATTGAGAATGCTCTATTAATATTATATACATATATCAAATAACCCCCTCCAGTCCTAGAAATCAATAAAATATCTCAATCCATCATAAGATAATATTGAAGCTGGTTTTATGATTTCAGAATAAGGTTTCTGTTATGTGATCAATTATATTCCAATCCAGAATTTCACAAACAATCAATTTTATTTCAAATATAGAAATTCCAGCAGTATAGATATAAAACCAGAATTATGTGTAGGAGAAATCAACATTATCTTTCTTATTGAATTACCAAATACATATAATATCAATATCATTTATGTTCTTTATTACTTTTTTGCAATGCTTTTTACAACCCAATGGTTTCGATTGCCCTAGCAATCTTCTTCAGAACTTCTACTTATATAAGATTTAAAAATATAACTAGAAGTTCTGAAGAAGATTGCTGGGGCAATCAAAACTGTTAGGTTGTAATAAGCATTGTAAAAAGTAATAATGAAAATAAATGATATTGGTATTATATGAGAAATCAACATTTGCAAAAAAACACAATAACATGATGTTAGATAATCCAGAGTTTCTCTGGAAACAGCTTCATTGAGAATATGAATGTTAAGCTCTTCCAATTACATGATTATTTTATTATCCAATTTAGACAACAACTGCTTTAGCAAATTATTAAAATTATAGAATTTTAGATTTGCATTACTTATAAAGTGCATCAATTATACCTTTAAATTCTTTCAGAAAAATATCAATGACTAAATACTCAGCAAAAAATAATAAAATCGATTCAAAAACAACCTGATAAGGTGTAATAAAAGGGATTATGCTATCTTCTCTAGCATTTAAAATAGAAATTAAATATTTCAATATATGTTTTCTTAGTCTCTTATCCACAACTTTATGACCACAATATTTTTAAATGAAAAATCAATTATTTGTAAATATAAAAATAAAACATCAAAATTTCTCCTTTTTTGAATATTCATATTAAATATTCTAAAACTTTTACCCTTAGAGCAACTTTTATCCCATGAAAAGACCTTTCTGGTTCATCATTATTCTAACAAATAAAAGATAATTCTTTCTTAGAATTAATTTTATCTCCTGAATATTCCCATTCGTAACCCAAACAAATTGATAACACTTTTCTTTACATAACTGATTAGTTATTATTAACATAACTAATTAGTTATTATTAATAAAACATTATTTGAAGAAAATAGTTCTTTACTTGTAAATATATTTTTTCCATATGTCAAAGCATCGGCAGGGAAGTGAACCCATGACAACTGTCTGCAAGCAACTGCTTGCTTGCAAGGCAGCTGCACTGACCTCTTGGCTACCAACGCTTGACATTTTTACTGTATTTTTGGTAACATCAGACAAATGCAGTTTAATACTATCTCTTACAATTAGCAAACAATATCTAAGTTTATATATATATATATATGTGTGTGTGTGGGTGTGCGTGTGTGTGTGCATGTGTGTGCATAACTAAATCTAAATGTACTTCCATATTTCAAAAAAGAAATTAAAGCAATATCTCTAATATTAAAATCCACAATTTTTTTTATTTTTCTGCAATAGTAGATAATTATTGAATTTAGATTCTCATTTCCAGTATAATCAATTTCTAAGAATCTTAATGTCTTGATTCAGCCTTGGTTGTTTCAATTCCTGAATGTGTCCTTTTAAATTATTAATTCATTATTTTTTAACTTACTATAGTATTATGGACAGATGCCAAATTTTCAAAACTTTCCATATTCATTCAAACATTTCCAAATCCATACCATTTATTCCCCCCACAAATCTTGATAAATCTTCAATCCTAGATCACATAATTCAACTTATTTCTTCTAAAATTTAAATAAATTTGCCTTTGATTTAGTTTTGCCAGTAACATTTAAATACCTTTTTCACTGCTTACATCTCCAGCAATTATTTGATGAAAACATACTCATATGTTTCTTACACATTTAGAATAATCATGGGGAATATAGCCAAAATAACTCACAAAAATATCAGGACTTACTACAGTTATCCATAGCAAGGTCTTTAGTTCTTTTTGTTTTTCTAATAAATATTGAATAAAATTGCAGTAGCATAATTTTATAACAAATAATATAATGATTACTTTAATTACAATTACTAATCTAAAGAATATAAGTTAAACAAAGGATTAAAAAACTAAATATATTATATTTAAATATAAGTATATTACCTATATTGAACTTAATGTAATTAAAAGGGATTTCAAGTCAGACTTTCAAGCTCCCCACAGCTATCCCCTCCTTCTTATACAACTAATATACATGACTACATACATGTGAAAAAGATAAATAGTCCAGATCATCTCCCACACATTTTACAGTTATATTTAGTAGGTCCCTCTTTCTAATTTTTAGATAACTAAATATTTCTTATTTTTAATACCTACTAATATTTTTTTATCAAAATTTTTTTCAGACCCAAATCTCTATTTAATACTGGCTTAATACAAATAGCTCTATTATTTTTCTACCCCTTTTATTATTTGTAAATTATATCATCTTTATACAATCCTTTCCAATTAAGATTTGAAAATATAGAAGATAGGTATAAAATATGTTAAAAATAATATTATAGGCTGAATAAAATTATACACATTGAATGTTAATATAAATAATAATAATGGAAAATATAAATATAATATTAGAGTTAAATATTTTTTTTAAAAAATAAAAAAATGAAATAAAAAAAATATATAAGAAGTATTTATTGATAAATATAAAAAGGTTAACATGTCTAATATATATAAAATTATATGTTCATGTATATTTGTATTCATATATTTGTATTGTGCTTGTTATAGTTCTGAAGTGGGCTGAAATTATATGAAGCATTGTAAAAGTAATAAAAAAGTTACTTAACCTACAGTTATTAAAATTAACTATAATCCTAATCATTTTAATATGTAAATAAATCATGACTATTAAAAATGTAATATAAATTCTATTTAATAAGAGTTTATAATTTTAATTTTAAAAAAAATTGAAAATATTATTGAAATTAAAGTTGTTTATTAAGAAAATTGCAAAAATTATATTTCCAACTTGCTTATTATTTTTAGTATTAAGTCAACTTATTAATATAAAAATATGAAAAATCCTAATGACAAAAATAACGATGTTGAATGTAAAACATTTTAAAGTATATGAAATATTATGCAACCCTCCAGCAACCTATTTTTACATTTTTAGTTAATTAGTCTGGGATATTGGATGAGTAGGTACTAGATGGGGATTTTATGCAAAAAATCTTCTTACATCCATTGATTACTCTGACCTGCACTGATTGGTGCTACTGTATGGAGAGTTGCTTCTGGTAATGGCTTGTGTAAACATAAAGATTGGTGATCATGTGCTGTTTAGTGGTTTAAGCAAAATATTACCACAACTACATATACTATTACAATGAATCTTATATTTACTATGAAGAATAATATTAAGTGAATATTATTTATAAGAAACAAATAATAACTCTTATTTGATTATGATTGATTATTAGCCTGTTACAAATTAAAGCCAAATTCTTATTAAGTGTCTATTCAAGAAATCATACAAAACAGCATCACAAGACAGAGTAATATCATCAGTGAAAACACAATCATTATATCCAAAAACAAAACAAAACATCATTTATACAAATCAAAAATAATATAGGGCCAAGTACATATTTTCATAATTAACCACATTAAAATCGCTAACCATACCATGGATAACACTTTCATCTGGAAGCAAAATGATCTCAGAAAATATAAATGTAAATCATTGAGAAAAACTGTATTAATAATAATAATGTTCCATTAAATATTTTTATGCATTGTTGTGTAGTAAAACAATATATTCATTTTTTGTATTTCTGATTTATAGTGCTTTTTATAGAGTATGCATCAAATGATCTAACTTGCATGCACAAATTATTTCCAATACAACATATTTTAGCCATACTTTAGATGTATGTATATTGTGTAAAATTGTGGAAGGGTATGCACTAGAAAATTGGCACAACCTTTTCTGTCAATATTTGTTTTAAAAACATAGGTGGTCACCTACGGTAAGAGCTTCAAATCTTTAAATAAACCAACAATTATTGGCTGTTAAGGCTTGAACTTATTATGAGCCTGATTTTTAAATCTGCATATTACTTGCACAAGTTCACTTTATATGTCACAGAGAAGAGAAAGTTTCTCATTTTTAACTATCTGTGAAGTGTACCTTATTAGCTTCTATATATGTAAGCGATTTATATACAAAATTGTGGAAGAAACTATGCACTAGAAAATTGACATGCTCATGTGCAAATAATGTACAGATTTAAAAATCAGGCTCATAATAAATTCAAGCCTAATTAATGCACAGTCAATAACTGTTGGTTTATTTAAAGAATAAGCACTAACCATATGTGACTATCTATAGTTTTACAACATATTGATGGAAGAGAGTGTATGTCAATTTTCTAATGCATGTGTGAGGAATAGTTCCACAATGTTACACATATATAAATCATTATATTATTAATTATTAACATATACATTTTGTAATAAAAGGATCTTTCATCTGGAATAAATAATCCTAATGAAATATATCTCATCGCATGACCACTCTTCCCTATGCATACACTAGATGTTGAAACTGAGATAAAACTCTCTATATAATAATATTACTCAGTACAAGTCAATGTAATGAATGGATGCAAGAAGATTTATGCTAGAAACTAGTTTGGGGGTATTGGACGAATAGACACTAGATAGGGATTTTATGCACAAACTCTCTTGCACCCATTGATTACTCTGGCTTGCACTGAATGTCATTACTGAAGCAGAGTTTTGCCTCTGTTGACATATATCTCACATTTAAAACTTGTAATAACATTTAATTTTAAAAAAAAGATAGATTAGTAAGACAAAAGAATAAAATCATCTTATTATAAAAATGGTAATAAAACTATAATGATGGACATAGAAATTTAATAACTTGCTTCTTATTTATCATATCAAACACTGCAGAGTTTTCAAGTATATAATATAGAAAATCTCAATCATTGCACTTTTCATATAATGTTTATTCTCCCTTAAAAGATTGCAGAAAAGAAGCTAAGTAAATCCAGGTACATATCTCATTTTCTTGAAAGCAGTTATTACTTTATTTCAATGTTTTGCACATTAGGTAAGTAAAGGTTTATTCAATTTAGTTTAACTATAGTTGAGTATGCTTTCAGTAGGTGAAGTTAAAATGTGCTCAGCTATAGTTAAGAAAGTAAAATGAATAAACCTTTATTTCTGAAGGCAAGCCACTTACTTAATACTTTAATAGGTTTATAAATGTAGGTAACAATAATCAACCTTTAAGCTATCAATAATCTTATCCAGCAGTCAAGGCTACTGTTAACATTAATGATATATAGTATACCTAAGGCAGAATGTGTTAAAAAGCTAATTTCTTAAAAAAATTAAATTGAGATAAATATAAGTACTATAATTGTCATAATAATGTTTATAGGGACTTAAACTTTGTTAATATGAATTTATAAGTGGTTAAAAAATGTTTAAAGCTATTTTAAAAGTTAAGATAATAACAAGAAAGCATAATAAGTTAAAATTGTATGGTTGGGATGACTGGTCTCAGTTATATTTAAAAAAATGTATAGAATATTTTACTAAATAAACCTTTAAAAAACCCTTAATTTTAAATATAATGTTTAATATTCAAATAAGTTATTAAATTTATCTTCTAAATTAAGTATAAACTGTATAAAATTATTTATTAAAGTTTTGATTCCTATGATGTATCAAAATATTTTAATTTTAGTAATGTTATAAAATGTCAAAATTTATTGTTCTAAATTTTTATTATTGCATTTAGTAATTTTTTTAATGTAATATTTTTTGTAATTAAATATTTATCTAGTTGTTTGCAATCAATTCAAAAATTGCTACATTTGTCTGAAAAAATAGATCACTAGATTGATAGGTGTGTGATTCTTTCAACGTTTTTAAGAGACTTTTTTTTTAATTACTTTCTAAAATTGTTACTAAAATTGATGCATTTGTACATGATAAAAATAAATATAGAATATTATTTAATTAGTTTTTAAAGATATTTGAAATTAGTAAAGATAAACTAAAAATGGATACATTTGAATTAAATCGTCAAAATAAAAGTCATAGATCACATGACCCTATTCTCTTAAGCTTGTAAGTTATAAACAATGAGGATTGCCAATTCCACGGCAAGTTTTGTGTTAAATGTTTAGCCAGAAAAAGCATTTAAAATATCTCTGTCAGGAACCCCTCCCCAAACCCCTGACCATAGTATCGTGCTTTGGCATTCCCCAGAGAGGTATCAGGGTATGTTCAGACACTAGATTTGAATTAAATATTTGTTAAATTAGTAAAAAAAATTATTAAAGTATGTCATTTTAAAAATATTTGGTTGGTTTAAATATAATTATAAAAGTAATTGAAAATTAAATATTTCCTATATTATTAATAAAAATGATGACTTATACTTTTATTTCTGCTTTTTAAAAGTACATAATTGGCACATATGTAAATGAATCTACAATCAGATGAGGTATCAGCCAATCAAAATTGTTTTAAAAAAGCAGGTATAAAAACTGGGTGTAATTAAAATTATTGGTTACTATTATTATTGTTTGTATTATTGTTGGTTATTGTTTTAAAATTTTTTTTTTTTTTTTTTTGAAATAGCATCATTTGGTTAACAGTCAAGTATTTTTAAATTTTAATATAATTTTCTTTTATAAAAGTCAAAAGGATTAAATTAATATTTAATATAACTAAACATATGCTAGTAACTTAATATATTTCATACCAGTCTCTATTTGAAAGCTTAACTAAAATTCATTGGTAAACATGGAACAGAAATCTATTGTTAGTGTGAGAAGATTCAAGATGAAAGAGTGAAGAGTTATAGAAGCACAATTTTTCCCAGTGCTATATAAAAATTCATCTGTTGGTTTTTGCAGAATATTTTAGAATTGCAAGCAGATATTATTAAAAAGTATATGTTTTATAGTGGAGATGTCAGTATTTATAAATTTTAAAACTTTTAAAAAATATTTAAGAAAAAAAGTATCAGAGAAGACTAAAGTATAAATTATCTGTTAATTTTATAAGATATTTGAGATGAGGCTATAGATATATCACTCTCTCTCTCTCTTTAATATTTTATTGACATTATTTTAAAAGAAATGTATTATTTTTAAAAGAGGAAATATTCACTTGAAGTGAATTATGTTTTAACTCTTGGAAGTGAAGTATTTTTTTTTAAAAAAAGATAACTGTCATAAAGGACATAATTCTTTTAATGAAAGTTATATTGAACAAATGAATATTTGAAAATATTTAAAAACCTGCCATCTTAATTACTATAACTTAATTACAAAGAAGAAAAATGGATAATAAAGAAGATTATTATTGTACCAGAAATAAATGACTTTTTATATTTTAAAACTTGGATTCATTTGTTTATTTTATATGTACCTTGCTGAAATATAATATTAAAATGGAAAGATTTTTGTTTAAACCAAATTACATGCTTATGAAAGTGATCAAAAATGCTGCATCCCTCACTGAAGAAGAAATTCATGTGCATGGAGAGAATGGAATTTACATAAAATAAATATTTTCAAGTGATATCACATTAATAATGGTTGTCCTGTAGGAAAGTATTTACAGAAATAGACTGTTTGAATAACTTTTGGAAGCAGGATGAACATAAATTTTCAAAAATTTTCTTGGATTTAAAAGTTGACATTATATTTTTTTGTCTTTTGTTTTACTCATTGGAGAGGAAAAAATTAAGACAGCTTGAAGAGAGAAAAGCTTCAGACAATACTCATCACTTAGAAACAGCAAATCCTCAATTTATTAATTGAACTTGTTATATAAAAGGACATTTATGAAGATGAATATGTAAAATTAGTTTTCATCATTATTATTTTAAAATACTAACACTAGAATTATAATTTATTTATAGGATATAGTGAAGGTTACAATTTTAGATATTTTTTGATTCTAACAATATTAATATTTAAAAAAAAATCTTTTAACAATTTTTCTTAAATTTTTTGGAATACATTTTTAAAAATGCATTAGTTTACACTGAGTGCAGTATGAATGATATTTTGATTTTTATATTTTATGAAAATTGGACCAGAAAACATCAAAAATGTGATATACAAATAGTAAAATCACATAAGTAATTTAAATTATTATGATTATTATATGATGCATATTTTTTCTTAAAATTGCTTGGAATTTTAAAAATATTTATCTTATGTTACATGAACAAATAAACATGGATGTGTGAGTTAATAACATATAGATTTTTCTCTTATTGAGATAAGCTATGAGAAAATATGCATATATTTTTTATTATAAAGTTTGTTATAACTTTATTAATGATCATAATTTTTATATGATTCTTTGCTAAATAAACTATATTATATTTATTTTAAATACATGATATTGAATGAATATTTGAAATCAAACTCATTTGTATTTGTGGATAAGTTTTTGAGTATGTAAACCCTTTTTCTTATAGTTGTTATGGCTTAATAAAAAATGTGTAACTTTGTTTATTATTGGGAAATTTGCCTAGTTATATTACGATGTTGATTGTTAAATCTATTTGAAATTATAAAAGGTAGTGACAGGGGAGTAAAAAAAAGGAAACCCTGAATGCTTATATTTATAGGATGTGTTAAGTAGATAGAATTAGCCTATATTATATCTAAGAAATTATTATGCAAATACAGTTAATGTAGCACTGTATTTTATATTTCATTTCATGGACAGTGTTATGATCTTGGTATTTAATTGGTTTATAAGTGCTAAAAGAAAGCCAAGACATTATTTCCTATGGCAGGGGTGGGCAAATAGTGGCCCAAGGGCCACATGTGGCCCTCTAAGAGTTTTTATGTGGCCCTCCGAGACAATCAGGAAAATCCATCTTGAACTGAGATTTCCTTCCTGTGCATGACCAAAGATTCGTCTCTTATTTTCCACTAGGATGGCCACATCAATACACATGCACAGTGTAGATACTATGTGCAGGGCTTTTCCAGTTGATCTACTTAATATCAATTTTGTCTTTGCATTAGCAAATATATACATTTCCAACTTTAGTGAAACCATGAACTCTCCAAAAAAATCGGTGATAAATGTCATGTGTTTAATGAAGAATGGACAAATAAATATTTCTTTGGAATACAGGTAATAAAGAAATGTGTTTATTGCATCATGAAAAAAAGGTGTGGCCCTCTGCTAACCTCAACTTTTGTATTGGCCCCCGATATGACCCTCTTCCAACCTCTGTGGCCCTCGAGCCAAAACAATTGCCCACCCCTGTCCTATGGTATTAGATGAGGTCATACCAGTTTCTTCACACTGATTTCCATGTGGATTATTGAATTATTTTATACTATTGAGTCTTTATTCTAGTTATTCCTTCTTGTTCTATGCATTGTGTCACTATTGGAATTTCATTAGTAACACATCATGTAATTTTATATTTTTGAAAGATGAATAATGGATAAATTTAGAAAGATGAATTGTTTTTTTAAGAAGGCAAGATAGGTTTTTGGTATTGAGAAGAAAATAGAAATGATATTGAATGCATAAGAAATCATAATTTTTCTTAGTATTTTGAAATATTTTTGATGATAAAGGAATCATAACTATTCCTGATTTATATTTTTTCAAATATTTTTGATACTTTCAATTTTTCATAAATCGACAATATTTTGTAGAATAATGCATATTTTTTTACAATGACATATCAAATGAAGTATATTAGTGTATGATGAATGCTTACATCTTATTTTAAATTTTTTATATTTTATGTTTTTTGAACACAAAACACACATCATAAATTTAGAATGGTGCCAAGCAGAAATTATTATTTTATACATGAATGAACATTATTTTATTAGTTTAATTTTCTATTGACTTAAAATAAACCTAAGAATATGTTTTGGTTAATAAATATTTTTATATTTACTGAAAGTAAATTAATATTGATTATCAATTGATTTAGTAATAAACCGAATATAATATTGTAGGTGAATAATAGAATTAGTCAATTCTACATGATATGTATTCCTAAATAAGAATTCATAAGCCAGAGTAAAAGCTTACATATTTATGATTTTTTTTAGATTGAAAGTCTGTAACTCAATTTTTCTTTTATTTTAATTTTGTATATTTTGTTTTAGTTTTGATATAATATTTGTGAATTTTTTAAGTTTGTAAATATTTTTTGTATATAATTATTTTATAGAATAGAATAAATTTGATAAAGTTGTTGTTATAAAACTTGTTGTCTATGTTATTATTGATCTACTTACCATAGGATTCGATCCACAGAATTCAGAATTAAAAATATAGCATACTTTACACATTATAAATTTAAATGATTTATTTAATGATAATTGTTTTTCAGAATATGACACAACAAAATCATATAATATAAGATTATTTTAGTCATAATTTATTATTGAAAATATTGCCATAAAAGTCCATTTCTTATTGCCACATATTGTTTAGATTATACCATATTTTTAATACACATAATAAATAAAAGGATTGAATTATTATTATTATCATTATTAGTAACCAGATTATTGAGTAGTAAATATTGTACTAATTTCTAGTTGGATTAAGTATAGTAGTAGTAGTAATAGTAGTAGTAGTAAGTAGTAGTAGTAGTAGTAGCAGTAGCAGCAGTAGTAGTAATAGTAGTAGTAATATAGTAGTAGTAGTAGTAGTAGTAGTAGTAGTAGTAGTAGTAGTAGTAGTAGTAGTAGTAGTAGTAGTAGCAGCAGCAGTAGTAGTAGTAGTAGTAGTAGTAGTAGTAGTAGTAGTAGTAGTAGTAGTAGTAGTAGTAGTAGTAGTAGTAGTAGTAGTATTTAGGTGTCATAAGGAATGATACAAAATCCCTTATCATACTTGGCTACAAGATATTGTAAACTAATTAGAGATTTATTTAAAGAACATGAGATGATTATATTGTAAATAACAAAATTTTTAGAATTTATTTTATAATATTATATTTGATTACTTATAATATTTTTAAAGTCTTAAGAATGCTATAGATATTATTATTTGAAATAAAAGGGGGGAGTAGTATTCTTATGCCATTGAGATTGTATCTTTTGGGATATATGCTCAATGTAATCCTACTACTTAACCTTTCACCAAATGTCTCATGATTATTATTATTATTATATTATTTATTTACTTATTTAAATTGATCCATATATTCTTTATTATTAATTTGAGCTAGTCAAATGATAAAAAATATCGTAATTTATTATTAATACTTGTTTCTATTATATTAAGATTGAAAGTTTTAGACGGAGCATTATTTTATTTATATTTATTGATTTGAGTGATCGATGGTGAGAAAATGAAGCAATTATTTTTTATTTAGAATTTCGTTTTAAATTCTATTGAAAAGAGCTGTGTTTTTGGTTATTATTTTTTTAATTCAATATTTATTAGTTCTCGTGAAAATTATTGTCATTTTAGACAAAATAAAATTGGATGTCATCATAATTGTTTGTTATAATTATATTAAATGTTTTTATATTACCTTGCCCTGTCAGTATGTTTCTGTCTGATGTCCACATTTAAAAATTTTTAATAATGAAAAAAAATCCATTCCTCATTAAAACTTGAACTCGCAATCTTATGCTTCCCAAAAAAATCTTATCAACCGAGCCAATGGAAATATTATATTTGTAGAATAAAATTTTGTTAATATTGATTTAACTCATACTTAAATAATTAAATTAAAATAAAAAGTACATATCTGACAAAAACATTCCATCTGAAAATTAATTAAAAACCCAATACATAAATATTTTTATATAGTAGATGATCACATGATATTTAAATTTAGATGCATTTTTTATTTTCAAGTCTTATTATTAAATTATAATTTTTGTCAGATTTTTTTTTGTAATTTTAACCATTTTTTAAAATAGTATTAAGTATAATTAAAAACATAATATGTAAAAAAGAAAAATTTTCATGCTTTTATGTAAATAGCCAATTAAAAAGTAGAAAAATAACAAAGTAATCCAGTTCTCAGTTAATTTGCTATTCTTGAAAAATATCAGAGATTTTAATAATTTAGACTTGCTATAACACAATTAAAGCACCCAGGTTTGTGAAGAGTGCCTGGATTTCATTTAAAAAAAATTTTTTACATATTATTTTATTTAGCACTTCAGATTGTTCCATTAAAAATTATTGCAATGTTGGAAGAAAACTGGCTATCTTGCCATAGTTTTAATTACCAGTATTATTTCACAATTATTACTCCTTTTATAAAAATATATACTCATATGATATCCATTTTGTGTTACAGTTATATATATTCTAACTTCCCCCCATGCACATCCTCACCCCAAAATATACTGTTTATTACGAATATTACGGGTTCTAGCTCAGTTAACAAATAAATAAATGAAATATTCAGCATTAATTAAAATGATTACTAGCTCTAATTTTAAAATACAAATTCAGTTCAATTTTAAAATGAATTAACAAATATTTACTATTTTCATGAGACATGGAGTGACAATACCGGGAACGAGATAGACTACATTGAGCCATTATCCACACGATACTACCTCAATGGCATAAGAACACTATCCCCCCTTTTTACTATACCAAATAACTAACTCATAGTATTCTTACGACTTTCTGAGCTCTATTCACTATGATTAAAATAATAATCATATCTTAATCTTCTTTATAACAAGAATCTAGCTCAATTAAATAAAATGAAGTAAAATAAAATAAAATCTCAGGTTCATAAATTGTATTCTAACTGATTTAAAATTACGGTAGTAAAATATGAAAAGGGAATTTTATGTCATAATCTACTACACAGCAACTAATAATAATAAAATAATAATAATAATAATATAATATAATCTTATTTCTTCCTAAATGAAATAAATAAATACGTACGTGGTAGTATTTTAATAATCTGACAACAGAATACGTGTGGCAACATTAGCATATAATTTAATGTAATATTATGGCAACCAACTTATGACCAATAAATAATATAAAATTATGATCTTTTAATTTTAACATACCAATAAATTCTCAAAATTATTATAACACTTTTATGTTTACCTTTTGTGCAAAATTTATATGTCTGTTTCAATTATAAATGTATCGTGATTTCATGCATCCATGTGGAGAAATAACAACTCGGACACAAAACTTTAAAACAAATTTACAACAAAGTTTATTAACAACATAAATAAATTAATAATATTTTACACTATATATATTGGATATCCCTTACTGTCATATCTCAACTTAGTTTATTAGTTTATAGTATAAAATCAAAATATTATTTACTTTTCCTAGTTAAATCTTATTTTTTAACGCTTAAGAAAATACAGTATTATTACTTGATTTATTATTATGGTTAGCTTATTACAAAATGCATTTCTTATATGATTATCACAAGCACTTTTTATCCCTAATATTATTAAAATTACATTTTTTACAAAATTTACATTCGTAATAAAATTCTACAAAATAATAAAATTTAGTTTCATATCGGTTGTATGGAATTTTACAAAGTCAAAACACTATTCTACATTCGGTATTAGGTTTTTATTATTCATTATCCAATGTTTATTAATCCTAATATTCTCATTCAAGCCTTACTTCAGATGATATAATTACAACTATTAATATACCATGCACAAGTATATGTTTATTATACCTTATTGAATTTTCTCTTGATAAATATGCAATACTCATTCCCTCCAACATTAATATTAAAATAAAATTCAAATTTTATTATCACTTTTAAAATACTTGGTTTAGATTTCTTTTCAAAATCTTATATTCATTTCTGAATTAATTTTACAATGTATTATATGATTCTTTCTCTCTTCATGATATTTTGGACTTTCAATTTTAAAGTTACACAACTCTATACATTCAAGCAAATAAACTATTCTTACATAAACGATAACATATCTTCAGTTCTATTTTATTCATTATTTCTTTGAAAATATCTTTCTGACTGATGCAGATTCACGAAATAAGGATAGCGAAGATAGATGCATAGGATCAAAATACAACTAGAATATTACTCGTCATATACCTTGACAATCATGGCACAGTGAATTAAAAGACACTATAGAGGAGTGACCTTTGCCTGTCTACCAACCTCTATCATAGGAACGATGCTAAAGCTATTTCTTCAGCTTTATTCTGACATCAAAAGTTTAAAGATATGCAAAACCACTGTCCAAACCATATGTGTTCAGTCATAGGACTCAGTTAACTATACTAAATCACACAAAACTAAATATGATCCAAATCCCTTATATTTTCCTATTTCTTATAAAAAAACACATCATCTTGGTTTCCTCTCCACTAGTACTTCCAAGTCACTATCCGATCTTATTTCTCAAGATTTTTTCTATACTGTGCATCGACAAATACATATCTGCATTACTAAAAATAATAAAATTCATTGATATTTTAAAACTATTCCACTGTTCTATAAGAAAATCTTTTTCCTACTTTCCTCCATATATTTAATCATATACAAACTATTTAATATATCTGAATACTTTATCACATGAAAGTTCAAAAGAATCACACAATTGTTCTGTTAAATTATATTATTAATATACTTTAAATAAATTGTTGCATGCATATTCCGAATTATTCCTATCTCATTATATGTTAAAATGTTGCATAAAATGTGTACATATAATTAAGACTTTCACACTTCATTCTTAGGTCAATAGATGATCTAAAAAAAATACATTATGCATTATAAATAACTATTAAAATTACCAAACTACCTTTATCTCCTCGGTCATGTTCCGTAGGCTTCACCATCCATTTGATCCTTGTAGATATAAGATTCACATCCATACACTTTATTTTTAAACACTATTTCTATAATTTTATCAAGTTATTATATTTAAATTTTAATATTAATAAATTTATGTTCTATGTTTTCCCTAATCTCACATAACATTTTATATTTTAAAATAAATTAGTAAAAATATTCAAACTATATTTACTGTACTCCTTCATCAAATTTTCCTGAAAAACCGTTCATACTAAAGCCAAACAAAAAAATTGTTTATCATTTCTTTTCCATTCACTTAATGTTCCTCTCCATGCTTGTTCAATTTTAAGGTAAAACAAATATTACTTCGTTCAATAAATATTCATGAATGATAATCCTTGGTTTTTATAATATTTAATACAATTATTAATTATGATATTAGTTAATCCCGTAAAGAAAACTTCTAAATATTCTCTTCTAATATTTCTTGCTAATATTTTCTCCCGCGCGACTTTTACGATGCATCTTCTTAGTACTTTGTTTTAAATATTCAATAAAACTTTTCTGTTTCCATGGATTCATTTCATTAAGTAAATTATATTTATAGTTTCCAATCTTTATCTTTATTAAGCATTTCTCTAATGAACACTTTATATATTTTTAATTCTTCTTAGAGAAAGTTTTTTTTTTTTGTTCCTTTTTCATAAAAACACCATAGCTCTTTCATATTATTATTCTGTAACTTTTTTCCTTCTTTTAAAATCCTGGTACTATATACTTTGTAATGTTTCCTTTAAAAAGACAAACATTCTTTCTCCATTATAACTTTTACATAATTTTTCCTTATGATATACACATCTTAATTTTTCCATAGAGAAGAATAAAAAAAAAACTTCGGAGTAGCCTTTTAAAATTGTGCATCATAATTTTTCCTGACGGCAAATAACTTTTCTTTTAAGTTTTCTGTATAATGTCCAAATTATATTTATCTGAGTTCTAATGATTTTCTGGTTGATCACAAATATACTGTATTCAAGGCACTTTACAATTATTTTTACTTTATCAATACGTTTAGGTACTTTTTTCTGTAGTATTTCCATTTTACTGCAAGGTTTCGGCTAAACTTGAATAAAAAATCCTGGCAAGAAATCTTTTAAATTAGCCTTCCATTTAAAGGCAGTTCAAAATATTATATTTTAAAACAAAACTTTTAAAATAAATACAAAATTTTTTAAATTATAACACTTTTCTAGCTTACGATCTTATACAGCTAAAAAATATGTTCCTCCTTCCTTTACTTACACATTCCTTCTCCCGCTCTGTCTAATTCCTATTTTTCATCTGCTAAAATACCTCCGTTGATTGGTTAATGACTTTTTTAGCGCGAACAAATTTACACATTTTTAGTTTTATAATAGATTAAACTTTTTAAAATAAAGAATTTATGATGTCATGTTTTAAAATATTACTTAGAATAGTATTTTTAAACTCAATTATAGTTTTATCCAAAATCATTTAAATTTTAAAACAATTATTAAAATAACATTCAATATTTCAACTTTTACTTTAACGATAGATAGCAATTACATTTAGTTTTATAATTCACAAACTTTATTATTATATTCTAACAAGCGTGTGTGTGAAGGTATATAATATACAGTCACATGATTACTAACTTTATCAGATGATTTTTTTTTTTTAATTTATGTCTCGGTCTAAATTACCAAAACTGATATATTTTATAAAAATTTGAAAATAATTTAAAAATGTAGAACTAAATATAATTCTCACCATCCCCAAAGTTTATCTTAAAATATATTAGATTAAATTTGAATATTAATTATAATTATAATATTACATATAGCGTTTATTTAATTTATTAGTTTTAAAACATTACAATTGAATTGTTAATATACTTTTAACTATTTATAGCTGTATTATTTTATATGGCCAGCTTTTACAACCATAAGCAAGGATATAATTAAGCTTTATTGAACTGTTTTTTTTTTTTTTTAAAAACAATCCATTACACTTTTATATACCAGGTATTTTTCAGCCTTAAATTGTACTATAAAATCTAATCGATCATACAATTATCAATATATTACACAAATGTATTTTAAAATTTAAAATTTTTTTAGCAATTGACCATTCTACCTTATTATGACCTATAGATAAGGGCACAATATATATATATTTCTGACTCTTTTTTCGTTTATGTAAAACAAATCTTACACTTGTTCGGCGGTTTTGGTATAGCGCCATCTTTTGAACATAAATAACAAGTGATAGCAGGTTACGTGATTAACTTGTTTTTGTTTTTCATAAATGTACCTTTAAAGTTTTCTTGCAATGATATATATTGCAGAAACTTTGATTATATGGTGATTCTGAACTGAGATCAGACCCATATAAATATCTGGCTTGCTAGGCTGAGTTTGAAGACTTTACGTCTGAAAAATTCACCTGCAATCTGATAGAAACTTTTGCATAAACACTTGAGAGTCAGTGTTTTAGATCTAGTTTCTATACTCTATCCCCCACTGAGGAGAGCAAACCACTTGAAATCAGTGATCTGGGGGTGAGCAAATGAAAGAGCTAGTTAATTTCTGACTCTTTTTGTTTATGTAAAACAAATCTTACATTGTTCGGGGTTTTGGTATAGCGCATCTTTTGAACATAAATAACAAGTGATAGAGGTTAGTGATTAACTTGTTTTTGTTTTTCATAAATGTATTTAAAGTTTTCTTGAATGATATATATTGAGAAATTTGATTATATGGTGATTCTGAACTGAGATCAGACCCATATAAATATCTGGCTTGCTAGGTGAGTTTGAAGACTTTGGTTGAAAAATTAATTGAATCTGATAGAAACGTTTTGATAAACATTGAGAGTCAGTGTTTTAGATCTAGTTTCTATACTCTATCCCCCACTGAGGAGAGCAAACAGTAAATCAGTGATCTGGGGGTGAGAAATAAAGAGGTAGTTAATTTCTGATCTTTTGTTATTAAAACAAATCTTAATTGTTGTTATCTTTAACATATATATATTAGCAAATACAGTAATTAAAATTTTTTAAAAAGAACAAAAAATATAAATGTCACTTAGGAGCTCTTTTGACTATTCTTATAGTCTTTGTCAACTAATACTTTGAAAGGTCAACTTTCCCATAATTACATTATCTTAACATTTGCTGCACATGTATTAATTAAGTCTTGCTTGTATTCATATATTAAACATAGCTTCCTTGATTTTTTTTTTTATTATTATTTCTCTCAGTTTGCAATATTTTTACGTTATTATAATTGAAATAAAAACCATATATACATGATTTATTATAATCATAAAAAATGAAGCTGATAAATTATCATTATCTTTAGAATTTTGTTTCATATTTTGAACTTTTTTTAACAACAACAAATGCTCTTTTATTCTTTTCTCCAATGTGCATCATGACTCACCTATATATCCACTACTACACCTACACATCCATTTATAAATGATACAATTTTTATTTGTAAATAAGGTAAATTATATCATTTATAAATGGATGTGTAGGTGTGGTAGTGGATATATAAGTGAGTCAAAATGCACATCGGAAAAAAGAACAAAAGAGCACTTGTTGTTATTAAAAAGGGTTCAAAATACAAACAAAATTCTAAAGATAATGCTAATTTATCAGCTTCTGTTTTTATGACCATAATAAATCATATATATATGGTTTTGATTTCAATTATAATAACTTAAAAATATTGCAAACTGAAAGAAATAATAATAAAAGAAAAATCAAGGAAACTATGTTAATATATAAATACAAGCAAGACTGAATCAATAGGCAGGCAGCAAACGGGGAAAGTTAATTTTTCAAAGTATTAGTTGACAAAGACTACAGATAGTGAAAGCGCTCCTAAGTGACGCTTATATTTTTTTATTATTTTTAAAATAATTACAATATTTTCTAATATTTATTTATAAAGTTACGTATATTATTTTGAAGAAATACAGACATCGATCGATTTGTAATATATACATATTATAAAGGATGCTAAATAAATTATGTTAATTTGATGATAAAGAATGCCAACTATTATTGATGATGATGTCAAGTGTTGTTAGCCGAGAGGTTATCGCAACCGCGTTGCAAGCAAGTAGTTGGTTGCAGACGGTTGTGGGTTCGCGTCCCGGCAGATGCTATGACATATAAAAAAAAAACTATTATTGATGATAGTAAGAGTTGATTGAAGTTTAGATGTACTTGACAATCGAATATACTCTAATGGAATGCATGCATACATATGTATACTAATAATACTTATTATTGTTTTGAAATCTTTAAAACAATATAAATCATTGTATTTTAATAAAAAAATAATAAGCATTAACAAAGTGCGCATATTATTCTGAACTGCCAGTTTAATTTTCAAACATTTCTCACGTAAAATCTTTTCTCCAATACTGTGGAGACAGATCTAAAGCTATTTTAAAGCTTCAACTTTTAAGATACTTTGAAGTTGGTTTAGAGCTTTCAAAGATCTTAGACTCCCTGGTAAATTGAAAATAAGAAAACAAAATGACATTTGCGATAAAGAATTAACTCTTAACACCATTTCAAAAACTTTAAACAAAGATCCCCCACCGCATAATAAAAAAAGCGGAATGAAAAAAGAAAGAAGTACGTACTTGAGTAGTAATTTATTTTATAATATTCATTTTGATGATTTTCAATACTAAGGAAACGTCAGTTACATCTTCTACATGAAAAAAAATATATGTATAATAATTTTATAACAATATTTTTAATGTATTAAATTTAAAAAATAATCAAATTATATTATGCATGTATTATTAATATATTACAGTGTACATCATTTTAACTTCTTTAAAAGTATTTGCATTTAAATAAGAACATATATATTTACCTATGAAGTTTAGTGGGGATCTTTGTATTATAGCGATTAGCGCACGCGCTTGCCAATTCCAATCCAGGATTCAAATCTAGATGAAAGTTAAAATTTTTCAGATATGTGAGAAAAGGTGCTTTCAAGAAAAGTTTAATTGTATTCACTTTACCCACAGCCATTTATTTACTGGAACAGACGCGGATGGAGGGGGGCCCTAAGCGGTAAAAATTTCGGGGCCCTCAAACTCAAGTTAGAAAAAAAATAAAACTCTCATTAAGTTATTAACAAAAAAGAAAAGTAATCAAAAATTTCATCCCATAACCCATTAAATTAATTTATTAAAAAGCATAGTTTTTACATAAATGGGAAGTCTTGCTTTATTTCTTGCAAATTCGTCAATTATTTTTGCCGTTTCAATTCGGTTTAAAACTTTCTACTATATACAGAATGGCCACATTATTTAATCTTTCTTCTCCCATAGTATTTCTTAAATAATATTTTGCATGCTTTAAAAGAGAAAATGATCTTTCTCCTGACGCATTAGATAAGGGAATTGTTTTAAAAAGAAAATTCAATAATATTTCAACATTCGAAAATGTTCAAGACACTACTTTGGCAGCTCAATAGATGTCTGGTGTGGTTTTTATGGTATCCTCGTTTTCTTTTAGAAATATTAAAAAATGGTTAAATTCATCTTCAAAATTACAAACATCAATGTCATTTTTGTAAATATCCTTAAACTTTTTTTATCACGTTCTTTTTTTTTTCTACTGATAAATTCCAATCAAAAAAATTTCATACATCTGAATTCTTTGAGATAGTTCTGCCTTGGTGTTATCACAAATGACATAAAATGAATTGACTATGAAATTTTCTTATTGTAAATTCATGTCTGACTTTTTTGTAACACATTGACGTAAAAATTCAATCATCTTATGAATGAACTAAAATAGGATAATTTCTATCTCATTATTTGAGAGTTTAGAACTGATCAAATATCTATTTGTTTATTTTTCTTGCTAACGACAAAATACTTTTTTTTTCATATGTCAAAGCATTGATCAGGAAGCAAACCCAGGCCAGCTGCTTGAAGGTGGCTATGTTAAGCACTGGGCCACCAATGCTTGACAATGACAAAATTCTTAAAAAGTCTTCGCTAACAATGAAGTTCAAAATCGTTACTACTTTTTCCACTGTTTTTTTTCAGTGTCCCAATTTTTATCACAAAAAAATCATTTGAAATGCAATATTTTGAACAAATTGTACCATTATTTTTAAATACTGGAATCAAAATTAAAAACATTCTCAATAACTTTTGCCACTGTGATTGTTTGATGAAATATTTTAGATTACAACGATTCAAAATTCATTGATTATCAATCAAATTGAAGGACTAAATTTTATTCCTAATTCTGACATGGAAAAACAGCTATCTTTTTTAAAAAGTAAACTTTCTCAGCATAAAAGCAATACTGACCTTTTTACATTTTTTACTTCATTTCAATAGGATTTCATACAAATAGTTTGTTGTTCAAGATTTCAAAAACAAGTTTGAGTCTGTGAAGTGATGTAGTTGAGCTGCAGTATATAAATCTTGAACTTTCGGAGTCCATTACTTTACTAATACACTAAACTATACAAATCAAATTTTTATGAAGAAGTTTATAATTAACACAATTTGGTAAGAAATTATTATATGCATACCAAATGACAAACTTATAAAAAATATTGAATATGTGCAAGTAATTGATATGCAGAAAAAAATTATTTCAAAATACTTGTCAAAAAAATAATAAACTCACAATATTGAGATGCCCATTATCTTATTAATCCTCATACCCTACAAGCAGTATGTGATACCTCTATCAAAATGAAAATGTCTTAAATTCATATTATTTTTTAAAAAGTAAATAACTAGTCATTTTGTAACAAACATGTCCATACACATTGTCAAAATAACTAATCAGATAAAAGTAAAAAAATAACACAATATAGAAAAATAAAAACTGTCTTTTCAATTCTACAGACTTGATTGAGTATAAAATAAAATTAATATCAGCTATCACTAACCATGAAAAATATAATAAATTCACAATAAAGTAATTAAAAGCAGTCTATAGTATAATAAAAATAACATTCCCTATGTTAATAAATCTGATGAGTAGCAAGAATTTAATTCACTCCAGAGCCATCTATTGTGAGCTTGAGAAACAAAGAACATGAGCAGTAATATCCATACTCAAGCATCCAAATCCCAGACTATTTTTTTGCTATTGGATTTGATCTTTTAAGAAGTGTAATATTTTTATTAATACATTTAACAATTACCTTTTCCATTATCCAACTTTATAATATGCAACTATCCTATGGTTTTTAACTGACAATATGCAAGTACAATATTTAGATCCCACATTAATCCTGTTACAATATATTTTAGTGATACATTTGCAATATATATATATATATCTTTTGTAAAATGATATATATCAAATGAAGCATCACATAACTTTCTTCATACTACCTTGGAATAGATTAAACTATTGTACACTTAAAAAATTAAATAATATTTACTCAGGCTATAACCTCGATAATATGCATATAAAATGCGATAGCAGGGACCTCTACAGGTGTTTTAACCACAAGCTTACGCTATGGAAGAAAAGAGGGGAACCCAGAGGGGGAACCCTTCTTTACTTCAACCTACTTTCTATTTAAATAGGTTCCCCTCTTTTCTTCCATAATGTAAGCTTGTGGTTAAAACACTTGTAGAGGTCCCTACTATTGCATTTTATACGCATATTATCGAGGTTATAGCCTCAGTAAATATTACTTATGTAATCAATGTGTGTTTAATAAATTTATAATTACAACTTTAAATTACTGTAATAGATTTCTAAATATAAAATCTTTCCATTGACTCGTTGTAAATCGAAAGATTTCGTGAGTATTAATGTGTAATAAGAAATGTGGACTTAATCAGTAAAGCATTGAATAGCTTCACACTCGCAGATCTAACCGCTTCAGCTTCACCTATTTAAATAGAAAGTAGGTTGAAGTAAGGAAGGGTTCTCCTTGGGTTCCCCTCTTTTTTTTCATAGCGTAAGCTTGTGGTTAAACACCTGTAGAGGTCCCTACTATTGTAATTTTACAAACTATAGGGGGGTTATTCATTAAATAAAAATTAATTAATAAAATAAATAATTTAAAAAAAAAAAAAAAAAAAAAATTACAACCAGTAATCTGATTGTTACGAATAAGTTGAAATATTTCATGATTATAATAAAACAAGTAATATGATTAAACTGATTTTAAATATCTTTATAGCAGTAACTTTCAGACTAGTCCAAAATTTTGCAATTATTTAATGTTTATAACAATCTTAGTAATTTGACTGTAAATTATGGTAATAAATTTTAATTTTTTTATAGTCAAATCCTAAACTAATATTGTATATGATCCACCACAGTTCACCTATTAATAAAAGTTTGTCATTACGATAAACTTATAATTTAATTCTTATTTTGAGAACTTGACTTATAAAAGATAAAAACAATGATCAGTGAATTGGGTTAATTTATAAACAATTTAAACGGAATTCAAACCATAATATTTTTACATAAAGTTTAATTAGTATAAGCTTTCAAAATAAGTTTTCCAATATAAGCTTTAATGTTAAAATATACATTTATTAATTGCATCAGAAATTTTAAATATTTTAATATGCTGAATATTAATGTGTAAAGTTTCCAAAATATATGTTAAATTCTAAATAGTTATCAGGTTTTCCTCTAAGGATTTTATTTCAGTGGTTTGGATGTAGATTTGTAATTTTTTTTGAATAAGTAGCAAATAAAGGAAGAATGAGAAAATAAATAAATTGCTCAATTAAATGTCATCGATGTTTGTCCTGTCATTATTCTGATCTCATTTACCCTCTGAGCAACTAATCATATATGATGTAGGAACTGTTTAAGAGAGGACTCCATCTCATATGAAACTGTTTTATCATATAGTAATTCAATAAAATAAAATTACTTTCTAACATAAGCTATGATTTACTTTTTAAATTTATTGAATTAATAAATGAACTTATTCTGGCAATAAACTAAAACCAAAACAATCATATATTAAAGGATTCTTATGTTGTAGTAATGTTATGCATAACATATAAAGTTTTCTGTCAAAAAAATGTAATTGGTAGATGAAATGTATTTATTAATTCATACATTCATTATACAAATAAATCAATTCTAGTTTATATCTGGATTAGAGCTGGATGTTTTTTCAATATATAAATGAAGAATTATTAGGAAGTTTTTTTTAAAGATATACAATGTCATTCCAATTAGCAATTCCACAATAGCCAGCATATGATATATACCTATTCTTAACAGATAAACTGGAAAAGGCATTCACAATAAACTTCATGGGACCATTTTGTGTGTACTATAAGGCAACTATACCCACTGCATTTTATTCCGAGACCTACCTCCTACCTTAGTCGACACAATAAGTTAGCAGAAAATAGGTCACACTTTGTTTACAATATATACTTAGTGTACTACTCAACATACACAATATTTTTAAACATAACACAGATATGCACATTTAAAAAAGTAGAGTAATAAGAGAAAAAGCATATAATATATTTACATAAGTAACATCTGGTTATATATGTCTTCACATTTTCTTAAAAAATATACAACTTAATATATTCTTTTTTTTTCAATATTTTTTTGAATTTCAACCAATCCATTTTTCTCATTATTCCTTTTAACACAAACATTTGTGTTTCAAATATGTTTTTTTTTTTTACAATTAATCATTTTTATGTTAACATTAAAATAAACTCCATCTATTATTTTAGGTTTAGAAGAATTGCTATGATTACTATATTTGTTTTGAACTATTTAAAAAACATAATAAATTTTTGAATTAAAAAAATGTATTCTGATTTAAATTTTTATAGTCGGAATGTGTGCATGTGGCTGCATAAAAATGCAACTTTCTATGTGACTTTTGTGATGTGGGGAAAAAAAGACTGTCATCTATCAGAAAATTACAGGAATCCTCGATGGTCATACATTCTATTTTTATACAATTTGTTATTTCATACAAGGGCAATAGAAAAAGACCAACATGTTACAGGACGTTTTATCAAGAAAAGAAAAAGAAGAGAATACATATGGATTAGCTCAGGCACCATTATTGATTCTGGACAATAAAATTCATTACATATACATATCTTTAAAAAAATTATTTATTATCAGATTTTGTTAAAAAATATATAATTCTGTCTAATAATTAATTTAATAAAAAAATAAATAAATTGACATTTAATTGCTTATAATACTTTTGTCTTTCAATTATAGCTAGGAAAACAATACCCTCTTTTTAAAAACATTAAAACTTAATCACCTCCCATCACATTTTCCTATAAATTTTAACAAAAAGTTGTAAGGAAAAATATTTCTTTTTAAATTTATAGTAAATGAGAAAATGTGGAAGGAGTTTAGTTAATGTTTAAAAAAAGGGTTTTTTTATTTATTTTCCTATCCATAATTGAAAGATATATGTATTTCATGCAATTAAATATTAATTTATTTTTTATTAATAAATTAATTATTGGAGATTATATATTTTTAAAAAGTCTGATTGTAAGTATAATTTTTTGAAATATATATATAATTATTGCACTAATGTGATATGTATCAAATTTTATTGTCCAGAATTATCCTAATCAATCTTGGAGTCCAGATTAGGTTACCAAGAAGAGTACAGTCTAACTATCTCTTGATAAATTTATAAAGGAAACACTAGGTACTAATCAATAAAATGTTATTTATGTATATCTTAATACATCTCATTAAAAAATAAATATTTTAAAAACACTTTTTGATATTTTTTTATATGGTTCTATTTTCATGCATGTTTACATACAAATGTTGAGGACCACCTGTATTGAGTATAAAATTGACATTTTTTCTAATTGCTTGATGCAACAAATGGTGAAAAGATGCAGCAATTTCAGTACACTTTATAAAGCACTAAAAATGCAGGCAAAAATATATTCCAACTGCATCTCAATGTAACTTATTTGTATTTTACATCCTTCAACAATTGTTAAAAGAATAACTTTTTTCTTAAAAAAATATGTATATTTTAAGCAAATATTTATTTGGGATAAATAAGGTCAGACTATGAGTCTGGAATAATATCAAACAATGAATTGAAATAACAGTAAAATAATATTAATATCATTTACATTTTTTATTACTTTTGCAATGCTTTTTACAACCTGCTACTGATAGTTTTGATTGCACCAATGATCTTCTTCAGAACTTCTATTTATATTTTCATATATAAGTAGAAGTTAGGTAAAAATTCTGAGGCAATCAACCGTCAATAGTGAATTGTAAAAAGCATTGTAAAAGTAATAAAGAATGTAAATGATATGAATATTATATGAATTTGGGAATGCAATAAGATAATTATAATACTTCATAAACAGTAAAAATAGTAATAGTGTTTATGATTAACTGACATTATAAAAATATTAGTGAGGAAGTGAGTTTTATTAAAATTAACCTCCCCCCCCCATAGACTTTTATTTCAAAGCCCTGCAGTTTGCACACATTTATATGCCCTGTGTGATTTACCCTGCAGTTTGCACATATTTATATACCCTGTTTGATTTAGTACAGTGTCAGACTATGGAATGTGGGGGTCCTAGGATAGAGTCCAGTGCTTGCATTTCTGCAATTTGAACTTATGGCTTTTTGAGCAATAAAACCATTCAAATAGTTATATATCTATATCGGAAAATGAATGTTTCCATTGCTATTTTAATAAGTGCTATAAAAACTGAACGAATTCACAGACATCAGAAAGCAAGCACTGCTTCAGAAATTGTCAAAAACCATACTATTTTTTTTAGTAAAATAAGATATAATTCACCTGAACTTAATAGGGTATGTGTTGTTAAATTTTGATAAATATATATAAAATAATAAATTTCAAATGTACATAGTGCAAGAATCTTTTACTTATCAGAATTTCAAAAATCATTTTTATTAAACCAGAAAAGAGCTATTATTTGCTTAGAGTTGTTAAAATTGATGGTATATATTTTTTTATCATAAAGTAATTTATGCTTATATCTTTGATTTTTAATAAAATCTAAGCACCCCCTCCCCCCCACATACAGACATGCAGAAATAGTACAAAATAAAATCATTGGATTATATAAAAATACAACCCAATGATTTTTTTTTTCCAGTTTGACATTTTATTCCTTTCTAATTACATTTTCAATCTAATCAATAATTTCTTAATCTACAGTAGAATATTTTACCATCTCATTTATGAGGTGTATGTAAAACCCTTCTAGACTTAATGAAATTGAAAGTAAAAGGTTTTTTCAAAAAAGTAATTTATCAAATTATATTGGCAACTTTGAGCATTATTTTGCTTTTAATCTTCTGAGTTGTAAAAAATCTGCTCTTAAATTGCAATACTCTATCTTAAACATCTAGACTTTTTATTTATATAACCAATATATATAACTACAATTAAATTAAATGTACATAGGGAGACTATCGTATGGATATACGTAATGAATAGACGAATAAAGCCGTCTGGAAAATAAAGGCACTGAAAAAATCATATTTAACGATGCATTGTAATATTCTGAAAATAAACCGAAAAATCATTATTATGTCAAGCGTTGGTGACCAAGTGGTTAGCATAGATGCCTTCCAAGCAGCTGGCTCGGGTTCGCTTCCCGGTCAATATTTTGACATATTAAAAAAATCATTATTACGTTCTTTGACTTACTGAATGAGTTATTGAATCGACAAATGAAAACCCACATTTTTTTCGGATTGGATATATATAAACTAACCAAAGGAAATACATATAAAAACAAAAAAAAAGACTTATAAATCCAATAAATAATATAATAAATATTTCAACCAGAGGACTGGTTTTCATCAGAAAGAAAAAATACACAGTAAAATGGCAATAATCAAAAATTACAGATTTGATAAAAGATTAAAAATTTAACAATCCCCCCCCCCCCCGATTGGTCACAAAATCTAACACAGAATATCTACCCAATCAATGATAAAATTCAAACAAAAAAAGAAAAAACTACATTTCCTCCTAATCAAGCTTAAATTCTATTTAAATTGAAATAAATAAATAAATAAAAAATCCAAAATTAAAATATACATATGTGCATACATACAAAAAATAGACTATGCTCACATACAAAAAATAGCTGTGCTCACATTAATATTCATTAAAAACTAAAATTACTTATACATTTTAGTCAAAAATTATAGTTAGTGCAAAGTACAATAATTTATAATAATTAATTATTTATCTATATACCAATTAAACCACAGATATTAAACATCCATATAACCAATCTTTACATAAAAAAATCTCATATAAGAAAATTTCCACATAAAAAACTCACATATAAAAATCACATATAATAATCATTTAGGAGACCAGGTAACCAGAGATGTAATAGTTCCAGTGTTTAAATTCAATCCATGTGGTTCTAAGGTCTTGAATTTAAAAATAAAAAAACTATCATTTTGTTTCCTCTCCCTTGTAGAAGAAAAACCTTCCTGAAGAATTACTACTCTTAAATCATCAATTGAATGATTCGGTAAGTTAAAATGTTTTGAAACCGGGCTATCTTTATTCTTATGCAAAATATCAAATCTATGATTAGTCATTCTGACATGTAAACTATTTGCTGACTCACCTATATACTGGTTTAAACATCTACTACATTCTATCAAATATATCAAATTAACACTTTTACATGTAACATAATTAGGAATATACCATTTAAAATTATGATTCTTAGTACTAAAGACCACTTTTGTCACAACAATATGTTTACATCTAAAACATCTTTTATCCTCACATGGAGAACACCCTTTTACCTGTACAGAACTACTAATAAAATTTGTTTTGACAAGTATATCTCTAAGTGATTTATGTTATCGATATACAACTTTAGGTGGATCAGAAAAAATAGATTTTAAATAATCTGTTAAAATGTTTTGCCAATATCTGATTAACACTCCACAGATTATTTAAAATATATTTTTTTCTGATCCACCTAAAGTTGTATATTGAAAACATAGATCACTTAGAGATATACTTCTCAAAACAAATTTTATTAGTAATTTTGTACAGGAAAAAGGATGTTCTCCAAGCGAGGATAAAAGATGTTTTACATGTAAACATATTGTTGTGACAAAAGTGGTTTTTAGTACTAAGAATCATAATTTTAAATGGTATATTCCTAATTATGTTACATGTAAAAGTGTTAATTTGATATATTTGATAGAGTGTAGTAGATGTTTAAACCAGTACATAGGTGAGTCAGCAAATAGTTTACATGTCAGAATGACTAATCATAGATTTGACATTTTGCATAAGAATAAAGATAGACCGGTTTCAAAACATTTTAACTTACCAAATCATTCAATTGATGATTTAAGAGTAATAATTCTTCAGGAAGGTTTTTCTTCTACAAGGGAGAGGAAACAAAAGGAGAGTTTTTTTATTTTTAAATTCAAGACCTTAGAACCACATGGATTAAATTTAAACATGAACTATTACATCTCTGGGTTACCTGGTCTCCTAAATGATTATTATATGTGATTTTTATATGTGAGTTTTTTATGTGAAAATTTTCTTATATGAGATTTTTTTATGTAAAGATTGGTTATATGGATGTTTAATATCTGTGGTTTAATTGGTATATAGATAAATAATTAATTATTATAAATTATTGTACTTTGCACTAACTATAATTTTTGACTAAAATGTATAAGTATTTTAGTTTTTAATAAATATTAATGTGAGCACAACTATTTTTTGTATGTGAGCATAGTCTAATTTTTGTATGTGTGTACATATGTATATTTTAATTTTGGATTTTTTATTTATTTATTTATTTCAATTTAAATAGAATTTAAGCTTGATTAGGAGGAAATGTAGTTTTTTTCTTTTTTTGTTTGAATTTTATCATTGATTGGGTAGATATTCTGTGTTAGATTTTATGACAAATCAGGGGGGGTTTTGTTAAATTTTTAATCTTTTATCAAATCTGTAATTTTTGATTATCGCCATTTTACTGTGTATTTTTTCTTTCTGATGAAAACCAGTCCTCTGGTTGAAATATTTATTATATTATTTATTGGATTTATAAGTCTTTTTTTGTTTATATATATATCAAAATGTATAATTATTTACACATTCCATGCATATATATGTAATGCTATTATTACCACAATTTGATCTACAAATGACATTTTTTCTTTCATGCACACACTAAACACCATTTACTTTAGATTTATAGTAGATAATGCCAAATGTGTGAAGGTATTATGGTATTGACAAATACTAAACAAATGATGAAGATATGTGAAAAGATTGTGACCTGGGCCAACTGAAGAGTGTTGTTTCATCGTAGGATGCATCTTGGGTATCATTTGTTTTTTCAGATGTCTTTATTAAAAAAGATTAGATGGAATAGAGATTTTAAAGTATATGCAATATTATCATTACATATTATTATGCATTTTAGTATATGTTTCCATGAATACGCTGTTTTTATTGACATGTTTTATAGATGAAAAATGTTTTTATAAAAAAATATTAAAAAGTGAATTTATACATATGAATACTCCAGCTAATACAGATACACACACACTAATTTAGAAATAATATAAAAATATAAATCCTAATTCTGGAACTGATAAAGAATATTAATGTAGTAATATACTTATTAGATTAAAGTTGAAAATGAAAAAAAAAATAGTATTGATTGGGGGGAAAAGATATATTAAACAATAATGGATAGCAAAAAGAATAAACCTAAAATAAGTTTTTGAACAGGCAATATAACAATTATTCTAAATACCAGTGCAATTTTTAGCTTTCCTTATAGCAATTGTAATTCAAAAATAACTTATTTATTTTGTAATATGCTTAATTTATTTAAAATAGTATGTCACATGATTACCATTTCATCTGCTTACACACACTGTTAAGAAGAGTACCAAACCTTCCTTATAATTGTTTTATACCTATCCTTCTCATAGGATAACAGTGACTGGTTTTTGAAAAAAACAGACAACAAAATGTATAGATGCTGAATGAGCATGGGTTGGAAACATTATGAAGTTTTCCATTTTGGGTTCCTAGCTTTAAAATTTAACCAAATATGTAAAAGATGACTGCTGGAGAGTTGGATTAAATCCTAAGGTGCTGGTGCAGTGCTCTCAATCCAAGCCTCCTCACTGATGAAAGCCACAAGCTAGATACCAATCTGGGAATGTTGGATGAGTAGACACTAGATAGGGATTTTATGCAAAAAACCTTACTGCATTCAATGATTACAAAGATTTGCACTTCATGGCAATACTGTAGGAAGAGTTAGAATCCTTTCAAATAGCTTGTAGTTATAATCATAGCAGAAACACTTGCTTCTGCTGTGATATTGGATCTGCAAGCTAGTTGAAAGCATGCTAAGTATACTATTTTAAATAAAGTAAGCATATTCCAAAATAAATAAGTTTTTCTTAGTACACACATCGAAAGTTTATTTTTGAATTACAATTATTCTAAACTAAATGAAATTAAATAAAAAAAATATAGTTCAATTATTGAAAGAGAATGATAAAAATGAAAAAAAGCATAGAAAAAGTTAACTAAGTAACAACAAAAAAATATAAATACAGACGCACACAATTTTAGTTAAAAATCAAAAAAAGGATTAAGAACTACAATAAATGGATTTTTTTATTGAAGATATGATTATTTGTTATATAAATTAATAAATTATATATACAAACAAAACATATCATAATCTTTCTAGCATATATTTAGCACCTGAATTATCATCAATAATGCACTCCGTTATTTTACTGAAGAGCCATTTATGAAAAGATGAACAACCAAAGGATACTAATTGATAGGCCAATCAAATTCCAAGGCAAGTACTGACCATTCATATTCAATCTTTCAAGACAATATAAAACAACAAATGTCTTCTGAGTGGATTTGTACAATCAAGGGTATCTGATTGATAATGGTCATTAGTAAAAAAAAACCAACAGAGCTGATTAATAAGTTAAATAATTAATTTTCAGCAGTAGTGATTTTAGTATATAAATTTTTCTACAGTACAGGCTTTTTTCATACCTGCACTCCAATATGTAATATATAGGGAGTTTGAACTCAGACTTTCACACATTCACAAATCCTCAACTACCCATGCTTTCTCATACTGCTGACACACTTGATCACACACATGTTGAAAAGATAAATAATCACCAATATATGTATTTTGTGCCAAACCAGCACTCATCAGTTGATCCAGATTATCATCTCACACATATACACAATCAATGTCAGCTTATTATTATATTATTCAATTAAAGAATTGTGGTATATTTGTGTTTAAAAAAATTTTTTTTCTGATTTTTTTTCCCCAAGAATTTGAATCAAGATATATAATTAAGACAGATTGTAGGGGGAATAGTCAGAATACAGAAAATTGTGATATGTAGCACAGTACTTTGTGGGATGTGAAATTAAACACTTGTTAGTAAAAAAAGATATACTATTTATTAAAATTATTTAGATACCAACTGTGGAGCATTAATGATTGTCTGACAAAACAAATTTTTATTTTTATGTAATAAAAATGTCACACTGTCACATTTTGTAAATTTCACATCATCATTCGTCAACAAGCTTCTAATTGTCAACTTTTGCCCTCACTTATAGCTTCTCGGATATTTCAATTTGTGTAGTATTTCCAGTTGTTAAGTTACTAAACTTAAGTTAGCTTGGTTAAGCTTAGTGATTCTCATTATTTTTGTCATTCATTCTTTGCAAAAAAGATTGCCACACAGATAACCAACTTACTTTTACTAGAAATATTGAATCTTGGATAAAAGTGACTGAAAAATTAAATTCTATTACTTTAAGTTTATATACTGATATAATAAAAATATACAGATGTGAAATTAAAATCAACATGATATTTTGGGCAATGTGAATGTTAAAATTGAAATTTTGAAGTATTCATCAATTTATACTCTAAATTTCCAATGTTTGAAGATGTATAAAAACAATTAGTTTCAAGTTCAAACAGAGCATCGTTCTATATATATATGAAATTAATATTAATTTTTCCTTCATTTGTATTTGCAAATGTTACTTCTTACACATAGTGAAATTGTTTATTTCATCTTTATAACCTAAAGCTGAGTGCATTTTTGGTATTTAATGATATCAACCATAGAAATTAAGGGATTATATTCATGCAAACAATCAGAAATAAGTTTACATTTGATAATGTTAGAAAACACTCAATTACTAATTGATAGTCCTAAGGCTAAACAAGTTTTCTCTAATGCAGATATTTAGTTTGTATCAATCTGTATTAATATTTCTTTGTCTTCAGCTTTGTGTGTTCATGTGTTTTAGCACATTTTATATTTTATACTTTGGAATAATCAGCCACAAAGTCTAAACTTTTTGCTCATTTCTAATAACCTATTATAGATTCCTTGGCTAAATTTAAATAGAAGGAAAAAAATCCTCTTTTACTTCTAGTACAAGTTATTATAAAGATTTAAATCCATAGTTATTTCTATAGATGTAAAGATTGAGATGCTCACATCTTCTTTGAACATCCTGTAAATAATAATTCATCTTCCTCAGAGAGTTGTGTATGTTAAATGAAATATTTTTATTGATTTTAATGATGTAAACAATGGAAATTAAGGATTACATTTATGTAAACAACTAGAGATAACTTTATATATATTACAAAGTAATTTTGGGTTAAATTTTTAATCCAATTAACTAATAAAAATTTAAAACACAGATAGAAGTATGAGTTCAACATCTCCTATTTCTTCAACTGCTATTCTAAGCATAATAATTCATCTTTCAATCAACAAACCAAAAGTAACCAAATTTATATATATATATATATATATGTGTATATTAAAATATATATATATATATATATATATATATATATTTTAATTACACAAATTTATTAAATTATATAACCTGAAATAAATATTTAAGTATGTATATATATATAATGATTTAAGTAATATGTCTAATGTATGTACCACCAAACAAATGTTTCAGATTTAAGAACTCTCCTCCAAGATAGATATTAAATCCAGTCAATCAGCCAATGTAACACTTCCAGGTAAATTTATGACACTATATACACATTCCATGGACAAATCTCCAGATGTCATAGGTGTTACAAATCTGAAATACCTGAAAATCGAGTCTGAAGTGTAAATCATACTCTCCATTTACATATTTTGTTTACAAACTGTTTAATATTTCATTTTCTTAATAATAAAGACTTCAACTGGAAAATGAGGTGTTTCCCAATATTTAATTAAAGTTGGAATTTAATAAATGTAATTGGTAGCATTATTTTTATTTACTTTTATAAATGATTCCCTGCCATGTATTATGTGGATTCATTGTGTTGTGTTTTAGATAATATTCAAATTATTACAAAAGTGTTTAACAAAATTATAATTTCTATCTCATTAGTATAACGATTATTGTAGGTTTATGATATTTACTGAAGAGTGCATGTTGTAAATGATCACAGTATTTTTGTATTAGTCCAGGTGGTGAAATTTTAGGCTTCATTACTTTTGATTGCTGAATATTGGAAAGTACATTTAATTGAATTAATTAAGATTTGAAATACCAGGAACTCTTATATCTGAAGCCTAATTGTAAATATAGGGGATTTGAACTCAGACTTTCAAGCCCCTGATTACACATATGTATGGGAGACAGTAATCTGGACCAACTGATGAGTGCTGGTTTAGCATGAAATACGTATATTGGTGATTATTTATCTTTTCTGCATGCGTGTGGTCATGTGTTTCAGTAGTATGAGATAGTGTGGATAGTGAAGGGACTTGAAGGACTGAGTTTAAATCCCCTATATTTTTAATTAATTAAATAAATTTAACTTTCAAAGATTTAAAGAATCATTTTAAACAAAGTTTTAAATAACAACTATACTTTCTGTATTAATGTCAATTTATTTATGTGACAAAAGATGGTCATCTTTAAAGCATAAGTAAATCAGTGTTAGTTAAAAGTTAATAAAGAATATATAGTAGATATAACAATACTGTACAAATCTTCAACAACCATTTATATTTAGCTTCACAATTGCCTGCATCTTAGCGCATTTAAACATATTATTTGTTTAATTGGAAGTTTTATTCTCAATTAATTAAATAAAATGTACTATCAAATATTTAGCAATCATAGATAACCATAATGATTTTAATGAAGACTAAAATTTCACCGCCGTAAATAAAGCTATCGCTCTTATTTTATTTTTCTTCTTTATGTGAAGATATGATTACTATTTAAATATTATTAAGGTACATCATAAGAGATGAGAAGATGTATCTTAGAAACTACGTCTCTGTTAATCATTTAATTTTTTTTTGTAATTAAATTTAGGCACAAGTATATAATTTGTAATATTTCATATTTAATATAATCACACCATCTCTTTTGTAATCGACTTTATGTATTAGAACCAAATACAATAAAACAGATGCGTAAAAAATATAAATCTTCTAAAGTCTCTTATAACAACTTTTTTTTTCCATGTGTCAAAGCATCGGCCGGGAAGCGAACCCTCAAACCCGGGACAACTGCTTGTAAGGCGGCTGTGCTGACCACTCGGCCACCAACGCTTGCCGCTATAACAACTTTCAAAACTATTTCTTCAGACAATTGCAGTTATATATTTTTAATAAAAATAAATAATCATAACTTTTTTTTATCTGTGATTGTGAAACGCAAATAACTATCAGCATTGAATTATGTAACGTCAATCATTCTTCGCTCTTTTTGATGATTACGTAACTCAGTAGGAGATAGTTACTTCCATTTCAAATTTAAGCATTGCGATCTAAGTTCATTACAATGAGTGGGTTAATGATATCAAACAAAACCTTTTTAAATACTTTATTTATTAATTCCTGATTAAATAAGAATGCGAACATTGAATTTAAAAATAGATTTGCAAAAAAAATTCCATTCCCAACATAAGTTTAAATGAACTATGAAAGAAGCAACTTGGATTGTAGCGGCAGCTTAATGATCAAAATACTTCACATTAAATTTACATACTGCTAAAACCAATTATTAATATCACATTGTTAGATTAATTGGAGTTTCTGATTTATATACCAAACATCAAAAAAATAATTACAATAATTAAAAAATACTCCAGGCTTACTCAAGCAATTTTCATGGCATTAATTAAAGAATCAATTGACAAACTCACCTGTATTTTGCTTTTTTATCAATTTAATTAACACAGATTGCAGTTGCTTAATTAAATTTTCATTATATTGTTTCATTTATCTTCTCCGTAAGATAAAAATATGCATTTGCATTTATTTGTCAAATTCATTAAGCTTATTGCTATCATCCAATTTCTAAATTATTATAAAATTATTTCAGAGAAATAGATACATGAATTATGCAATCAAAGTGGGTTTTTTTTTTTTTTTGTAAGAACTGCTATTAGCAATAATTAAAAATTCAATAACAGCTTCAGCGACCCATTCCGCCTTGACATGGAGGAGATTTTGGAATACGTTTGTCAGAAGCTTCCCACTGCTCAGGTGTTTTGGCCTAAAAGTAAAAAAAAAAAAAGAGATAAGCAAGATAATAAAGCAAAATATTATTTAAAAAGTATAAAACCTACACATACACTTGTGGATATACATATATGTATGTAAATATAGAACGTGTAATATGAATTTTTATGCGTTTATTAAATTAAACAAACAGATGCTACTGACATCGTTGAAAGAATTATGAGACTGAAGTGGAGTTGGGATGGACATATTGCTAGAAAAGACGATAATAGATAGACAATTGAATTCTTAAAGTGGATTCTAAAAGATAGTAAAAGAATCAGAAAGAGAACACATGAGATATATGGATAAAATAAGGAATTATGCGAGGATGATGGGGGGAGAAATGAGGTTAGAGATCATAGAAGATGGATTGAATTTGGAGAGACCTTCATCCTGCAGGGGCTTAATAATGGTTGATGGTGATGATTTAAATAAAGTTGAGTCGTGATGTAATTAGGCAACCAACTAATTAAAACTGACAATTGTAAACTAAAATCATGCTACCTAATAACAAATAGTGCCAGTTCAGTTTGCAATACCCAGTTTTAATTGAATGCTTGCTTATTTACACAAATGCATTGTAGTTAGTGTTTATCGAAATAAATATACAATATTATACATTCAATCTTTAAATCTAAAAAAGGTTTGCTAAAAAATTTTAAAACACACATGCATACAGCTTAACACACACACACATATATATATAATAAGTTATTCACATATATAAAAATGGTTGATAATTCAGAAACAAAAATAAGCCTGAAAACGTACATAAGATATATACAATGGTCAAATATCCAATATAAAAATTATTTGTCCACAGTGTTGTTATAGATATATATTTAATATAATAATCAATCTAAATAAAATTGAAACAAACAACTAATTATATTTACAATTATTTAATTATCAATCTGGCTTTCATCTCTTATTGAAACCTTTACAAGACATAATGTTTTTACAACACATGTGATGTGATGTGACTTCTCCTTAAACGGAATCAGGAATCTCTCAACAACTCCCAGAGAAACCTGATAGCCACTTTACCTTCCCTTTCCATTCCCCACCCTAAGTTTTTCCATAATCTGCTCCTACCCATTTACACAACATAAACTTTGTCAACTCTATGGCCTTTATATCAAAATCCCTTTATCTTTCCCCAAATCCAGCATAAAAAACAATAACCCACTTTTTGTATAATCACTTTGTTCATATTTATTATTCCATAACTTCATTATTTGTACCCTTTCTGCTTCCAAGCATTTACATTCAATTAACAAATGCCCAATATTTTCTATGCTTGCCTTACACAATTTGCAAACTAAATCATCCATATTTTTCCATTTACATGTATATTCTCTTGATGCTAAAGAACCCATTCGAGCCTTAAACAATAAACTACTTTCCTTGCTATTATCATAAATTAACTCACACCCAATGTTTCATTTATTTCTATATATATTTAAACTCTTTTTACTCTCCATACTAGTTCTCCATCTCTCCAACTCCCTATTCTTTATTAATACATCTATTCTTTTATCCCATTCCTTACCACTATAACACTCAATAATTTTCCTAACACAATCTTCCCACCTTTTGCATAAATATACTGATATAAATTCTTTATCCAAATCTACTGCATATCACATTACCTTTCTCACTCATCTACTCATCTTGTTGCCTGCCCTTTACTCATAACCCAATTAAAAACTATTTTAGCTATTCTTTTATTATCCATAAACTGCAACCTACCAAACATTTTTATTTTACTTTTTGCATCTCTCATATAATAACTTGACCATCCCATTTCTCCTTGAATTATCTTCCTTGATGTCCACACATCTGCATCCAATGCATGTCTCCCTATTTCCCTTTGTACTTTTTCTAAATAATCTAATACCCCTTTACTAACACATAACTTATTAATTACACTTCCTCTACCTATTGGACATTATTTCATCTTCAATAATAAAATTAACATTATACATATAAACATATAAATAAATGACAAAATAATACGTAATTTTTTTAAAAACTATATAAATAAAAATACATATATTTTTATATACTTATATAAATGAATATTCTACTTCCCTCTTCCACCCTTTATAAACTCTCATTCACAATTCTAACATAATTTTTAAATGTTCCAATTATCTAATGCCCATTTCAAACCTAATTTTGATTGACTTTTAACTACATTTACACATCTATTCAAAATGTTCTAAAAGTATAAGGTTTCATAACATATATTTTTTTAATAATCTTTATCATGTTTTATAACTATTATTATTATTATTATTATTATTATTATTATTATTATTATTATTATTATTATTATTATTATTATTATTATTATTATTATTATTATTATTATTATTATTATTATTATTATTATTATTATTATTATTATTATTATTATTATTATTATTATTATTATTATTATTATTATTATTATTATTATTATTATTATTATTATTATTATTATTAATAATAATAATAATAATAATAGAGCACAAAATATGTGCATATACTATATACACTATGATTATGGAAAACTTCACTGAATGTGCACCCAGCATTAGGTTATAAAGAAAAAAGAAACCACTTCACTATGTAGATAATTTGAATTACTATACACAAGATACAATTAAATGGAATAAATCAATATAAAAGGTATTTATATATTTAATATTTATTATCACACAAATTCATTAAATTCATCATTTTCAAGACCTAATAAATTTATAAGCATTGAATTGTCACTAGAAACAAAAAGCTAGGCAAGAGCAATACAATGACATACTCAAAAATAATATCTATCAATTCCAGCCACTTTGGCTTGAATTCACTAAAAGCTTACTAATCTTTTACCAGTGGCTTCTACTTTAAGCTTACATGTGCCATAATATCACCATGACTTACACTTCAGTAGAAAGTTATTTTTCAATATTAATACCAATCAAGTGAATGATTATTTTGTAAGTAAAATGGACATATGAATTTATAGATACACACATACCAAAATAGTCAAAATATGAGTCATAGATCACAAGACCCTATTCTCTTAAGCTAAGTCTTATGCAATGTTATATTGCTAAGAATACTAATATATGGTATGACTGAAGATTTAGCAGCCTCATATAGCTATTTGAATTGGATAGCTGGGTTTGAATACATGTAGGTGTCTGAAAATTTCAGATTTTCCACTCAATAGATAACTTTTAGTTAAATGCTGGTTTTGGGTTGGTATTTTTACATCTAGTGTCTGAACTTACCCTGACACCTCTCTGAGGAGTGCCAAAGCATGAAACCATGGTCAGGGGTTTGGGGAGGGGTTCCTGACAGAGATATTTTAAATTCTTTCTCTAGCTAAGCTTGTTGAGGAATTGGCAATTCTCATTGTTTACACATACCAAAAGACTCATTGATGAAATTGTTGGATTGCCTTTATGTGTTCTGTTGACCAAAAGTATATTTGTTAATATTTCTTTGTTCAGATACAGCTTCTGATCCAATTCCACACAGTTCTTTACAGTTCAATGGATCCATTGTTGACATTTCTTTTCCCTGATTGAAAATAACTCTGGAACATACAATTCTCATGATAATCTAATAGAGGTCTAAATTGTCTTTTTTGTTTATTTATCATTCTGTTCTGATTTCATTACTTCTCTGGTCAGAAATTAAGATCTTGAATCCCTTCCTCCAGGAACTCATATTATGCTAAGGTCATCATTATCTGATCTGGTGAATTCTCCATTGCTGCAGTATGCTTCATCTTCATAATGATCTGTAATTGGTTTCTGTGTCTATTGTAGTGCTGTTCATATAAAGTTTTAGAAAACCATTATTATCAATATCCCTTTGCATATATAATTGTTGCTGGAAATAATTTGCTGACTTCACTGAACAAAACTGCATACTTCTCAGTTTCCTATCAGTATTTTTCTATTTCATTTTGCTGTTGTGTACAGGTTTTATTCTTTGCTGATATGCTTTAGTTTAACTTAACAATACCAAGATTGGGTCATAACTATGTAACTATTTTAGCAATTAAAAGGAACCCTCATGAAGAATCACCATGTTTAGTCACTGACAATGCATTCATCAAGATCTCCTGCATGTGAATCTTATAGCTTTATGCAGTTTTTTTTTAGACTTTTATTTAGTTGACTTTAATGGACATATTCATTTGGAATCTGAAATTGCCAGTGTTGCAACAAGCAACATATTTCATGCTTACCCACATTTGTGTTTAAATCTACAATGTTAATAAACTGAAGATTGATTGATTCCTCTATTAAATATATCCTAGTTCAATGGAAAGCATATAGTTCTTTTTTACATTTATTGTTTTTGTGACCTGGCTTATTTTAAATATTGCATAATTTGATTGACCAAACACAACATATCCTAATAAATTGCTTTGATCTTTATAGTCACTATAAAGGTAAATATAGTGTTTCTAAGCAATGTAATTTTTCTCTTACATCTCTAAAAGGATAAATTTGGCTACTTTGATAATCTGTTATTATCTTACTGCTGCACTGATATATATATATATATATATATATATATATATATCATTATTTATGTCAACCTTTATGTCAACCTAAATATTTTTTGACCCAATCGGCCATATTCCATTAATATCAGCAAGTCATTACTAATGATACAAGTCTAAGAGAGTTTAACAATGATTACATTAACCTTATAAGATCTAACACTAGCCATAGGAGTTTTAAAAAAAGAACTCCAATATTTTTCTATCCAACTTGCTGTTTTTTGTTTGTCAAGAAAGTAATATTGATGCAAATTTGTATATTTATGAATATTCAGGGTATGTGCTGCTTTTTATTGTACTTAAATCAAGCTTTATTGGACTATTTATTTGAGTAGTTTTTAAGCTTATCTTAACTGGAAGTTCAATTCTTTTTTTTAACAAATGGGCATTTGTCTATACTATATTTCTCGCTGATCAAGTTAAATTTGTAGTGAGATTTCTTCAGCAGAGTCATTTAATAAGCTGAGGTTTTGGTTAAGAATTCATGGGATTTTTCAAAGCTGAAAAGTGTCCTTTTACATTAACAGCTTAACTATCACACTGTGATCCTTCATCCCTCATATAAATTGGTCTCTCAGCACATCTCTTAAGTTCTTGAATTACAGTACAGCAGAGGTCCCCAACCTTTTTGCACTTAAGAGTACATTCTATAATACCGGCCAAGTGGCAGGCACCATTTATTTTTTCAACCAAGTGGTGGGCACCACTTATTTTTTCAATATAAATTTATAGTTGGATATTGTTAATAATACACATAATGTAAAAAAAAATATTTATTTCAAAAATAAAATTTTAACATATAATTAACGTTTATATTTTTACGCTGTAAAAGTATAGTATGCCCTACAATTTGATTACAATATAATACAATAATTTATAAGAAAATTTAAAAATTAAATTTATTTGTATCAGATAAATAATTTTTTATTGTGTTCGGATAGCGGTGGGCACACATAAAATGGTCTGTGGGCACCATGGTGCCCATGGGCATAGGGTTGGGGACCCCTGCAGTACAGTATTAGATTACTAAACTTGGTGGCATAATTGAAATTATTCCTTTATTTTATCATTCAAATTTTAAAACTGAAATGTCATTATTTGAAAGAGATTACTTGATCAAACATTAATTCAGAGATGGATATTAAAGGTGATGATGAATATAAAATATGATCAGTTACAACCTCATGTTACAACACACATACATTTATAAATGTTTCTAATCTTATTCTGAAATTTTTGACTGGATTTGCTCTGACAAAAAAGAAAAGGCAATTCATGGTCCAAGCTTTTACATGGAAACAGTTTTATCCACTTATTTAAATTTTCTTTCAATAATGAGGAAGTAAAAATTATTGATTTTTTGACAGGAAAAAAACAACAGCCTATAGAATGTAATTTCTGTGTTTCTTTTAAATCTAGAAATATCAGTAATGTTAGCCATTGGTGAATGCACAATTCATCACTAATTTGACAACTTCTGATGATGATAAAGATCTGATCAATCCACATGGGTGAATCTTATTCTGACTATCTCAATCTGCTAATGCAAATAATTGCAATAAACTGATGTAAAAGTTTCAGATAGTTATTAAAGTTATAATATTGATAATACACACAATAATTGAGATTTTGTCTAATTTTGATTCAAGCTTTTCAGGTAAATTTGAAATACAATGGAAACTACTAACATTAGATAAATTTAAACCCAAATCTTCCCTTTGGAATTTAGTTTCTATTGCCTTAAAATACAACTAATAATCTGATATGAAAGTAATCATCCTTCACATGTATACCATACTTTAATATTCAATTAGTTATGTTAAATACTAGTAAACTGTCAATCCAAGTCACAACATAAATACATTGAAAACAACCAAATACTATTCCTTTAGTGTTCACTGCACCACTCTCATGCAAAGTATGGACTGGTTTCTATCTATTTTCAACACCTTATGGATGGAAGTAATTGTAAACATATGATCAAAGATATGTGAAAAAGATCTATCCTTTTCACATAATTTGGGTCACATATTTATAATTACATTCCTCCACAAGGTATTAAAAGTGGATAGAAATCAGTCCCTACCTTACATGTGAGTGAAAATTGTACTACATAAATATTATTCAGTATTGGATAATTTCTAGTCTAATGAATGACTAATAAAAATTATTAATAAAAACAGCCATCTTATCTTTTGTACTTACATGCAATTATATATATAGGCCAATCTTAAGGATATTGGACTGAGAATGTGAATATATTGCCTTATTCACTTTACTAGTATTTAATATTGCTAATTGAATATTAAAGTAAGATGCATGTGTGAAGAATGATTACCTTCATATCAGAATTACAGTTTGATACTGCAGTAGTAAAAAACATATTACTGAAATGTGGGAATTAAGATGTTTTCAGAAGCATCCATTCATTGAAGGATTTTCTCTATTTGAATCATCTGCCTATAATTGCACACACATACACATAATATGTCTATGTGTGAATAAAATATAAATAACATCATGTAATAAATTTAAAAAGTAAAAATATTAATCAACAGAAATATATAAATTTCTAAAGCATATAAACAAAAAGTACTTTTTATAATCATTGAAAATGATTATGATTATGTAATCGAAAACACTTCAGTTTGTAAATTTATTGATTAATATTTTTATTTATTACAATTACATTCATATATCACCTACATGTTTATGTTTTTTTAAAAAAAAAAATGAGGCACTTTATTTTCCCATTATTACACAATTTTATTTGAAAAATGTTTATTATTATGGTTTTTTTATACTCCTTTCTATAAATTTTGCTTTTGTCTGTGGAATAAAACTAGTAGTAATATTTTTAATGAATTATTTAAAAACAGTTACTAAATGTTTTATTAGAAAAGTGATTAGCAATTAATCAATCATAGAAATTGATTAAAATACTATTATGATTGTAATATGTCAAAATGTATTCTTCAGAAAGATGTCACTAAAATAACCTTTAAATTGTGGTGAAGCCATTAGGAAAGCGTTTTAAATTGAATGTCATCTTGAACGGTAAAAGCAATTGTATACAATATTTTTTTTAAAAAATAAAACCTGTCAATATTAAATTAATTTAAAATTTATGACAATGAAGAGATAATGAGTGATATGAATTTTTTTAAAGTGAAACTATATTATAAAACATGATTATGTAAATTTAATTATTTATATAGAAAGATGAATTACATTTATATATATATAAAAACACATTAACTAAATTTAATTTTAAAAAAGTGTTTAAATATAATAGAACAAAAAAAGTATATAAAATGATTTTATTAGTGGCAATAATGAAGTCACAAAGCTAAGCTATAAAATGCAAATTTTGCAATATCGGAGTTAGTGATAACATAGACAAAAATAACACAATGTATATATATATATTGGTGGAACTTTAACGTTTTTTCAAATCAGTGATTGTAGCGCCTCTACAACCGTCTTTGTACTTTTTATTACTCAGTGGATGACTTGTGTTACCAAGTCGAAACGTCAGTATTTTAAAATATTTTAACACGGATGAATCCGCAAAATATGTCTCTTTTATATATGGAACCCGTGTAAATCTTCGTATCAATATATATATATATATTTAAATTGTAGGAAGGGAAATTTTTAAATATAGTTTTACTTAAGAAGTATTTTATATATTTGAGAAAATTTTTTTTTTATATTACTTCACTTTTTATTATCAAAGATATACTAGCTTCTGATAGGCAAGACTATTTTGAGTGCATAAATCAAGTTTATAAATAATTTATGAATGGAAAGGTTTTATTATATTTAGAATAAATCTTTTCAAATTTATCAATTTATTAAAGGTCTGTCCCTCCAATTGATAATATACAAGAAAATTCTCTCTAAGCATCACACAAAACATCGAATAGAGTAATGTTATTCAGAATACTGATATTTAAAATATAATCACAACCTAGCTGTGATGAATCAGTTATTCCTATTTTTAATAACTATAGAAACTTATTACCAATTATCATCATGTGTTTTATGGTTGAGAAAAACGTGTATTTAAAAATTATTTAGATTTTAAAATTTTAATTAATTCATATACATACATTTTACTAATTTAACAATTTGTGAAAGCAGCTAGGAAGATACATGGTTCACATATTTTTCATAATACAATAAGTAAATATTATTATATGCAAAACAACTATACCAACAAAGATTTATTGTATAAATTAAATATTCAAAATGGTTGCCACCCCCATAGTCTTATTTATATAGTGTTTGTAAACAAAGCAAAACTCTCCATACAGTATTGCCAACCTGTGCCAACCAGAGTAATCAATGAATGCCAGAAGGCTTGTGCATGAAATCCCTATCTAATGCTTACTCATCCAATATCCCCAGACTAGTTTCTGGCTTGTGGCCATCATCAGTGAGGAGCTTTGGATCTGATAGCACTGCACCTAGATCTTAGGATCTAATGCAACCCTCCAGCACCCACCTTTTATATCTACTTAACTACAAAACTATGAGAATGAAATTGAAAACACAAAAATATTTTCAATCTAAGCTCAATAGCTCCTCACTGACGATGGCCACAAGCCAGAAACTAGTCTGGGGATATTGGATGAATAGGCATTAGGTATGGATTTTATGCACAAGCCTTCTGGAATTCATTGATTACTCTGGTTGGCACAGGGTGGGCAATACTGTATGGAGAGTTTTGCTTTGTTTATAAACAATTATGTGCTAGTATAAGATAGTAATCATGTGATGCTTATATAGTGTTTGCCTGAAGATTTGCGATTATGGCATTGTAGTCGAATTATTTCCATCATCTAATACTAAATTATATCTAAATTTTCCAATTACATTCAAGTATTAGCAATTACACACAGGTTAACAGTTGAATATAATTGGAAAATTTGAATAAAGTTTAAATTTTTTTCTGAAGACATTCAATATTTAATGTTAATTGTGGAAATAGTTCAACATGTAAGTACAATCATATTTAGTAATTGATACATTACATATAACCTCTTATCTAATGTAAAAATAATCTTACTTTTGAAAACTCTAATGTAATAGCCACTTTATATCATCTATTGCAGTGTTTCTCAACATCTGGATCATGACCCCTTTGAGGGTCAAACACCCCTTTCACAGGGATCACCTAAGACCATAGGAAAACACATTTTTGATTCATAACAGTAGCAAAATTAAAGGTTGGGGGTCATCCAGCATAAGGAAGTGCATTAAAGGGTCACAGCATTAGGAAGGTTGAGAACCACTGATCTATTGCTTTTGAATAGTTGATAAAAACACTAATTTCACAACAGAAGTGTCTCTCAAACATTTATTTATTTATTATGACAACTAAATACAAATTACTAAATTATTTTCAAATTATGAGAAACTTTTACTAATCATAAATGCTTCCAATTTCTTTAAAATGATAAAATAATCAAGTAATAGCTTTATAATAAACCAGACCCTGCCAGCTTAAACATTACTTTTTTATTTTGCTAAATATAGAAATCACAATGTTAATCAAAATAATAATATAAAATAACACTGCAAATAAAAAATATACAATAAATCATCTACATTTATGCTTTTTGAAACACATTGCATATATATATATATTATAAATTATATATATATATATATATATATATATATATATATAATTTTAATTGTTTAAATAGAAGAATTTGAATCCAGAGTTTTTCAGACAACTCCTATCTCAAGCAACCAATACACATTACCACATAAACACAAAAAAGACATATGATCCCCAATATATATATATATATTTCATGTAGAACCAACACTCATCAGTCAGGTCAGATCGTAATCTCCCACACACATATATATAATCAGTTCTTGTTTATATTAAGGTAGCAATTCCTCAAACTTTAATGGTCATATCAGTTTTCCAATGAAATAGATGACAGAATAATTGGAAGGGTGAGAAAGTTGAAGCCTGCTCATTATAATTTGAGGAATAGCTATCTTAATATAAACATACGCATTGATTATATATATATATATATATGTGTAGGGGGGGAGGAATTATGATCTGGACTAATTGTTGTGCATGAAATATGCATATTGAGGATCATGTATATATTTTGCATGTCTGTAGTAATGTGTAACAGTTTCTTGAGGTAAAGCAAAGGATGAATAGACAAAAAATCCTGAATTCAAATCCTTCCACTTACATATAGAAGAAACATTCAATACAAGCTAATTATACACTGCCTTAGAATTTCAATTAATAGAATATATTAAATACCATACATATTTTTTTATTTTATAGCCTATAGATCATGGTATGATGGACTTTGTTTTATTTCATAGCCAATAAAATAGAAAAGAAAAACATCTTGTAATTTTAATTCATGCCATTAAAATAGAATAGAATATTGCACGTTAATTCTCTAGAACTGCAACTATTTTCCATGAAAACATAGTGACAATATAAAGAAAAGTTCAAATTTTATTTCAGTTTTTAAACCTTTATTTTATAGCAGAATACAATAAATTCTGCTTGGTTTGTTAAAAATCTAAATTTACAACCAAAAAAATTCTATTAAATAATATGTGAACTTTTCAAATATTAAAAAGCTAATAATAATATGAACCACATTGAATTACACTAAGATAATGATTCTTTTTTTTTTCCTGACTACATCAATTACACAAAAACTGAGAAAAAAATTAATTAACAAAACTTTTAACATTTGAACTTTGATTTTAAAATCTGAACAAATAATTATGAAATAATCACAAATCTATCAAATACCATTCTAAAATTAAAAAGTGTATTTACAGTTATTAAATTATCACCAAATATCAGTACAGCTGTGATTTGATGGCTTATAAATATACATTTGCAGTTATGATTTTTTTAGCACACTGAATCATACATTTAATGTAAATTTAAAAAAAAAAAAAAGATAATTTTGAAAATATACATATAAATATAAATAAGAAAGGATTTATTTTTCATAGATTATTATTGAGATATTTTGTAAAATTTGTAATAAAAATTTATATATAGTCCAAAAAACTCCTATTTCTTTATGGTTTGATGAGAACACTAAGAATAATGTGTCCAAGTTTGTTTATACCTTTATGATCAAAGACTAGACCAATCAGAAAATGAATAAACAGAAACTGCAGCATTTTTTTTGAAGTTTGCTCTGAAATTACTGAGATCTTCAGATTTTTTTCACGTAATGATTTAATATTTATATTAATTCATATTTTTATTGGCAGAGTGAATTTTAAGGAAAAAATAGCATTAAAATGTCTAAATGAGAATGATTAAAAAATTGCATTCAATGCCTTTCACAATATATGATCAAAAACATGACTGAGAATTGAAAAATTAATACTGGTTTAAGTGTTAATTAACACACACACACATATATATATATAATGTAACTATAAAATAATTCATGGTGTAGGGGTTAAGGAATCCATCAACAAAGCCTATGACCTGGAGTTCAAACACAAGCTGAAGAAATTTTTTTTTTTTTTACACTTTTAAGAAATTGTGAATTTTCTTACAGATTACAGACACATCTAGTCTTCCAAAGTGTTAGATGTAAATATATACACATATTTTTTTACTGGAAGATATTACAAAGATGTAAAACAATATTATTCTTCATAAAAATGAAATGAGTACTATTTTCTTTTTAGATATACCATTTTGAAAGCTGCTGTGAATATTTTTAATTTATAAGAGATAATTTAAAAACTCTTTGCTTATATAATATAAAAAAAATTTAGTAAAATCTCGTAAATTTAATAAAAAAATTAAAAAAATTATAAAAAAATATATTAAAGATAGTTTGTTAAAAATTTATACTTTTTTTAAAAAAAATATGAGTATTTAAAAAAATAAAATAAGTATTTAATAAAAAAAAATTAAAATATTTTTTTCATATTTTGATATATACATATAAATTATTTTTTGGTAAAACCGTGTATTATTTTCTATTATATACCGATATTTTATACAACCGTGAAAACATTAAACATAATATACAGTATATAATAAATTAAGTTCTGTATTCTTTCCAATATATATATATATTGATTGCTTTTGCTAAAAATAACTGAATATAAAAAGCAAATATGATTATTTATCTGAAAAGGATGGTTTTTAATAAAAGTTTGAATCTAGAACTTGGACACTTAATAGAAGATCAATGTAAAGACTGCATATCCTTCAATGAAGTAAGGAAATATGCAGGTTAAGAATAAGAAGAAAGGGTCAATAATGGAATACAAGAGGGACAGAGATAGCAGATATTACTGATTATCATTGAAGAATTAAGAGACTGAAGTGGAACTACACTGATCATATTGCCAAAAGAGATAATAGATGACAATTGAAATCATAAACCAGATTCCAAGAGATTGTAAAAGATGTAAAAAGAGACTACATGTGAGAGGCATGACTAAAATAATATGGTATTATGGAATGATGTGAGGAAGTAAGGTAGAAATTTGAAAAATTGGATTAAACTTGAAGAGACCTCCATCTTACAATGGATCAAATAATAATTGAAAATGATAATGTAGATAGTTAAATAGACATAAGAAAATCAATGAATATATATATATATAGTAGATAGAAGAGTAGATAAATGAAAAGATATATTTGAACAAAGTAGTTTGGGTTTCTTTATTAGTACGTCCCTCATCTTAACTCCATCATATCACAATTACCAACCAATATAGAAAATCAACCCATTTCTCTCCTTAAGCTTGCTTTCCATGAATACTTTCTCTCTTCTTATGAGCAACAGATATCAACACTGAAATTTCTATATCTATATTGATAACTTGATAATTTTCACTATACCGATTTTATGCAATGTAGGGGACTAATTTCTATCCACCTTTAGTAAATTATGGAAAAGTAAACAATCGTTACAACTGTGAATTCTTCATTCCAACCCACAAAATCATAATCATCTATCACTGCCAAAAGTCTATCAATTCCTCTCACTATTCAGAACATTTCTCAAATTTCTTTCTTCAGGTGAGCTAACAACGGATTTGAAATATGTTTGACAAAAATAAAAAATACATGAAAATATTGATCATCAAATACCAAAATTTAATATATGCTTTTTAGTTTAACTAACTTTAAAATCAATTCATTAATATAAATACATGTCTCACAATGATAGGTTATATTTTAAACGTTGACTTTCAAGTGTCAAATCTTTTGCACTCATAATTTTGCCACAAACCATTTCATATAAATACATTATTGATTATTATTAATCATTTATTAAACTAGAGATTACAGCTGAAATAATTACCACATCTGATAGCAGTTATAGTTTTTAGAAAACAAATTGTAACTGCATATCTACTTTATATAGTTTACACTGATTTAATAATTTATATACAAATCAAACAAGTTACTACAACCTTTTATTTCACTTTGAAAGATAAACCAATTTCTTTAAATTCTTACTAGTTTCATAATTTGGGCAAACTTATTACATACATGATGCATATTTTAGGCATTACATAGTCTTAACGAACATATATGTATGTGGTAAACTACAATTGAAGATAATAAAGTATTATCATTTGATCTTAGTTCCCTGTTATATAATTACTTCACAAGGCTTTTATCTGGTAAACATTGAGTTGCTCAAGCTTATTACAAATGACACTAGAGTACAGAGATGTTTCAATGTGTAAAAAGTAGTTTGGGTTATTCACATATGCCAAACAAGTTAGTGAACTGATTGATTATTAGTAAAGTATTTTATAACCTTCCTTTATTATTATAATTGCTGAACCTCTTTCTATATTTGATAATTCTTTCAATATCATCATCACCATCAATATATATATTTATATATATGATCAATAGATGGTGTCTTTACCAAAACCGCCGAAACAAGTGTAAAATATTTTTACATAAACGCAAAAGGAGTCAGAATTAACTACCTCTTTCATTTTGCTCACCTCCAGATCAGCTGATTTCAAGCTGGTTTGCTTTCGTCAGTGGAAGGATAGAGCTATAGAAACTAGGTCTAAAGACTGACTCTCAAGCGCTTATGCAAAACGTTTATATCAGTTTGCAAACGTGAATTTTTCAGACCGGTAAAGTCTTCAAACTCAGCCTAGCAAGCTAGATATCTATATGGGTCTGATCTCAGTTCAGTTTCACCACATAGTCAAAGTCTCTGCAATATATATCATTGCAAGAAAACAAAATGAAAGAGGTAGTTAATTCTGACTCCTTTTGCGTTTATGTAAAAATATTTTACACTTGTTTCGGCGGTTTTGGTAAAGACGCCATCTATTGATCATAAATAACAAGTGATAGCAGGTTACGTGACTAACTTGTTTTTATTTTTCATATATATATATATATATGCTCTTATACCAGGATAACATAACATTAAGTATATATTAATCTACACACAAAAAATACATAACATAAAACTGTCTCTGTATTTAAAATGAAATAATAATAGGAACATTACTGGTAAAAGCTTTACTTTTACTATAGTCTTCCAGGATGAAAGTAGTATGCAACAATTATATTATAAATAATATAATAAAAAGCATTCTAAAGATTTAGTACCAGAAAAATTATTTAATAGCAATTCCATTTTTGCCTTAAAAAGAATCACAATCAGGGAATTAAAGCCACATATGAATATGAGAAATCCTAAAGCATCACAAACAAAAAAAAAACTATATTAAATAAAAATATTATATACACATATATAAAAAAACTTCTTGATGTAGAGAGTCATTGCTATAAGGGATTATTTGTTAAAGGCTTAAGGGCTGTTGCATTAATGATTTAATATGTTACAGCTGACAACTTCCTTATCCTCCTGACATTTCAGATCTAACTTATTCAAAATATTATTAGGATATCTATTGAAATATTGTTACACTTAAATGTTCATCTAGTACAACACAATACCCAAAGAACAAACATGCTGGCACAGATGTTAGGGTAATTCTGGAAAATGATTTGAAAAGACATTTTTATGTTAATCTTATTACTCTTAAATAGCATGGCGATGAATAATTGAATATTATGAAAGGTAAGACATATGAAAAATATGGAACTATTTTTCTATCTCTTTATGACAGAATATACTCTGGGCATCTGTGTTCAAGTAATGCTTTTTGATTCTATAAAAATGCAATGTTCAGGAGTGACTTCAATTTAAAAAAAAATCAAAATACTTTGGCTCAAGAAACCATAATCTAAATGTATGATTAAGTTGTTTGTAAGAAATGTTCAACAATTGGCTTTTTATCATACTGTGGAGAAGGATTAGAGTAGTTAATAGACCTTACAATAATTGTATTTATTGTTTGAAGATCAGAAGGTGACTTTCTGAATAGACAACAGTAGTGTGAGTAGGGACTATCAATAAAATGTGCTTGGAGATGACCTGTCAGAAATCAGTCACATTTTGAAAGCCATTTCTAAATTTGAAAAAACTTTGGCACATGAAGACATTATATTGTTTTCTAATTTCTAAAGATTGTAGAATGTGTAATTTTAGATAATTTTGGGACAAAATACAATGGAGTCATCTGAAAGAGACTGCTGTTATATGTTTTACCCAAAATAGATTCTTATATGATGAATATATATGGTTGGAGAACACTTTGATCAATAATATTAAAGAAGAATACTTTTATGCAGAGAGATAAATTTGCTTTGGGCAATAACTTTATGATTTCTATTTTACTTTATCTTATAATGATAAACACATTGAATAGTAATTTGGGTGAAAAAAATCCCCCAAAAGATATATATATACCAAGGGCAAAATTTCTCCAACTTAAAGTCTTATATTTGTGTAATCAGATAATATTCATAATAGAAGTATGATTTATTTTTTGGAAGAGAAAAACTGAAATGACATCCATGTGAGCAATACAAGACATATTTATCTTTACTCTGAATATGAATATCTCAGGTAATTTGCTTTCAATGGTTTAATTAAGGAGTTCATGTAAATGGCATACAGGAAAGCACTCAATGAGAGCATTGGAGAACTGAACCATGAAGTAGTATGTGATGGGGAGATTTTTCCATTAGTGTTATATCATCATTATCATTAACCATTGTCAATTCACTGCAAGATGAAGTTCTCTCCAAGTTCAATACATCTTCTCTAATCTTCAGCTTCTCTTATCCACATCACCCTTGCACTTTCTTATTTCATCCATCCATCTTACATGTGGTCTCTTTCTGGGTCTTTTACAATCTCTTGGAATCAAGTTTAATATTTCAATTGTCCATTTATTATCATCTCTTCTAGCAATATATCTAGCCCAACTCCACTTCAGTCTTTTAATTTTTTCAATGAGGTCAGTAACACCTGTTTGTTCTCTTACCCATATTTTGCATTTTCGATCTCTTCTTGTTACTCCCAACATATATATTTCTCTACATAATAAAAAAATTGTTGAAATATAAAGAAAATATATAAATATGCAGATTTCTGCTAGTGTATTAACAAGCATATCAACTAGATCTATGCCAAATACTCATCTGATATTCAGTTAAATAAAAATTGGACTATAATTTTTTATTCTTATCAAATTTATGATAATTTTAAATAAGAAAATGATTTGAGCAGTGGATGCATTTTTGATAGTATTGGCATACGTTATCAATTTTATCTTTGATAACAGCTTATAGCATTTCTTTACCATTTGGGCTCCTTGATATTAACTATAAATTTGTCAATGTGAATTTTTTTCCATAAAGGTAACAAATGGCATTTTCAATAAAGCTCTTAAATTTAATATACTGCTTTTAATTTCCTTTTTCTTTTGGTATACTTTTCACTATCAAATTCGATCAAAAAAACCAATAAAAAATTAAGTAGTAGCAGCAGCAGCAGCAGCAGTAGTAGTAGTAGGAGTAGTAGTAGTAGTAGTAGTAGTAGTAGTAGTAGTAGTAGTAGTAGTAGTAAGAGTAGTAGTAGTAGTAGCAGTAGTAGCAGTAGCAGCAGCAGTAACAGTAGTAGTAGTAGTAGTAGTAGTAGTAGTAGTAGTAGTAATAGTAGTATTAGTAGTAGTAGCAGTAGGGAGTTGGAAAGATGGAAAACTAGATGGAGGGTAAGAAGAGTTTAAATATATATAGATATAAACGGAACATTGGATGCGAGTTAAGTTATGATAATAGTAAGGAAAGTAGTATATTGTTTAAGGCTTGAATGGGATCTTTAGCAACAAGAGAATATACATGTAAATGGAAACTATGGGTGATTTAGTGTGCAAATTGTGTAAGGAAGGTATAGAAAATATTAGGCATCTGTTGACTGAATGTAAATGCTTGAAAGCAGAAAGGGTACAGATAATGAGGTTATGGGAGAATAGATACGAACAAAGTGATTATACAGAAAGTGAGTTACTGGTTTTTATGCTGGGATTGCGAAAAGATAAGGGAGATTTAGATATAAAGGCCATAGAGTTGACAAAGATTATGTTGTGGAAATGGGATGGGGCAGAATATGGGAAGACTTAGAATGGGGAATGGAAAATAAAGTGGCTAATAGGTTTATCTAGACATAATTGCTGAGATATTCTTGACTTCGTTTAAGGAAAAACCAAAATGCATCACATCACATCACAAGCTTTTTGTTTACATACACGCTGAGAGAGACAAAATTCAATATCTTTTTCGTTATCTCCAACCAAGTTTAAATGAAAAAGAAAATAAACACAGACAAAAGTTATTTAAATATTTAAAATAAATACACCATAATTTAATTATTAATTGATTGAATAATACTATTTCTTGATATTTTTGAAATACTGTATATGATATATGCTACAATTGGAAAGTTAAAATATATAGTGATAAAAAAATGGCAGGTAACGGCAAGCTATTTCTAATAATAATCTATTGTTATCATTTAATCATAATGCTTTATTTCTTAGTGGCTCTATCTTGCAACAAATTAGAAAATTTAATGCACAAACATATATAAATAATTTTAACAGTCATGCAAACTAACAGTAGCTACTAAGTATGTAATGCTAATATATATAAAATAACATACTAATAAAAACTTGGACAGAGATAAAAGTGACTTTGTTTTTTGTCTAAGTATGGATTGTTCAGAGAGTTGTTATATGAAAATTTACTAAATGATTCTAGAAAGTCCAACTTGCAAATGATTATTGTGGTATCTGGATTCGGAGTTATTATTTCATCAATCTTATATATTCTTAGTCTTGTATATTTAATAACTATCATATGATTGTCAAAATTAATTAATACAGTTTATATCTGCTTTGTCAGGTGAAATTATTGGCTGGTTACCTGATTACTAATGTAATGTTCCATTCTTTCAAAATATCTGCTATTCATATAAAATCCAAAACCAGATGAAAATGAATCTTTTTTTTAATCTATGTAATGGATTGCTTTGTGTGTGTGTGTGTGTGTGTGTGAGAGAGAGAGAGAGAGAGAGGAGAGAGAGAGAGAGAGTACTATTTACAAGTTTATAAATGACTCCAAAAGTTTAACTTATAAATGATTATTAATAATATGCACATATAAAATTTGTACCTTCATGTTATATATACTATTAAAAAAATAAGAAAGATATATAATATAGAAATTTAAAAAACCCGAGTTCTACCATCAAAAAAATATCTAAATAGCCTTTACTAAATAATCATCAAGTTCATAAAAACATCACAATTAAAAATCAACCCGACCAAATCCTCAACCTGGAAGATATGCTCCGGCAAAATGATCACATCTAATTACCAGATGAACCTCAAAAATTCTTGGGATTTTCAATATACAAGTCCCGAACTGCTATGTCTAAAGAATTGCAAGAATCAATAATTCAACCTACCAATCTAATCACCAAAACTCTTTCCAGGCTATATCTTTCCCTTCAGGGTAAAGTTGCCCTCCTCAACATGAAGATTATGTCTAAGATTTCATATTACCTCCCTGTCATGACAATAATCAAGTCATTCATTAAAAAAATTAATAGGCTATGTGCAAAACTGTTCTGGAAAGGATGCATGGCCTCCATAAGCATCTCAAAAATGTAACAGTACAGGAAGTCAAATGGGATGTCCTTCCATTCTATTCCAATGATTTATTATCAGAAAGCCCACTCACTGGTCTATAGTTCAACCGACAGATCGGCCACCCCCTGGAAAAAGATGCTGGATTGATCAAATACTCCACACTTTGAATCAACATAGCAACAATCATGAGGGCACCTTTATGCCCATCTCTTAATTAATCACGAGCTTAACATAATAAAGCCTAGACTCGAGATCACCAACCATAAAATCATTGTGCTATTTATGTTCTGGGGTCTCAAGCCAAAATTTCTTGATTTTCTAATCAAGGTTAACCTAGAGGCTCTGCCTACTAACTGGTTTCTGCATTACAAAAGACAGATTAATGATATAGACCCTTTGTGCCCCAATTGTCTCAGATATGAAGAGACATATGATCATGTCATCGATGCATGCAAGGAACTTGGCAAGATTAAGACATTTATATCTATAAAAACTCGAAAATTGACTTTTACAGAATAATTTCTCTCAGGAACTGCATCTTGAATAAGGACATTCCAACCATTAGATTGTCTATTTTTTTGACATACTCCATCTGGCTGGTCAGATGTAAGAAGCAGTTCATGCTCCCCCAGCCAGATACAGATTCTTGTTTTGTCCATCTAATTAAAAAAATTAAAGAAAGGGATAGAATCCTCTCGACAAAATTCTTATATGAAGAGACATAGAAGCTATTCCAGATTCCAAGAGAGACTTTAATAAACCAAATTTCTGATGTTTAAACATGAATTAATCTATCCTTTACTAACACATATGTACTTATAATTTAATTCTCTCAAATGTACTTCACATCTGTAACAAAAATTTAATTTTGTAACCACATATAATACCTCATTAAAATTATTTTAAATATAAAAAATCGAGTTGTTGTCTCAATTAAGCACGGCTAATATCAGTCGTTGGGAATTTGTGTCTCATTCATTCTGTTGCCACCCAAGTCTAATTATTCATGATAAAAAAAAACATCCCCGTGATACATTTTTCCAGTTAAAATAATCAATCTGATTAATGCAATTACAAACCTAGATTATTAAAGAATAATGTTTGTAATTTTTTTTCCTAAAAAAAAAAGAATGATAGGTTAAAAAATTTAGCTTAACTATTTAGACAAAAGTTAAACCCATTATGCACATACGCACGAAATGGTATATTGGAGATTATTTATCTTTTTCACATGTATGTCGTCACGTGTATCGGTTATATTGGATAGGGTGGATGGCTGTAGGGAACATAAAAGTCTAGGTTCAAATCCTCTTTAATTAAATCTACATTAAGTATATACATTATAATTAACTATTAGAAACCATTCAACACTCAGACAATTCCAATATAGATCACAAACAACAATTTCAAATTGTTGTCAAGGCAACCTCCTTTTAACAATAATGGTGGAATCTCACCTTTATATATGGTCCTATATATTTATATAAACATCAAGGATTGCAATATATATATATATAGCTTTCATATTTCTTATATGTAAATATTTCAAACTTGATTTATTTTCCTATTATAATCTAACGATTTAATTGTGATCAATTTAGGCCAAATTTGTTGTAAATCAGAACTTAATAAGAAGTGTTTTAAATATGAAAAACTAATAAAAAAATAATAACTTTATCAATCTTTCATGAAAATTTTTCAACCAAAAATATAAGTCTAGACAAGATGTGATCTGCGATGAGACTCTACGACTGGACAAATAGTAGAAGTAAATCGCGAAATTTACAAAGAAAATCTCAGCATTTTCGAAATATATTTAATCATAATCACATATGTAAGTTTTTGTAAAACTTTTTCAACCTCTCTAAAGATATATATACAGATGAATAATAAACAATAGTTAAAAATCTTATGCATGGGTCATCGAATGTTAAAAAAATATATACAAAGCATGATAACACATAAATATTTATATAAATAGGCGCTATTATTTTGCCAAATAGATGCTACCGAATGTAGCCATAAAGATGATTGCTTAAATATTAAATTATAATAAATTACGGTAGTTACATTAAAACTAAAGTACAATTTACGCGCTTACTAAAACACAGATACTCACACAAATATATATATATGTCAGTGATAAATAATTCGATAAGATGAGATTTGATGAATTATATATATATTTTAAATTTTATCAACACATTCTGATTTCATACAAAGTAAACAATCGTTAAAATATAGATGCACTCGACACACACATTTTAGTGACATATACCTCCCATACCATAATATTTGTGATCATATACAGATATTTAGATGATGCTTATAAAATCTTAATTTTTGTATATTCTCTTTTTATACTAAAAGGAAGATGAACTAATGCGTTTTTCATGAGAAAAAAATATACAGAAGCATATTTATAAATTTAAAGACTATTACAAAACGTTTATTAATTAAATGAGCAACTGTTTAGTTTACAGACTTAAAATATCCACTATAAAAATAAATGTGAAAATAACAGATGGTCAAAAAAGTAGTTTAAATATATGTTAGCAACATAGGAAATAAAATACAAAACAATAAATGCAATATATCACCATTAAAAATAATAATAATAATAATAATGATGATGATGATGATAAGAACAATCAATAATAATTTATAAACGTCATACTAGTTCATTGTATATTTATATATTCATACAGATACTAGCAACTGAATGTGCACCCTAATGATATTTAATCATTATCATCAAATATACACCAATATACAAATGTCATACATTAGTAATAAAATCTCTTTTTCTATGTTTTTTTATCCACTTTTATTTTAACATTTATAATTCAACTACATCGCCAGCAGCCAATATTTGCAAAGCCATTTCAATTCCAAGAAAAAAAAAAAGATGTAAAGAAGATAATAATAATATACTAAAGAAAAGTTTTCTATTGATTTAATAAATGAATTCATGAACCACAAATACATGCATATACAAAACTTACTGGACTATTATTAGGTTCATTTAATATTTTGTGATGCTGTCTTTTGATTTCTACAACGTGCAATTCTTTTTATCTTTTAATCCATACATAAAACTATTCTTTCTTTTAAAAAAACTCAGTCCCTTATATACATATTGCTCTCCGTTGTATTCTACAAGTCATCCATATTTTGTCAATAAAAATAAACAATAGTGTATTCTTTTAGAATATCATTGAGATAATCCATATAATATAAATCAGGTCTGCTTCATTCATGAAAATAATGCTCAATTTCACTATAAAATATTTTAAAAAGTTTTGTATTGTGTATTTATTTATATGACCAAACAATGAAGTGATTTAACAATAGCGTACTACATGGGTAATACATTTAAAAAATCTGAAGACATTGATAGGTTTTATGGGCTTTTGGAATTTTACAGAGCATCCCTAAATGAAATTTTCCCAAAAGCTTTATATTTTGTTGTTAGTGAAGAAATCCACTCTACTTCATGCAAAAAACAGATTGCTCTCTATAAGGCTAATTTAATTGCAGAAAGATGCTATAACTCAGAATCTAAATCAATCCTTTCATTTAGATCATGCACTCATGGTTATAACATTAAAAATTGCATAAAGCACATTCAGAAGATCATTTGAATATAAGCAAAAATATCACAATTATCAGCATACTGTAAATCCATAAGCCAGGAAGAGGACATTCTGTTTTTTTATATTTATTTAATTTAAATTAAAAATGTCTTCCATACATACCATAACACACGATTCATAAAATTGCTATATACCTTTATAAGAAACATTTCCATAAAATTCAAAAACAAAACTGGAACTAATAAATATCTTTGTTTAAACCTGGTTTCCATTTAAAGCGCCTTATATTTCTTCATCTAATAATATTTCATTTTATTCCATCATACAAATAGTGTACAATATAAATAAACTATGTTGAGAAACTAATTAATTTCAGCAGTGCAACAGACATGCCTAATTAATTCAATTAAATCACCCCTCTGTTCCCAACATTTTTATATCTCCAACACACTTCACATACATTATAAAAGATCAACCATTCTAAATCACACAAAGTCCCAAGTAATAATTCATTTATGACTGAAAGCAACTTAATCCTTGAAAGTAATTTTGCTGTAATGGAAGCAAATGACATTCCTCAATAATTACAGCAATCATGACTACTCCAGAACCATATTCAATCATGACTACTCCAGAACCATATTCAATCATGACTACTCCAGAACCATATTCAATCATGACTACTCCAGAACCATATTCAATCATGACTACTCCAGAACCATATTCAATCATGACTACTCCAGAACCATATTCAATCATGACTACTCCAGAACCATATTCAATCATGACTACTCCATAACTATATTCAATCATGACTACTCCAGAACCATATTCAATCATGACTACTCCAGAGCCATATTCAATCATGACTACTCCAGAACCATATTCAATCATGACTACTCCAGAGCCATATTCAATCGTGACTACTCCAGAACCATATTCAATCATGACTACTCCAGAACCATATTCAATCGTGACTACTCCAGAACCATATTCAATCATGACTACTCCAGAACAATATTCAATCATGACTACTCCAGAACCATATTTAAAATCAAATTGTTACTACTTTATTACTTCATATATATCTAAAAAATCCCATTATTTGTAAAAATCTCATGTAACCACCATATTATGTAACTTCCTCTAAATCTCACAAGAACCTACAGATTTATCATTATTAAGATTAAAAAAAAATATTTTAATTTATTAAGCTGGCTATCTTGTTTAAATTTAAATGAGCAAATAAAATAGATATGTCATTAAAAGTTGTCATTTCACTTTCATGTACCATTATTCAAAAGATCCTCAAATTACTCCTGTCTTTTTAAAATATCATGGCCCTACATAAAAAAAAAAACTTTGTATATTTAATAGGATTATGAAACTGTTTATTCAGGTTCACATGTTACTTTTAATTCCCTAAAAAAGTCTAAACTGATCACAATTGGTGTCTGTTTGTATGAATTATGAAACTTTTTTTCAGATCCACATTTTACTTTTAATCCCTTAAAAAAGTCTAAACTGATCATAATTGGTGACTGTTTGCATGAATTACAAAACTGTTTTTCAGATCCACATGTTCCTTTTAATCCTTTAAAAAAGTCTAAACTGATCACAATGGTGAAATGTCTGAATCTTCTTTACAGTTTTAATCCACGAATCATTTTTAATAATCTTGTTATTTATTAATCTTCTGCCTTAAAATATCTCTATTGAATATAAATTTCCACATTTAGTGCATATTTCTTTCAATCAAGACAGAAATAATAAGATCTTTGTCAGGAAACAATTCATTTTTATTCTTTTTAAGTGATCTCAGTAATATATTTACTTGTATCCATAACATTCTCCTAAGAATATTCCAAGCTTCAGCTGCATAATAATGCTGAAATCCAAATCAGAAATTTTGCTGCTTAATAGATGTTTAACACATGAAGAATAGAAGCTTCTAAAGAATGAACATCAACTTTCTTGCAAGTCTAGGCAACTTTAATTTTACCCTTAAAGTAATCTAAAATATGATCTGCCCAACCCTCTGACCTTATTCATAATCATATAATATAAATTTTTCTTGTATTCCAATGGCTAATTATAAAACAATCCATTAAATTCCAGTGTTTTCACAATGGTTCCATCTACATTCTTTTTAGAATTTTTTTTGCCTTAACAAAATATATTGTGCAAAAATTCAATAATGGCAGACCATTTGAGTTTAACTAATAAAATTAGTTCTAACAATTTGTGAAAAATCTACAATTTGTACCAAAATGTGGTTTACTGTCTCCAAGAGAAAAATCTGATGTTTTAAAGGTATTTCTGTAGTTGTGCTATTCATGAAGAAATCAAAGCTTTCAATTCTCTGAATCTAACATTGCAGTAATAAATGAATGAAATAATCAGAGGCATCATTGTAAAAGCCACGGTTTAACACCATTACTCTTTCACTGATACATCAAAAAATTCCCAAAATAGGAGAAACTAAGTACACTTTACAACAAATCCAACACCCGATACATAGTTTTCCATTGTCTGATATGTCTCCAAAAAGTGGCCATCTGTTCTAATAAACAACTTTCCTCTGTTAAATAGAACCCCCCCCCCCCACACATTCCTAAGACCATCTATCCATTATTTTTTATTTCACTCTTTTATAATTCTTATTAGTTCCAAAACAAATTTAGGTGATGAATATCCAATAAACAAATAGTGAAAAATATAAAAACAATTAACTTATTATTTTAACAAAGACAATTTTCTATTAGAGCTATCTTACTTCAAATACAATCCTACCAAAAACGTTTTACTTGCAAAAAGACCAAATTTAAATGTTAAACAGATTTATCTATGTGAGTAATTACTTATTATCATTATAGTACTATTTTTGCCACTGATAAATATTTTGAATAGATCAGTCATTATTCTTAGAGTCTCCATTATAATAATAATTTCAAGAATCAAAAACATATGGATTAGCACAAAACACTCCCTATTTTGTCTGTTGTCTGAATATATATTTGTCTGTAATGCTTTGCTGGAGCATCTTCTGAATTTATTTTAGTCCACAATGCTGTCAAGGTCATATTCATAACCAATTTAAAAAAATCTATTATGTTTGTCCATAACACTATCAAAGGAAGTAATTCATCCATTAATAAACCATAATTTTTTAATATCAATAATTAAGTAATTTATAATTATCAAATTATTTTATTATTCTATAAAATGGACCAATAAAATTAACTTTATCATTTCTTGATTTTCATAACTCCATACTTCCTTTCTTTTTTATTCTTCATATAAATAAAGATACAATGAAAGACAAATGACCCCCAAGATGCATTTCATGCTGAACCAGCACTCATCAGTTGGCCAGTAAATTGTACAAAAAAAGCTCCTACAGAGAAGGTTTATTATTTTTCTTTTATTCTAATAATTTCTTTTTAAATTCCATTTAAAATGTAAATATCATGTTTTAATCATTGCAGGCATCAGTCAAGAAAGAATAAAAAATAGTGGTTGATTAAAATAGGAAATAGAATTTATTTTCTTGTTCTAGATAGAAAAATATGGGACAACAGTCATAAAGTAATACTTTTAAAGTATTTTTCTTAAAGTTTCTAAATTATATGAATTAATCAATGGCTATCCAACATGATATACTAAATAAGACAAAATTATAAGAAATTTAATTCCTCCCCCCTCCCCCCATAAAAATCTTTTATTATTGTAAAAAGAAAGTCAAGCATTGTTAGCCGAGAGGTCAGTGCAGCCACCTTGCAAGCAAGCAGTTGATTGCAGATGGTTGTTGTGGGTTCACCTCCCGGCCGATGCTATGACATATGGAAAAAAAGAAAGTGATTAAGAAAATTGTCATATGTGGTGGGTAATAAAAACATTTTTTTTTAAAAATGAAAACTGTATATACACTAGAGAAAATATACAATTTTTCAAATGAATTTTTTCTTGCTGGAATCTGGGCAAAAGTAATACCATGATCACATTTCTGTGACATAATATTAATTATTTTGCAAGTGGAATTTAATAGCCTCAGAGTGGAACAGTATAACTGCATTTAATTTTGTTTACTAGATAAAAAAGAGAATTAGTAATTATATTTAAGTGTGGATATATTAAATATTCTTTAAAATGAATGCCTATGAATTATTTCTGGAGGAATCTTCATTATCCTCTTACAACTCGGCCATCCAAAGAATATGTTTTCCTCTCTTTCATTTAATTGCTTTGTTGCAATAATTGTAGATACTAGCAATTACAATTTTTATTACATAGTAGTCCTAGAGGACTTTATAATATTTGTTAGAAATTGTAAGTAACATGATTATTTAGTTATGGATTTAGTGTCGGGAGTGTGGTCTTATAAAAAGATCAAACTATCACAAAGACTATTACCAGACATATCAATTTTGAGGAGTATTTTTTTATCTAACTTAATGCCCTCTCATTTAGAAAATGCGTCATCATATATTGCTCCATGGTGAAGAATAAAATACATCATCCACATTATAAATGATGTATGATTCAATATATATATATATAATTCAAACAAATTTATTTAACACAGTATTCAAAATTAAATAATATATTCTTTACCGGAAATACTTTCGATTGTTTCACTGACAACCTTTATCAACCATTAATACAAAAGTACAGAAAATAAAAACTTGCATTACCCATCATTCAATCCATTCAAATTTGCCACAATTCTGTTGTTCTTATATTGGCTGATTGTCTATTCATTAAACCATCTCTATTTCTTGATATCATCATTGCTTCCTTAATTTTTCATTTTTCATTACATCTTTCAATTTGAATAATTTTTACATCTTTATTATTAAATTTAAAACCATAATTACATGCTTTATTATGATCAAAAATAATTGATGGAGTATTTATATTTACTGAAGATACATTTTCTTTCTGTACACATTTATATAATGTCTTATGATCATTATATTGTTTTTGTAATGTACATACAAAAACGATATGATTATAAGACATTATATAAATGTGTACAGAAAGAAAATGTATCTTCAGTAAATATAAATACTCCATCAATTATTTTTGATCATAATAAAGCATGTAATTATGGTTTTAAATTTAATAATAAAGATGTAAAAATTATTCAAATTGAAAGATGTAATGAAAAACGAAAAATTAAGGAAGCAATGATGATATCAAGAAATAGAGATGGTTTAATAAATAGACAATCAGCTAATATAAAAACAACAGAATTGTGGGAAATTTGAATGGATTAAATGATGGGCAATGCAAGTTTTTATTTTCTGTACATTTGTATTAATGGTTGATAAAGATTGTCAGTGAAACAATCGAAAATACTTCTGGTAAAAAATATATTATTTAATTTTGAATACTGTGTTAAAATAAATTTGTTTGAATTATTATTATATGATTTAAAAATACAGACATTTAATGGTTATAGTTATATATATATACACAAATATGATGTTCTTTAATATATATATATATATATATATATATATATATATATTACTCATGGTAAGGGAAAAAAGAAAAAATGTGAGAGGTTTGATAAGTAAAAATATGACTAGGGAGATAAATTAAAAGACAGATATAACTTCAAATATATGCCTAAAAAATAGTGAGTTTATATTTAATGATTGATTTATGACTTTATCAACAAATGATAAGTTTTGATCCATTAGACGAAAGAAATTTAAATTTTCAAGCCACTTTAATCTACATAAATGCTAGACAGGAATAAAAATTGAAAAATTTTAAATCTCATTGTTTGGTTATCTATTCATTTTGAAAATGTTTAATAGTGATATTATCTGTAGCCATTCAGAAAAGTTAAGCCAACATTTTAGATTATATTAGACATCATGAATTTAGATTTAAAAATTAATATTTTAACCGGCTTCTAATGTAAAAGTATTCATCTATTTCTTAAATATAATAAAAACGTGAAAATTACTTCTGCACCATATAATGCTAGGAAAACAGTTTTGAAATTAGCTCTAAATTAACTACATCATCACCCTCGTAAACCATTAACAATCCACTGCAGAATTAAGGTCTCTCCAAGTTCAATCCATCTTCTCCGATCTCTAACCTCTCTTCCCCATATCACCCCTGCACACTTTTGTATTTCTCCTATCAATCTCACATGTGGTCTCTTTCTGGGTCTTTTACAATCTCTTGGGATCCAGTTTAGATTTCAATTGTCCATCTATTATCACATACACATATACAATGTTTCATGATGCAATAAATTGCACTATGAGAAATACTTCCCTTATGATGCCTGAGTTCAAATTTAAAATGAGTAAATTCAAAAAAATCAACAGGTTTAGCCCTTTTTTTCAGGTATCTGGTTTTCAGCCAACATATATAATTACTTCTATTGGTCTATAAGTAATTTTAATTAAAGGATAACACAAAAATGAAAAACTGTTCAAAATTTTCCAATTTGGCAAATATCTTTTTCTACACAAAAGATTATTGAAGCAGTCTTAGCTCTGCAGTGGACTGTTAATATGCTGTTTATCAATAAATGTTGTAATAATAATTGTACTAAATAAGAGTTTTAAAACAAGCTTCTTATTTATTAAAAGTACTCTCAGAAAAATTTTCTAATATCATATATATTCTTTTGCATTTATAATAATCTAAGATTTGAAATAATACTGTACTTATTTCTATATTACATAATATATGTTGATACTGATTACATGAATGGTTTAAACACAATATATAAATTAAAATTGTTTGTTAATATATTTCCACATTACAAATAAATAGATTACAAAAAGTTATTTACATATAAAATTATAGATACTATCCTGCTATGGTAAACAGAGATTTAGACAACCAATATATCAATATTATTATGTATGAGTATAAACACATGTAGGATATAATATCTGTTATTTATCTTCACAACAATTATCTGTATGTCCACCAAACCAATGGCCAACCAGAATGATTTACAACTCTATTTCTTACGTTTTGCATATAACACTATTTTAAAAGTTTTGGGTGGTGAAATGTATTCACATTTTTACTCCAAGTTTCTTCAATATCTTTTCATTTTATATTAAATATCTATTTGTGGTAGGAAACATGAAAGACTTATACAAAATTTTATTATCTGCATTTTTTCCATAGACTTTTATTTTCTCAACATCATTTAATACATAATTAAAAGTACAGATAAATTATTATTATTATTATTATTATTATTATTATTATTATTATTATTATTATTATTATTATTATTATTATTATTATTATTATTATTATTATTATTATTATTATTATTATTATTATTATTCTGTGCTTCATGAGTTTGAAACCTTATATTTATGATTACTTTTAGATCAGCCAACATTGCATCACAAAAATGGGCACAAAAATTATATTTCTCATAATGCATATATCAAGGAAAAAGTTGAATTCTTGGAAAATCAGGTTAAAATATGTTCAATTGTATGCTAAGTGAATATTTGCAATGCAAATTGATTCTCAATTTTCACAATGTATAAAATCAAAACATTTCCACTTTTAAAACAAAGCAAGAGAAAAAATATGGTGATAGTTTTAATTTCAAAAAACTATTGTATCAGTCTACATAGAAAAAGAAAAATATGTAGCCAAAGAATATAATATCCATTATATATTTTCTTATGAAAAAGGTTAACATATCCACAAATTGCATGAGTATTTAATAATTTACAATCCTATATAAATTGAGTACTAAGCTAAGCACTTTTGGGAGATATGTACTCCCATATAACTCCAATAGAAAATGAAGTTCTATCATATTAAAAGTCATTTTCCAAAATAAAAAAAATAAATAAAATACGTCAATATTTTTAAAGATCTTACAAAATTACTTTAGCCACCTGGTATAACATAACATAATCAATATTATATCCATAACAAAATCATTTAAAAAGATTTATTCATTAATAAAAATATAAATATCTATTAATGCACAATTTTATATGATAATCAAAATAATAAACAATGGGTGTGATTCTATGTTAAAATTTGATTTTCAATAAAAACTGGTAAAAAAAGAATATGACAATGGTTTGAATATATATGCAAGATATTGTAGTTCCTTTTTTATTTTTAAAAATTTAATTTCTTTAAGTTCATGTTATTTTATTGAATTTGCAATTTTCTCTTAAATGTTTATTATCAAAATATTAACAGAAAAAAGAATCTCAATGAAAAATCAGGTTTACACTAAAAACACTATTTCAGAAATAATGAAAGAAGACTGAACTTTCTTCTGTCCATATGTCAAATGCATTGACCGGGAAACGAACCTGGGACAGCTGCTTGGAAGGCAGTTATGCTAACCACTAGGCCACCAACGCTTGACAGACTCAACTTTTATTGTATTTATTTGCAAAAATATAAATGCAGTATTTCTTTATATTTAAGTAGATATTAAATTTAAATTGATATTTTCATTTAATTATTTTTAAAATATTGTAAATACAAGTATAGTATATATACTTAAACTAGATGTAATTAAAGAAGATTTGAACACAGACTTTCAAGCTTCCTTCAGTCTTCCACTCGATCTTATACAACTGATACACATAACCACATACATGAGAAAAAGATAAATGATCTCCAATATATATATTTCATGTTGAACCAGCACTCATCAGTTGGTCTGCATAATCTCTTCCACACATATGTAACCAGTGCTCAGTTTATATTAAAATAATAAATCTTAAAGCTTTAATGGATAGATAGGCTTCAATCTTATCCAATCTCCAATTCTTCAACCTTTCATATCATTGAAAATCTGATGAGGCATGTTCAAAGCTCTTGTTTGATTATTTTGTTGTCATCTCCATGTTGACCATAAGACCCTGATCTCTAATATGCAGGACTGTAAGACCATATAAATACACAGAAGAGGAATGGCCAGTTTACAGGGAGCTTGAAGGTCTGGGTTCAAATCCCTTCTAATTACATCTACTTTAAGTATATATACTATAACTTGTATTCAAAATATTACCAATTCAGCCTGTATTCTGCTGATCTCTCTTCTGTGTCTTTAAATAGTCTTAAGGTCCAGCATACGAGAAGTCAGATTGACTTCCTGTCAACATGGGTATGACAATAAAATTGGCAATCAGGAGCTTGGAACATACCACCATCAGATTTTTAAATGATATTGAAGACTGGAGAGTTGTGGAGAATATTGAAGCATGTCCATTAAGGCTTAAAGATTTGTTATTTTGATATAAACCAAGCACTGATTATATATAAGTATGGGAGATGATGACGTGGAGCAACTGATAAATGCTGGTTCAGCACAAAATACATATATTGGAGATCATTTATCTACTTCACATATATGTGATCATATGTGTTGGTTGTATAAAGTGGAGTGGATTATTTAAGGGAGCTTGAAATTCTGGGTTCAAATCCCATCTAATTATTTTTAAAACAATAAATTAAATAAAAATATAGAAATATTTTTAGGCATTTTTTTTATTGATCATTTTTAAAAGATACCATGCTTACTACTATATTAAATTTCTGCCACTTTGATGTGCAAATGATTTTCTAACCAACTAAATAATAAATTTAAACTTATTCATTGTGTGTGTTTGGTAAGTAAAAATATTCACTAATAAGTTACATTTAAATTATGATAATTACATTTAATTTTTATGCATTTTTCATTTTATGATTGCAATTACAGCTATATATTTGAATATATGTCATTTTAAGTACCTTTTAATTATCATATTTATCTAGATATTTTTCCATAGTATATCAGGAATAATATTCTTTTCAAAAATACAATGAAAATATATTTAACTAACTTCATCTTCTATTATGGGTTATATGAAAGATAAATTTATTATTTTTTATGATCAATATTATATTATTATAGATTTTTTTGGAAAATCTTACTGAACAATATCATATCCTACTTTGTGCCTGTTGCCTAAAATCACTTAACGATTTATATTATAATAACAAACATATGCAATACATTGCAGTTTCAATATATTAAACTTAATGTGTAAAATTCTGTGTTTCATCAAATTAATTCAATATTATGGGAAGTATAAATTTTGTGCATGTTTTTCTAATGTCATCAAAAAATAATCATTTTGAATTAATGCAGTTCAAATACTGGTAACATACCTGTACTTTTAAATACATATTAAACAATATTAAAAAAATAAAGACTATGGTGTAAATGTAATTAGAATATTTTGTCAAATTTTTCATGTCATAATAAAAATGACTATTCAATACAAAATAGATATTGATAAAACGTATAGTAAAAATTGAAATAAAAATTATAATGTAATACTTATGAAATACAGTTATAATCCATTCAAGTTGTCCATTAATTTGGCAGACATTCAGTTAATATTTATGAAGAAAGTACATAATATTTATTAAGGCAATAAACCTTTAAGCATGTGCACTTGAAAATGTGAAGGTAGGGATCTCTACAGGTATTAACCACAAGCTTATGCATTGGAAGAAAATAGGAGAACCCTTCTTTACTTCAACCTACTTTCTATATAAATAGGTGAAGCTGAAGCAGTTAGAACTGAGAGTGTGAAGCTATTCAATACTTCATTGATTTAAGTCCACAATTCCTATTACACATTAGTACTCATGAAGTCTTTCGATTTACGAGTCAATGGAAAGATCTTATATTTAGAAATCTATTACAATAATTTAAAGTTGTAAATATAAATTTATTTAATGCACATTGATTACATAAGTAATATTTATTAAGGCAAGAAACCTTTAAGCATGTGCGCTTGAAGAAAGTACAAAAAATTTTGGATGAGATTTTTAATTTTTAAAAAAATAATAAATATATGCAGACTTATTCTATGTTTTTATTTAGATGGAAAATCATTTAAAATATGTACTAAAGTTAAAAATATCTATTAACCATAAAGATAACTTTTAAATGTCATAAAAGTCTGGATGTGAAAGATTTTTTTTTGTTAAAAAGCAATACTATTTGCAGTTATTTCATATACTTTGAGTTTAATCTTATAAATGAGTAAATATTTAAAAATAATATTCTACTATTAAAAAAATAAATTGATATTCTAAACAATTTTATTAATTCTTGAAAACCGTTATATGAAAAGATATTATGTTAGCTAAGTTTGTTAATAAATGGAATAAAGTCTGTAGTAATGTAAAATATATAAAATATTTTATCTTAATAATTGTAACCAATCATAATGATGATAAATTCATTAATATATAGATACTTTGGTATTAGACCTGCAATGTAGGGGAGATAGGATGCCTTTTCACATCAGCAATAAAAGTGTAATCTTGCACTGATGTCAATTTGAAAGGAAATAATCCCTGTGATGTTATTTGATCTCATGTAAAACCATGTTCACCTTTATCAATAGGTCTTTTTTTTTTTGTAATATTTCAACATTTTCAGTTATTGTCCAGATTTTTTTCTGACAACAGAAAAATATTTAACAAAAGTCTTATAATAATTTATATTTCTTTATTTTTGTGTCTCCCCCCCTCCCCAATTTGTTTTCTTTCTGTAAATAAAAACAAAAACATTTATTAGCATTTTTGTGGAGGAATCCTAGCATACTCTGTGCAATCACATGTTCAATAAAATTCCATTGGGGGGGGATGTTTTAGTTCAAATCTCCATTTTATGTGTGTTGGAAGTAAATGTTAAATTTGTGGCTTCAACATGACAATTTCTTATATATATTACAAGGTAAGTAGCATATATATGTATATTTTATGTGTTTTTATAAACAATATTTAAAAAAATTATAGTTTAGTGATTGTTTTGTGTGTATTTAAAGTAACATTCTTTTGTGTAATGGTGTTATTTATTTAAGATCACAAATCAATTTTTTTGGTTTAAAATGTTTTTAATATCGATTTATATATCATTATACATTTTAAAGTTGTTAGTGTGAAAGTCGTATACACCTGGTCTTATTTTATTCGATAGATAGGTTACTCAGAAAACATGCACAAAAGAAACTGCACCAAAATAAACTTAACTTACCTTGAAAAATAGGGAATAGGTTCTGTAATTTTCAGAAATTGGCATAAAAGCAAAGCAACAAGGAAAAAATACTTTAAAATTCACATTAAAAAAATAAGGAAATAAAGTATGACTAATAAAAAATTTCAAATATTTGAAAAAAATTAATACAAGACAAACTTTTTTTACTTTTTTTTATTAACTACAGTATTTAATTTTACATTTTTTCATAAATATTTTAATCATTACCACTATTTGACAATATGCATTCATTTGTGACTTGGTAAGAAATCAGATTCATGATGTGATGTACAACTAGTGTCACTTTCAGTCTTGTGCTGTGTTAATAGTTTTCTGTTTCTAAATTAAAAAAATGAGATCGCAATCAAAACAAAAAGATTATACATTATCATTAGGAAGATTATTTTCAGTTTATAAAATCAATAAAATCTTCATTATTATTTATTTTAAAAATCTAAAAAAAAAATATTTCTGTTATATCTAACAAAATAAATTTTAAAAATTTAAAATGTTTGAATATTTATTGCAATATTTTTATATGTACATATAAATCCATTATTATTACTTACTCATTAGTATAAGTAGATTATTTACATAGAAGCTAAGATTCTAAATACAGCTTCAGGCCATATTCATGTTAGCTGTTAATATAATGTTATATTTTTGAAAAAAAAAGTATTTCAAGTCAAAATAAGTTATTAATAATTTAAATTTCTTGATATCTAATAAATATAGTAAAATATGAAAGATATTAATAAGAAACATGAATCGCATAACTTCAAAATAGAATTAAAATAATTCTCATAAAACGAGACCCAGGTGTATATTTGTGTGTGGCAAATCAATATTTTTTCAAAAAAATTATGTTTTTAATCTCCATTTCTTCCTCAAAATTGTTTTAAAATTGCCCTTTTTAATATTATTTTTTATACTTTAAAAATAGTAATTTTAAATATCCATTTGTTCTTTTAAAATTGTTTTTAAAATTATTTTTTTAATATCCATTTGTTTCTCAAAATTTGTTTTAAAATGTTGTTTTTTAATATTATTTTTTATACTTTTAGTTATTTTTATTAGCCCCACAACACAATTAGACTTGCTGCACCTTTTCACATTTGTATCAACTGGCCAATAACTTTGTAAATCTTGCAAAAATATCATGTACAAAATCTGTGTACATATTACTACATTTTTTTGCAAATTTTGCAAAAAATATCATGTACAAAAATCTTTGTATACATTATTTTGGCTAGGTCACAAGATTACAAAGTTATTAGCAGATTGATATAAATGTGAAAAGGTGCAGCAAGTCTAATACATGCTCTGTGTTGCAGCTCTAATAGCAAAGTATCAATATATATTTATAATTTCTGATGATTAAAATTACTGGAAATAGTATGTTAAATTTTTAATATTTTTGATAAGTTTATATAGATATTTGCAACATGACAAGGAGTAGAAATTAATGTAATATTTTTTGAGTCTTTATATAAAGATAAAAGTGTGGAAATTGTTTATAAATGCTGCTATTGAGGTCTTAATGCAGGAGAAAAAAAGATGTGGTAAAGACGATTCAAAGATGATTGATATGGAATACTAATGTTGTCAAACTTTCAATATTAGTTGAAATTGTTGTAAAATTACTTTGTAAGTTTATTATAAAATTTTCATTTCTGACTTTTTATTGCAATTGATGAATGTTTATTGCTTAGTCTTTTCTGTTAAATCATGCTAGGTAAAATAATAAAAAAATATAAGTATAATTCCAATTTTATCTAGGAATATCTTGCAAAGTCTAAAAATTAAGAAAAAAATATCAATAGGGTAATATTGTATGATAATTTGGAATTTAATTAATAAATCTATTTATGTAAAAAAAATATATATAAGTAAGAGTAGTACTATAAATAATTTTAAATGTGGTCATGATTTCAATGGGATTGATTGATTGCTAATAGAATAAATGTATGTGTTTTTAAAAATAGATATGCATCTATATTAATTTTGTAAATGAGTTAAATATAAATTTAAACTGAAATATTCATATTAAAAAATATTGGAATGATAATTTTGAAACAGTATTATACATTTATGGGTTATGTCACCAGCATGCTTTTATGCATGTAAAATAATTATAAAAATAGTAGAATATAATGATAGTGACAGGTCATTGTGCACTGATAAAATATTAAAAATCCTATTGCAATTTGTTTAAAATTAATCAGATTTTATGTATGCAGTTCCTTTAATTCTTGTAGAAAGCTATTCGTCAGTTTCTGAAATTGGAAAAGATTAATTGCAGATTGTTTCTTACGTGATTTCAGGCAAATGAGATAAAATAGGGAGCGTGAAATATTTTTATAAATTGTGTATATTTCCAATCTGGCAGTATATTTTACTGTTATGTCTTTTTAGTTTTTAGTATTTATTTATTTATTTTTACCGAAACTAACTACTGCTTTGATTACCGTTTCAGAAATCGAAATTTAGTTTTATTAATCTATCAGCTTTTGGTGTTGTTTTTTTTTAATATTTCGAAGCAACTGCATTTTCAGATTGTATTAGAATGTTTTTTTTCCTTTCTACTGATAGTAAATTCTTTAGGTGATAAAAAATCTTTCCCCTTTCAGATGTCATTTTTGAGTCATTTCAAGTTGATTCATTTTAAAAATCCATTTGATTAAACAGTAAATGTGCTCATTTCACTACCTGGTGATGAGAAAATACGTTTGAGTAGTGATTATTTAACATTTAAGTTGTTTCTTTTAAATTTTATTTTTTTATTTTTTTGTAAAAATACATTTTCTGAAGAGTTAAACAATAGTTAGTTAGAATCTATTAATTATTACATATATTAAATGATTTTAATCTAAATGAAATACTATTGTATAATTTAATAAATGTTTCTAATTTTTAATTCACGCAATTAAGCTAAAAGATTATCATTCAAAAATTTAAAATATAGTCGTACAAATGATAAAAGGATTCATAAAAATGCACCAAATACTCATATAAACAGGTATAAATATTTATCAAAACCTTAAAAAACATAGTTTATAATATATATATAAATCGTTAAAGAAGGATAATAAAGTATTTACAAATAGAATAAAATTTATTCCGATCTATTTAAGACTGTAACTAAAACAGACAATATGAAATTTAAACAGAGGTTTTGTATAACCAAATCATTAACTGTATACTGTACACAAATATTTTTATAAAAAACAACAACATAAATGTTCTTTTTTTATTTCTATATGTTTTAAAGACAGCAAAAGTTAGACACTGGATTCTTGCAAGTCATCATTTATATTTAAATCTGTAAAAAAAAAAAAATCTGATATATATATATATATGGCTGCAGAAAGAAGTTTGCTATTAACTGAAAGGAGACCCTTTGATTCCTCTTGGAGGCCTTAAAGGAACCGAGCAGGGCAAATTCCTAATGTCCACTCCATACGTTCTTGTCGTTGCAGCTGTTATTACTATGTGATTATTCATATAGTATACGAACATGGATGGGCTGCTCACCAAAACACATTAGCCAGTGTGGTGAGTTTATTGGCTTTTTACCTCTGAGTTTAATCAAGAAACACCATGGTCTTTCTTCTCAGTGCCTGATAAGGCAGAATGAATGTTTGTGTAAATGATAAATATTTTTCCAATACATATATACAATTATGACCGACAAAAATAAAGCATGGCCCTTATTCCTAGGAGGCTGTAAAGTCACCAACCAAGGCAGCAGTTGGTGGCCAAAGGCAGAGGGTGCTAAGAATCCCCTGATTTCAGACCCAGGCTGCCATTTGATGACGACTTTTTATTTAGGTATTTACAACTGCAGATCACTTTCAAGTGAAGGAAGATTGCAAGAATTAGAAGAACTGTCTTATATTAAATGGGACATTATTGGACTTTGTGAAGTTAGAAGAAAAGGTGAAGAGACAATTGATTTAAAAAGTGGACATATACTCTATTATAAAGGCACAAATATTGGAAATACAAGTGGAGTAGGATTCATTATAAATAAAAAGTGGTAGAGCAATATTGTGAAGATTGATGGTGTATCGGATAGAGTGGCAAGATTAGTTATACAACTTAATAGCAGATACCAAATGCAGATAATTCAGGTTTATGCCCCAACAAGTTCTTTTAGTGATGAAGTAGTAGAAGATTTTTATATGGATGTACAAAAAGCTTTTGATCAGAGTAAGCAACATTTTAAAATTGTTATGGGAGACTTTAATGCTAGAATTGGTAAACAAATGAAAGATGAAAGTGCTGTAGGCAATTTTGGTTATGGTAATAGAAATGAGAGAGGACATAGACTTGTGGAGTTTGCAGAAAAAGAAAAACTTTATATTATGAATTCTTTTTTTGAGAAAAATGTTAAGAGGAAATGGACATGGAAGCATCCAAATGAAGGTAAAGCAGAGTTGGATTATATTTTGACAAACAGGAAATATATATTTCAAGATTGTAATGTTCTTAATAAATTTAACACAGGAAGTGATCATCGATTAGTAAGGTGTAAGATACATGTTAATGTAAAACTAGAGAGACAAAAATTATTAAGAAAAACAATACTTACAGTTGATATTCCTAATCTTCAGAAACATTCTGATGAATTTAAATTAGAACTTACAAATCGGTTTCAAGTCTTAGTAGATTTTGAACATGATTCAGATTTGAATGAAATTAATATGCAAATAACTGATACACTTTTAAAAACTGCAACAAAGATAGCCGGTAGAAAAAATCAGCAATTGATCAATAAAATTTCTACTGAGACTAGACAATTTATGAAGAAAAGCAGGAATATGAAGATATACAAAAATGATGCATTAAAAAGGATTGAATATCTCGAATTTTGTAAAAAGGTGTGGAAAAGAATTGAAAATGATATAAGAAAGTATAACTGTGAACTAGCAAGGAAAGCTGTAGAAGAAAATAAAAGTCTCAAGAATGTAAAACAACATTTTAGTATTGGTAGGAAATTTATATCTGCAATAAGAAAAAAAGATGGAATTATTACTAAAAAGAGAGATGACATCATGAAATTGGTAGAAGATTTTTATCAAGAATTATATAGTAATAAAGAACAAGTACCTCCTATATCTATTACATCTTCCAAATTGCCCAAAATTTTAAATGAAGAAGTGAGACATGCGATTAAATGTATGAAGAAAGGAAAGGCTCCAGGTAATGATGGAATTATAATTGATATATTAAAAGAAGCAGGTGAAGAAATAGAGAAAATTTTAGCAAAGCTATATACCAAATGTCTAAATGATAAAGATGTACCAGATGATTGGAAGAATGCAATAATAATATTAATATTTAAAAAAGGTGATAAAGAATACATTAGAAATTACAGACCTATCAGCCTTTTATCAGTTTTATATAAAAATTTTACCAAGATAATTACAATTTGTCTACAGAGAACATTGGGATTTCCACCAACCAAGAGAACAAGCTGGATTTAAAAGTGGTTTTAGTACAGTAGATCATATCCAGGTATTGAGAGAAGTTATAGAAAGGACAAATGAATATGAGTTGTCATTATGTTTTGGATTTGTAGATTATGAAAAGGCATTTGATTCTATAAACATTTCTTCAGTGATTAAAGCATTGGATCATCAAGGTATAGATCCAGGATATTGTCATATTTTAAAGAATATTTATAAAAATGCAACAGCAACAATTAGGTTACATAATGATACTGGGAAAGTCAACAATGAGAAAAATGTAAGACAAGGTGACTCCATATCTCCAAAACTTTTTACAGCAGTGCTGCAAGAAGTATTTTGTGGATTAAAATGGGAAACTAAAGGAGTGAAAGTAAATGGAGATTATTTAAGTCATTTAGATTTCGCAGATGATGTAGTTGTTTTTGCAAATAATGCTTCAGAGCTGCAGGAAATGTTGCAGGAGTTATCAGGTGAAAGTGGGAAAGTCGGACTAAAGATAAATGTTGAAAAGACTAAAGTAATGTTTAATCGATTTGCTCAAAATATGAAAGTAAAGATTGATTGTGATGAATTAGAAGTTAACAGTTACAAATACCTTGGTCAGATTATTAATACAGATGGAAACATAATGGAGGAAATTAATCATAGAATTAAACTTGTTTGGAGTGCTTTTGGTAGAAATAACTTGATCCTAAAAGAAAATATGCCTATGTGTTTGAAAAGAAAGGTTTTTAATAAATGTGTTTTACCAGTTCTTACTTATGGATCTGAGACTTGGACGCTTAATAGAAGAGCAATACAGAAACTTCAGACCACTCAAAGAAGTATGGAGAGATGTATGTTGGGAGTAACAAGAAGAGATCAAAAACACAATGTTTGGGTAAGAGAACAACCAGGTGTTACTGACCTCATTGAAAAAATTAAAAGATTGAAATGGAGTTGGGCTGGACATATTGCTAGAAGAGATGATAATAGATGGACAATTGATATTTTAAACTGGATTCCAAGCGATTGTAAAAGACCCATAAAGAGACCACATGTGAGATGGATGGATGAAATAAAGTGTGCAGGGGTGATGTGGAGAAGAGAGGCTAAAGATCAGAGAAGATGGATTAAACTTGGAGAGACCTTCATTCTGCAGTGGATTGATAATGGTTGATGATATATATATATATATATATATATATATATATATATATATATATATATATATATATATATATAAATTATTAATCAATGTCTGTATTCCAATTATAATATAATTATATATATAAACTTTAAATTAAACATAGCTCAATATTTATATAAACATAGGGAATAAATCACCCTCCCCCAGGCTATGAATTAAAATCAATGATCAAATTTGAGTCTCGTCTCATCAATGAAATACCAAAATGGGCTGTCATATATGTGGACTCTACCAAACTATCTAAATACTACCAATTAATGGATTGAACATACCATCTACCTCAATGACAACTGTTAACACATTTAATCATGAACTGAATAGCTTACCTTATAAGAAAGTGACAGACAGATCTCAAGATGCTTTGAGACTTAGACTGATGGATTGGCAGCGAGTCACTGATCTAGCCAGCATTCTCCCAACCCACTCAGCCTCTGCTTTATATTTCATTTTAAACTTATACTAATTATAGATTTTGATGTGCCTTTCAGTGCTCAAAGAGGCATGCATCGGACAAAGTGATGAACAAATCTAAAACTCTACTGAAGCGTAGATTCAACACTCTTTAGTATCAAATGCTACACATGGTTTCTCAAATTACATCATGTATGTATTCACTTCTTATTTAGCTATTGACAATGCTTGGTATTCATGTAATCATCATTATACAAAGTTATATCAATTGTTTAAATAAATCTTTATTTTTTTTAAAAAAAGAGTAGAATGAATCCACCTATTCTTCTAAACTCTGATGTTTATAAACATACCTTTGTCAACATTGCTGAAAATTCAGAGTAAAATTAACTTGTAAGCCAATAGAATATGACCATTAGAAGTTATCAGATTTGAATTGAATTGCATTAGGCTGGGGATAGCATCTCTTTTTTAATATCTTGATTATAATAAATACGATTTAATATGTAAACTTTAAATTAAACATAGCTCAATGTACAGCTATTTTCATTTTTATTATCATCAATAAACTCATTTTTTCTTTTCTTGTATCTTCCTCAATTTCCTCCAAGATATCTTTCATATCTTTTCTATTTTAAGTTCAAGTCAAAGGAGTTCTTCATTCCTTTTATAATTTTCTGCAAAAGAAAAATATTTAATTATTTTAACACGTCTAAATTTCTTAATTTTTATCTTTTCAACTTATATCTTCTGTTTCCCCCAAAATTCATATCTCTGAAGCCTATTTTTTCTTTATTTTTTTTTAATTTTCATGTTCTGATCCATATAAAGTTAGTCCCAAAATATTTAACCAGTCTCATTTTAGATATAAGGTCCTCTGGATATCATTCTACTCATGTTAAAATATTTGACAATAAAATTCTTACTAATATTTTTTTTATTGCTGCTGCCATGATCAAATATCCAAATTTTTAAATATTTAATCTTCTAATTTGCTTTATAATTTCCTAACAAATGTTTAATTTTAATCTTTTTTTCACTTTTCCTATTTATAGCAAATGTGCATTGAGTGCTTAATTTATTACAAGAAAGACCTCTATAAATCTAAATGCAAGATTCAACTTTATAAAGGTAAGAGTGGCTCACAATTATCTTCAACCCATTTTCTAATTATATGGAAAAATCTAAAGCATTTTCATTTGGGAGCATGAAGCTAATAAATTCTTCACTGATTAAATCCACTATTTCTCTTAAACATTAATGGTCATGAAATCTTTTGATTTACAATGAGTTAATAGTCAGATCTTAAATTTAGACATATTTTAAATAAATTTAAAGTTGTAAATATTAATTCATATTAAGCACAATGTCAACATAAAATATTTAAATAAGGCTATAACCTTAGTACATGTGCATTGAGTGCTTAAGATTTGCCTATATAATTAGAAAAATAGGTTGAAGATAAGAGTGGGACATTTTTATAAAATGGAATCTTGTGTTTAGATTTGTAGCGGTCTCTCTTGTAATGAATTAAGCACTCAATGTGCATGCCTTATTCAAGTATTACGTGCTGACATTGTGCTTAATAAGAATTAATATTTTCCTATTTTTATGGCTTTAATCCCATTAGTTTTTATTTTAAGTGTATATTCTACAAGTTTTGAATTTATCACTTGCATGTGTTGCAGTATCATCAGCAAATCCGATATATCACTTGATCAGCATTGTCTATGCTTACACAAGTTGCTAGTAACAGTAGCAAACTCTCTGTACAGTAGTGCCACCCAGTGCATGCCTTTGGAAACATTACTAAGGCTTTCACTGGTTGTCACTACTGTATGGAGAGTTTGATACTATTACCAAGAGTGATATAACTTTCTATCAGCAATGCTAATTCCAGCTTATCAAAACAATGTTTCTTTATCAACTCATCTGAATACAAAAATCTTTAAAGAAAAAGCGGTAATTTCTGAATTACAAAAATGATTTAAAATGAAGCTGAAAACTTTTAAACATACGTAGCACCCTTTAGTCGAATAACTATCAAAGAAGTCTCTATTACATTTGCTGTATATATGTATTTGTTGTGAAATTAACTTTCAATTCAGTAGTAGAAAGCATTAAAATTTTCTTCTATATACCTGGGCTCATTTTATGTGGTAGGTAGGTTGCCCAGAAAATACACACAAAAATAAATGTAACTTACCTTGAAAAATGGGGGATAGGTGCTGTAATTTTCAGAAATTGGTATAAAAGCAAAGCAACAAGGAAAAATTACTTTAAAATTAGCATTAAAAAAATAAGGAAATAAAGTATGATTAATAAAAAATTTCAAATATTTGAAAAAATTAATATAAGACAAACTTTTTTTCCTTTTTTATTAACTACGTATTTAATTTTACATTTTTTCATACATATTTTAATCATTACCATTATTTGACAATATGCGTTTGTTTGTGAACTGGTAAAAAATCAGATTCTTGATGTGATGTACAACTAGCACCACTTTCAGTCTTGTGTTGTATTAATAGTTTTCTATTTCTATATTAAAAAAATGAGATTGCAATCAAAACAAAAAGATTATACATTATCATTAGAAAGATTATTTTCAGTTTATAAAATCAATAAAATCTTCGTTATTATTTATTTTAAAATTCTAAAAAAATATTTATTTATTTTAATATCTAACAAAAGACGTTCCAAAAGTTTCAAATTTTGGAATATTTATTGCGATATTTTTATATGTACATATAAATCTATTATTATTATTTACTCATTAGTATAAATAGGTTATTTATATAGAAGCTAAGATTCTAAATACAGCTTCAGGCCATATTCACGTTAGCTGCTAATATAATGTTATATTTTTGGGGAGAAAAAAAAGTATTTCAAGTCAAAATAAGTTATTAATAATTTAAATTTCTTGATATCTAATAAATATGGTGAAATATGAAGGATATTAAAAAGAAACATGAATCACATAACTTCAAAATTGCATTAAAATAATCCGCATAAAACGAGATCCAGGTGTACTTTATAAAATAGATTGGCCTGAAACTTCAAAATTAATCAGTGTTTGTCTAATGAAATTAGCAATAATATTAAAACACACATATAGGTATATAATGCAATGCAATACTGCTGACAATTTCAGGTATCCAACAGACTTTCTCAGAACATTTCTTTTGTACTCTTTAGAGCATTAAAAATTATTAAAAAGCTTAGTATTTTTTTATATTTCTAAGTGGAACAGAAAAATAGTTTGAAAATGTCTGTTAAACAGTCAAAGCTAGAAGATGAATTGGAAATATTAATAAAGATATTGCATTGTGTTGCATGCATAACAAATATTTAAATATTATTTCTACTTACATTAGAATCAAAATAAGCAGCACAGAAAAGATAATGGAAGAATTTTTTTATTTTATTTACATAATCATTGCAAAAATAAAATTGAAAATAGCATTTGATTTATTACGATATCAAAATTGATAAAATAAAAATTCTATAGAATGCCTAAGATAAAAAAAAAGTCCTGGATGCATTTATATATTGTGTCTTAAATAAAACTGAAGATCATTGTAATTTTTTTTAAACAATGATACCTTGTTACTCCATGATTTTGCTTATTAAAAAAAGTCTTGCTTTCAGATGTTATTAAATGCCAGTGCTTAAAAAATAATACTTCTGTAGTGTAATACTGAACAATGATAAAAATATGTATAAGAGATTGTGATCTGGGCCAACTGATGAATGGTCGTTTGGTAAGAAATGTGAATTTTGGAAATCATATATTTTTTTACGTCTTTAGTCATATGTTAACGACCTCCCCTTCACAAAATGTTTGAGATGGATAAAAAACAGCCCCTCACTTGCATGAAACTAGTGTAGTGAAAATTATACTACAGAAATATTATTCTTTAAATGAATAATCTTTATTCTATTAAATGATTAATAAAAATTATTAGTGCTTAAAATGTTTGTAATCAAAAAGACATTTTCAAACTTTCCATGTTTCAACATTTAACCTCAAGATGGAATACTTTTATAAATATAATACTATAATATTATAGTTAATTTGAAGAAACAAAATGAAAAATTTTTTTTTTACTTTTAACATTGTATAAAATTATATTTTTTTAATTTACCGAGTGATTTATAAGATATTTAATATTCTTCACAATAGGTTACATTGTTCTTTAAAAAAAAAAAGGAAATCTGTCAGATGTTAATTTAAAAATTTATTATTTTCTTTTAAAAAAATTATATTATTATATAGTTTGAAACACGATCCAAAAATATGAGTGACATATTTATTAATGAAAATGTGAATTTAAAATCAAATGAATGAAACAATAATAGTAAGTATAAGAAGAATAAATTAAGTTTTTAAAAAAGTAGAGATTGTATATCATAATTGAATTGGTGTTAAAAGACAGATGTATGGAAGTTGTCATTTGTTATTATTTTGGTTGGAATGTATTCTTTATATGCTACTGACTAAATACATTTTTAACATTAATAATATTATTTTAGTAAAATAAAAAAGTATTTAATTTAAAAATTGTATGCATTATATATAAATACTAATTAATGTATTACTAATAATATGTATCACTGAATCAAAATTATATAATGCACTGCTTTCTATTGTCTGTATAAACATAAAATGAACCCATTTAAATTCATATTTAAGTGGCTTATTTTATATTTGCTTAGGCAATATAAGGCAGTCCTTTATGATATCCAGCACTTGAATAATATATTGATCCAGTGATTACATATTATTAGCATTACATTAATTAATTAATATTTACATATTCATTATTTCATTATTTTACTCTAAATATTATTAATATGTTTAGAAAGTAACTTTGCCTTATGTAGTTAAATTATTAGTTTGTTTATATATATATATATATATGATCACTAGATGGAGCTTTACCAATATCTCCATACAAGCTTTGTATACATAATTGCTGAGAGAGACAGAATCTAGATCTCCAAAACTGATCTCCAAAATTAGTTTCTAGTCCCTACCCTTCATTGATGATAGCCAATTAGCTTGAAATCAGCTGATCTGAAGGTGGAAGCAATGAAAGAGATATCGAATTCTGTCTCTCTCAGTATTTATGTATACAAAGCTTGTACGGAGATATTGGTAAAGCTCCATCTAGTGATCATTAAATGCAAGCTATATGCAAGTTAACAAAATTTATAACTTGTTTTGTTTATATATATATATTCATATTCTATGGCATATATCCATCAGCCTAGAAGTCAGATCAAACTCTCACATTATACTTTTTTCAAGTATTTCTTGTAGCACATTACAATTTTAATTTCATATACATATTAATTTTTAATGTTATTCAATCTTAACTTAAGTTCAAATTGTAATGTGGAATACTCGGAAAAAGTATGTTTCTAATGATCTGTCCTCTGGGCTGATGAATGGTTGTGATAGGGTTGAGCTAAAAATGAAAGATGCACTGATATAAACAAAAAAACTTCCAAATATGATTGTGCACCCCTTCATAAAGTGTTAAAAGTGGATATAAACCTACCCCTAATTTGCATGAGAGTGGTGTAATGAATGTTATCAAAACTGACAACATGAGCAAGGAAATCAGGTGTTGATGCCTTTATATCCCTGCAAATATATAATTCGTAAAGTTGAATTTGAAAAACCATATTTGCCAATGTATAGGATAAACTCCCCCCCCCCTAAAATATGTCTAAATTATGGGGTGATCTTATGCACCAGAAATCAAAATTATGAATTGAAATCTGCTTTTCGTGTATGGGATCAGTTTTGGAGTCACAGAATGACAGTTGTGAAAAATAAAATCAGGGAATTGAATACTCAATTAGCTTTAATTCTAGATGGCCTATTGAGCCAGCTTCACTTGCAATTAATAAACTGATTAAAGGTTTCATAAGTGAGTAATAAAATAGTTGGATACAATCTACCAATTTTGAAGTGACATCATCAGAAAGAATGAAGAGGCCTAGCATTTCAAAGATTTGTGAATCAGTCATAATTTTATGGGACATTGTGAAACATAAGGCAGTAGTAAAGTCATTTAAGAAATGTGGAATTAATAACTAACTTGATGGCACATAGAATGAATTGTTATATGAAGACTCAGTTTCTGAAGAAGAGGTTTCAAGTGATTCTTCATATATCTCTAGAAATGAATTTCTGGATTTTGAGGATGAAAATTAAAAAGTATCTTATTACAGTATTCCCTAGCTATATTTTTGTGTAGACATAAATAATTATAAAATTAGTACAGTAAATCATTATGGAAATGCATGAAAAAATGTAGAAAATTATTATTTTATCTTAAAAATCCATATAAAAAAGGTGGTGCATTTTAACTATACCGATACTCTTATATGCTGGTAAATATGGTATATATTTGGACTAGGGATAATGTCTCACTTAGTAAATGGCTTTGTAAATTTGTGTTAATTTAAATGGACACCCATATTCACATGATTTTTAAGACTGACTAAAATTATAAGAGCTGGAAAATGTGAGTACAAATAAATTTATTTCTAAGAAATATAAATATAAATAGATTCATTTTACATTTGTAAACAACTAATGCTGACAATAGAAAACAGTATAATGGTATAAATAGTGCTTGGATAGTGCAATGATCGAAGGATAACATATTATGGACAATTATTTATTATTTACATATTATTATATCATGATATTTATTCACAAATTATTAAAGTGAGTAGAAATAGCTCTTACTTATAAAGTTGGCAGCTGCATTGAATAAAATTTTGGGAACGGCTGTATGTGTTTTAATGTTTGATAGTATTAATATAATTTATCATATTGGATACTCGTAGAGGAGCTAGAAAATACAATCGAAAATGGGCTCATTTATATTTTCATAAGCCAATTTAGGTAATGAAGCCAATGCTTTGCTATAAATAATGATTGGAAAATTGACTGATCTAGAAATCGTCATATTTTTACAATTATTATAGATTTGGTAATGTTATATTTATTTAAATGATAAAATGTGTGCAGCTTGAGGGTTAAACTACTAATTTCAATTTACATTCTTAATAGAAGATTCTGATGTTTAAACTTTCGCAATGCTTTATGGTTAATTATTATAATAAATATTAATCTTCTAATAAAAAATAAATAATATTAATAAATATTCATCTAAAATTAAATTCTAAGTACAATCTCTTTACTAATTTTTAAATTGATTTAAATTCTATAATTGTCTCAATCACTGATAGAAAATTATTTGATTAACCTGACAAATGCTTAGAAAATACCTCAAGCAGAGGAGGAGTAGATAAAACATATTTATTCCGCTTCTTTCTCCTCCTTGCTAGTTTTTGCTTTCCACACTACTTATTATATTATATGCAAGCACATTTCTGAAAATACTGTGTGGCTCAATGAATAAAATTAGCTATTAGATTAAACAGGCTTGATTGATTAAACATGCATGATTGAATAAGAGTAACTTCGATTAAATAATTGAAAGAAGGTTAATTGATTAAAAGAGAGATAACAGAAATATAAAGATTTATGTTTAGCTAAGTGATATTGTTATAATATAGGGGATTTGAACACAGACTTTCAAGCTCCCTTCAACCATCCACTCTATCTCATATTACCCATACACATGTGAAAAAGATAAATGATCTCCAATATATATATATATTTCGTGCTCACTTAGTCCAGATCATCATCTCCCACATATATATATAATCAGTGCTCTTTTATATATTGAGATAGCAAATCTTCACATTTTAATGAACAGACTTCAATATACTCCACCCTCTCACTCTTAAGCCACACACACATATTATTGAAAATCTGATGATGGAATGCTCAAAGTCCTTGTTGATGCCAACACACACACACATATATATATATATATATATATTAATTCTAATATTTTCATGGATAAAAGATGTCATATTATTATTACTATTTGCGGGATATTCCGTGTAGTTAAAAAGCTAAATACTGACGTTTCAGTACAATATCAAGTACCTTCCTCAGAGTGTCCTCTTTTCTTATGATTTGAGAAAGAGGACGCTCTGAGGAAGGTACTTGATATTGTACTGAAACGTCAGCATTTAGCTTTTTCACTACACGGAATATCCCGCAAATAGTAATAATAATATGACATATATATATAATCAGTGCTTGGTGTATATTAAAATAGCAAATTTTAATGAACAAGCTTCAATCTATTCTACCCTCCAACTCTTTAGCCTTTCATATTTATTGATTTAAATAATTTCTGTAGTATTATTTTATAAATTTTATATGCAATATAATCTCATTATTAAAATACAGGATCAAGTAAGTATTGTATAGTTATAGTTGTAAAACAAAACATAATTTTGTCATACTGAAAACAAAAATTAGAGATCTATTTTGGAACATTCTGCTTTTAATAAATTCTTATGTCTAAACTGATAGCTTATTATAAGAATTAGATATCAAATTATTGACTGTAAAATGATCAATCTCAAACATAAGTATAAGTTTATTTTTAAAACGTATGAGGGATACTAAATTTCAAAAATGAAGAAAACTTATTGACAGAATACAAAACAATTGATACAGGAAGAATCAGAATTAAAAGAAGCTTTTTTAACATGAGAATGTTTCATTTCAAGTCTATTCCTCTAAATTATATAGTTCAGAAGATGAAAAAAATGACTTATGAAGATATGACAGTAATTATTGATGATGTATTTCATAAAAGCAAAAGTCTCACTGGAGAATTTTATAATACTACATTCAGAAATAGTAATATAAAATTTAAACAAGCTACTGGTAAGTACAATTAAAAAAAAACAAATGAATATGGTGAAAGATTTATTTCAAATATTCTAAAACTGTATGATGATTTAAAAAAAAATAGATATGAACATCAATAATGGATATGAAGATCCAATAATTGAAAAAGTAAGCAATGGTAAACACATTATAAATAAAGAGATGATCAATATTATTAAAATTGTGCTGTAATTTTCAGAAGATAGACTTATACTTGAATCAAATATCAAGTTAAAATGAAAAAAAACAACAACTAATTTTCAAAAATGAAGATTTCTAAAGAAGATAGCTAATATTAAAAAAATAAAAAGATATTGAGACAAAAATATAGATATATAATTTGATTCAAGAAATTAAAATTTTAATAAGGTTTTAACTATATCTGAAGTTATGTGAGAAAAAAAGACATTATATTACATAAGAACAGTAAAATTGATACAGAAAAGGTGATTATTAAAAATTAAAAAATAATTTAAAACTTGCCAATCAGCTGGAAAAAAATGCAATGACATAACAGAAGAAAACAGAAAAAGTATACAAAGTGAATTGGAACCTCAATGTAAAAAAAGTGAAAGACAGCTAAACATGATAATAAAAGATGAAAGCAATATGCAGATTAGTATTGTGAATTATCTAAAAACACTTCAGCAAAGAATAATGAACAATTAGTAAAATTATCTTCTAATAAGTAAAAAAAATAGTTATAATAAAAACAGTAAATAAATTGGAGAAGAATATGTGTGCTGGAAAGCAGAAAAAAATAGAAGGTAATCAGTTATGATGGAGAGAGTTTATTTTGAGATGATTTTTATAAGTAGGATAAAGCATGAACATACTTATAGCTAATGCCAATCTGCATAAACAGAAACAAAATGGAATGTAAAATTATATAGACATTAACAGTAATTAGCATTTTATGTAAAGTTTTGAAAAAATATCTTAAATATAAGACCCAAAGAGAGTATTAACTGGTAGATAAAAAAATTCAATATATATATATGAATACTCCATTCATTCCAGGGGGGAGGGGGGAGAGGGGACCTAAATTTGGATTTTCTGATTTATAGAAAATGTATGACATGAGCATTTTAAAAATTTGTAGGTAATAATTTCAATAATTTTCTAAATAATACCTCTGATATATATATATATATATATATATATATCAGACATCATAATGTATTGAGCAGTTGTAAATTAATTTAAAATGGGAAAAGATATAAGATTATGAGATCTAATCTTAATAAAGATATCTATAAAAACGAATAAGATAAAAAACATGAAGTGAAAATAAATAATTTATTGATAAGATATCCATATCATAATGATTGAAAAATATGAAACAGTGACATCCAAATTAGTGATGTTAAATGAAGAAACATGTAGATATGGCTGATACATAAACATGATCAAAATAAAGTCAGCATTGTTATATGATCATTAATAACCTTCCAAAGAAAAAAATTAATGAGAATAGCCAAAGCAAAAACAAGATTTGAAAAAGCAAACAAAGAAGGTTACAACAGAGCTGCATTTACTGGAGATGTACATATTTATTGATGTATTATATGATTGTGACAAAAATGTTAGCATGGTGAACACATGCTATGGAAGGTTATCAAGAACTGATTGGAAAAAAATGTTTCCATTAAAAAGTTATATATAAAAAAAAGAGTAAATCAGAAAAAAAAATTTAAAATATTACGAAAAAGAATTCGTAATTATTTATCATATACATTAAATGAAAGATAATTAGAATTAAAAAGACAGGAACAAAAAGATAAATCCCACAAAAATACAGATAGGTGACATTAAAGAATGACATAGCGTTAGTTTCCTTCACTCAACTTTCCTGTAAAAGATAGACAAAAACCAATAAGAGTTGATGAAGAAAATGTCCTATTTTTACGAAAACTGAATATATATATATAGTTTTATAATAAAAAAAATGGATGAGGTAATGCTAATTTAAATGAATAATAACGTTCTTCTGAAAGGTTTTGCTTTAATAAGTTTTAAATTAAATTAATAAATTTTCTTCCAAATGAATAAACACTGTATAGATAAATTACACGTAATTGAATTAGCGACATCCAATGAGAGAGATGAGAAAAAAATATTTCTATGAACGAATAGAAAAGCTGACATTGCAAGTTTTTTTTATTATAAATAATAGTAATAATAATTTTTATTTAGTTAAATTAAAAAAAAAATACTAACAAAAATTAAGTGTAACATTTTATTTGAATATATATACATAGCGAAGGGCCGATATAGCACAAAATACTTCCATACTAAAAAATAAATAAATAGATATAGTATCCTTTTGCCTCATCAATTCACAACATGTGTAACACACCCACGTGTATATTCGCAACTCATCAAAAACGTATTGAAAGAGAAAAAAGAAATAACAAAACTAATAAAATGAAAATAAATTCGGAGGGGAACTTATGAATAAGCATTCTACCAAAAAAGAAAAAAAAGGTATTTTTTTCTTTTATATATGTATACAATATTTAATTAGTTATAATTACCCCAAATCCAAAATTCACCCAGACTAGCCAAGAAAAAAATAATGAAAACACACTGCTACAAGCAGACTTCTCAAGTGCAAAGAACTACAAAACCATATATATATATATATATATATATATATATGTATATATATATATATATATATATATATATATATATAATATTAGACATTACCCACAAAAATATTTACTTCCCATCCACCCTTAGTATTGAAAGAACTATTAAATAAGTTAATTGCTTCAGAATAATAAATTTTCAATAATAAAGATTCTTTAATTCTTCTTTTGATTCCATTTCTCTCAAAGAAGACAACCTTAGCTTCATCAAAATTGATAGAGTGGCCTGTATCTTTTTCATGGACATACAAAGCAGAACTAAGATATTTATTTCTAACCCTAGTTTTATGAACCTTTATTCTTTCATTTAAACTCAAACTACTCTGACAGAGGTAAACCTTCTTACAAAAACAATGGATAAAATACACTACACCAGGAATAATACTCCTATCAAAAATTTCCTTTATATTATTTAATAATTTATTCAAAGTAATACCCTTTTCTCAAGCAATTTTCTTATTTCCAAACAAATTGCTATTCTTACACACAATTTTATAAGAAGACAATTTAAATGGCAAAGAAATAAAATCATATTTTTCTTTATCCTTTACATCCTTACAAATATTTCTATTAAATAAAATACTTTTAACAAATTTATCAGAGTAGCCAACACTCAAATACTCTTTATAGAATTGACATTTCTGAAACAAAGCTACTCCACTAGAATTTTTTTTTATTTATTTTTTTATATTTAATTAGATAATAAACTTCAGAATAATATTTATTATTACAAATTAGATTTTCTAGATCCATTTTATATGCGGGATTCGAACTCAGACTTTCACATGACCCACTATTCTTAATGCCATCTCATATTGCTGACACACCTGATCACACACATGTTGAAAAGATAAATAATACCAATATATGTATTTCATGCTAAACCAGCAATCATCAGTTGGTCTAGATTACTATCCACACACACATATATATAATCAGTGCTCAGCTTTATATTGAAGAGTTGTGAGTTGGAATAGTTTGAAGCCTATCCATGAAAGTATGAAGATTGGCTATCTTAATATAAAGCTGAACACTGATTATATATATGTGTGAGGATAGTAATCTAGATCAACTGATGATTGCTGGTTTAGCATGAAATACGTATATTGATAATTATTTATTTTTTCAACATGTGTGTGATCAGGTGGGTCAGCAATATGAGATGGCAATGAGAGTAGTGGGTCATGTGAAAGTCTGAGTTCGAATCCCACATATATTACATATATAAATGCAGGTTTAAGCCTGTACATTGTATTAGATCCATTTTAATAAATGTACACATAATCTACAAATCAGATGAAAAATGAATCTACATTTATCTAAACTCCAAAATCATATATGGATAATTGATCAATTACTAATATATCATAGGAATAAAATTTTATATTAGACCAAAGTTGTGATCTAATTAGCTCATGGTTTCAAATTAAAATCCAGATATAAATTCTATTAATTTTAACAATCCGACAACAAATAATGTCTTAAGATGTATTAAATTCGTAAATAATAGTTTCATACTAATGTAATCTCACAATCAGATAAACAGACTCCATATACATTCAACATCCAACATCTTATATAGGTATTAATGCTTAATATAAATGAAATGTTATAAGAGCTATAACCATATCAAAGCTTCAATCTAAATAGTTTAAAGCCTTAGAATACAATTCGTATATAAATTTTATTTATTTTAGTTACACTGTAAATAAATAATAGCTATTAAATATGTGATGATGAGCATAATGAATTTATATCTGGCTTGTGATTTGAAGCTGTGAACTGATTAAGTCAAGCTTTTGCTAAGATCATTGTTAATGAAAAGTTTCATGCTGATAAAAGATCAGATTGTTTTACTAACTAAATAAAATTTTGGACATTCAATAAAATGAAATTCATTTTTCATCTGATTGATAGATTACATTTATATGAGTGGGTGTTATTTTCAAATGTATTAAAATAATTCTAGAAAGTGTAACTGTGGGAATATGTGCATTTGAAGATTATTACGTCCATATAACATTATTATATATTCTCAGTGTGTATATCATTTCATTCCTATAAAACAATGGTAAATGAAAATGTAACAATTTACTCTAGATAAATACTTTACATATAATAGAGATATATATGAGAGATAGTGACCTGGGCCAACTGATGAGTGCTGGTTCAGCACGAAATGCATCTTGGGGGTCATTTATCTTTTATTATATCTTTATTTATACGAATTTGAAAAGAATTGGGGAAGTGTGGAGGTGTTTATTATATCTATAAGGATATTACATACGGGAAAGAGAAAGGTGAATAACTCAGTGTGTGTAAATTTTAAAAATCAGATATATTAATCCTTAACTGAGGTTTAAAGTTTATATTTGTGCTAGAGATAATCTCTAGTTTCGAAAATGAATAATAATAATCATTAGTTTTGCGTCAAAGTTGTGAGTGGAGGGTGTTTGACAATCGTAAATGAAAATGTAACAATCCTATAAAAGATCAATGATTGACTTACAATTCATATACAATAAATTATAGAGAAAAAATTAAATGCCCAGAAAAACTTTAAGTATCAAGTAAAGTATCAAATATCAAAAAGAAATAAAGTATTCCATAAAAAAAAACTATCTTCCTATTTTTTAATACTTTTTTAATAATAATTTAAAGTTGATGTGCCTATATTATTATCAGATAATTTTGTGTCTAAATTTTACTGCCTTGTTTGGGGTTTTTTCTTTAACTATAAGTATTTAATAATATTTATTAAAAATATTTAAATAAATTTAATCAAAATTTAAGCACAGACAGACATACACACATATATAACCACATTTGGATTGATAAATAAAATCAAAAAAATTATACAATAAAATATTGCATTACATAATACATAATAAGTTCTTTAGTGAACCTTTTATTGTTCTGCTAGGTGGAAACTATTGTAAATGTGAATGTTTATACACCATTATATATATATATCATACTGAGAAAAGCAATAAAATGTTGCAGAAAGAGCTTTTTTGCTTTAAATAATACAATATTTATTATTGTATAATCTCTTTCTTTATTTATTTGCAAAAAATTAAAATAAAATAAGAACAATATAATGGATTATATATAAATTAATAGTTAGCATATAGATTTATACACTAAAATAAACAGAGCAGGTTTGAAGATTAATTTCTTTTATATAATTACATATAATGGATTATATTTATTTCCTTTTTACAATAATCACATTTTAATTTTTTATGCTGTATAAATATGTAAAAAAAGATACTAAATTTAATTAATAATAAAACAGAGACATCATAATTACTACAATCATCGGATTATTATTATTATTATTATTATTATTATTATTATTATTATTATTATTATTATTATTATTATTATCGGATTATTATTATTATTATTATTATTATATAAAATTGTTTTTAAGTAGAATGGATTATAGCACTAAAGCTATGGACGTGAATAATTATTTGGAAACTAAATTAAATGTGTCTGTTGTTTGTTATAAACTTGATCTAAATAACAAAAGGTATGCATCGTTTTATATATCTTTGCCTATGTCAGTGATGAAAGATGCTCTTTTACCAGAGATTTGGCCTAATGGTTGTAATATTTCAACATTTGGAGGTCGTTTAAATAGAAATTTAATTTTAGAAGACTTTAATATGAAACCTGCAATTAATAAGGATATTGATAATATTTCTACAATTGATATAACTAAATCTGCTGTTAATTTTATTGATACATATATACATACATCTTTGGTATTTAATTATGAGTAGTTCTAATATTTTACATTGCTTTTATCAAAATGTACGTGGATTACGTACTAAGACATTTAATTTAAAAACTTCATCTATTATTGAAAATTATGATATTATAATGCTTACTGAAACTTGGCTTACTGCTGAATTTAAAAATAATGTTTTGTTTGATGATAGATATACTGTTTTGAGACAGGACAGAGATCCTAATATTGCTGACAGGGGAGGAGGCACATTGATTGCTCTTAGATCTCAATTGGAATTTAAGTTGCATAAAGTTATATTGTGTTTTAATGAATCAATTTGGGTAGAGGCTAATATATAGAATTATATCTTATAAATTATCCACATTATATAATGATTACAGGTGATTTAAATACTCCAGAATTTTTGAATAATCAAACACTTTCATTTTGTTACTCTTTTAAATGTTATACAAAATAATACTTCTTTAAATTGTAATAATAGAACATTGGATTTAATTTTTACTAACTTTAGTGATAATGGTTGTTATACATCTAAGTTTCCTCTTGTTAAAATTGATGTTCATCATCCTCCAATTGAAATTTTAATACCTATTCATGGGAAAAGAGAGTGTATATATTCTTCATTAATTTGAGATTATCGTAAGGCTAATTTTTTGGGTCTGTATATAGCATTTTGGGATTGTAAATGGTTATCTGTCTATAATTCAAAATCTTCTAATGAAGCCATGGATGTATTTGTGGATATATTGCAGTTTTATATATCTAAATATGTGCCAATTCGTATAGGGAAAAAGCTTAAATATCCTATTTGGTATTCAAATAAATTAAAACTTATTTTAAAAAGGAAATATAGATTACATAAATTATTTTAAAAAACAGGTTGTTATATTTGTTATAATAATTTTGTTAACTTTAGATATTTATCTAAAAAAATTGAGAGAAAAGATTTTAATACTTATATTGTTAGTATGGAAGCATCACTTTTAGCTCGACCTAAAGAGTTTTGGAAAATTATGAAGGATTTTGATATTAATAAATGTAAAAGGCCAATAGGTTCATCTTTAATGCCTGATATTAATAAATTTTATGATTATTTTTCAATGTTGGGTAGATGTATTTTTAGTGAGGTAAATGATGAGGATGATAACAGAGACAGGGACATTTTAGGATATGACATTAGAATATGATTTATAACTAAAGAAGATATTTAAAAAGCTGTTAATGAAATAAATGTAAATTCTAGTCCTGGTTTTGATAATATTCCTGCATTCTTAATAAAAAGTTGTATGTAGATTCTACTATGTCCTCTGGAATATATCTTTAATCTTTCAATTGAAACAGGCATTTTTCCTTCATACTTGAAAATTACTAAAGTTATACCAATACATAAAAAAGGATTTCGTTCTGAGGTTTCCAACTATAGGCTAATCTCAGTTTTATCTATTTTTTCAAAAATATTTGAGAAGTGTATATATAATAGTATTATTGGTCAAGTTAATTCCTTGGTTTCAAGTTTTCAACATGGATTTTTACCATGTAGATCTGTTGAGACAAATTTATTAACTATACATGATCATATTGCCCATTCTTTAAATAATCAAGCACAACTTGATGTAATTTATTTTGATTTAAGTAGAGCTTTTGATAGAGTTATTCATTCTAAACTTTTAAGTAAAATGTCTGATATGGGTTTTTCATTGAATTTGTTAAATTCGTTTATGTCATTTTTGCAAAATAGACCTTCTTTTATTAAATGTAATAATAATGTTTCACACACTTATGTTAATGAATTAGGTGTTCCACAAGGTAGTGTATCGGCACCATTGTTGTTTGCAATATATATAAATGATTTGGATAGATATATAGTGAAGGATAGTCTATTATCATATGCTGATGATTGTAAAATATTTAAATTAATTACTTGTTATAAGAACCATTTACATCTTCAATCTGATATAGATAGCTTTTCTGAATGGTGTTTAAAGAATAACATGCATATAAATATAGAAAATGTTGTGCTGTTACATATATAAGGAAAGTTCAATACTATATGGACTTATATTATATAAATAATAAAACTATTGAATATAAAAAGTATTATAAAGATCTTGGAATATGGTTTGATCAAAATGGATCTTTTACAACTCATGTAGATAATATTTTATGTAATGCCAATAAAATAATGGGTCTTATTCTTCGTAATGGACGTTATTTTAATATTTTTATTAAAATACATTTGTTTAAAACACTTGTACTTCCTATAATGGAATATGGCTCAATAATATGGAACTCGAATAAGTTATCTCATATAGATAAATTGCAATCAATATACAATAAATTCAGTAATATAATTAATGCAAAAGATGTTTGTATAAATTTGTTTCATAGAAGAGTGATTCGTGATATGAAAATTTTTTATTTAATCATTCATGGAAAAATTTACTTACATAATTGTATTTCAAAGGTATTAATAAGAGTTCCTCATGTATATACAAGGAATAAGGATTTGTTTAGTATCGATAAATATAAATGTGAAACTTTATATTTAGCAGCATTATACAGATTACCAAATTTTTATAATATGTATTTTAATGATATTGATATATTTTTAGTAGATCTAAAGACATTTGTTAAGGAAACAACAATTACTTTGTCAAATATTTAAGGTTACTCTCTATATAATCAGATTGGGAGTAACATTAATTTTTGTGATATTTTTAATTTTAAATATTGTTTTAATTTTAAATATTGTTTTATTATGTAAACATTTATATTTTCATTTTATGTCATATGTATTATCTTCCTTTTTATTGTAATGTGCAAATTGTAATTGGCTTTATGCTGTTGTTTAGCACTTAAAGAAATAAATTGAATTGAATTATTATTATTATTATTATTATTATTATTATTATTATTATTATTATTATTATTATTATTATTATTATTATTATTATTATTATTATTATTATTATTATTATTATTATTATTATTATTATTATTATTTTACAATACTACCCTAATTAATAAAATTATATATTTTTAAACATATCACTTAAGTATAAAAATAAATATACTATTTTCAAAAGCACTAGCTATATAAAATGCATTGCTTCTAAGAGTCAAAATGAGTATAAAAAGCCATATAAAAATTATTTCATTTCAGTGACTCATGTTCTTATATGGATATAAATAATAATAACTAGGAAAGAAAACATTCAATCCACAGAGAAGTTTACATAGCCTCATTTAAATTGAATGACTGCCTATATATATTCACTTTTTGTGTGCTTTATAGATTAACTTGTATTTAATATAATTTATATTTAAAAGTGTATGTCTTCTAAATATTGCATATCATTTAGTAATAAATAATTCAAATGCTGCATATGTATAAATTTTAATTGCTCACCTAGAAAATGGAAATATAATGATGAAAATAGACCATTGCATCAACTCTCATCAGACTAATTCAAATTAAGCTACAATATTAATCTAACAATAAAAATGCATCTATTTAATGATAAAGAGTACAGATTTTTATATTCTACAACACTTAAACATCCATGTATATTTGGGAAGTAAAAACATATAAGACAATATGCCAATAAGACTAGTATTAGATTTTAATAATTATAACCTTAAGAAATTTATGTAATATAATATATAAAAAATTGTTACTATAAAAAGCTTTGATAAATAAATTAAGTATGATAAAAATTAAATAAAAATAAAATAATTGCTTCATTTGATACTAAAAAAATTATGACAATACACCAAGGAAATACAGTATTAAAATAATTATAAAGACAACTAAAATTATTAGAATTTCAGATAAATATACATATATTATTGAAAAACAGTATTATTTATAAGAGATGCATCACATTTTAAATATAAACAGGAATTCTGGAATATAATGAAAGCACAGATAATGGATTCTTCTACTAATATGATTATATCGTCAATTATGATTGGTAATACAGAAGAAAATATAATTGATAAATATATTAAATATAAAGAAATTATTATAATCAATAAAGCAAGTCATATATTGTGTGATATTACTTTTATAAGCTTGTATTTACAAATATGTAATATAGAGAGCCTACCAATAGTTCAAAAAATCTCTTATTTGAAAAGTGTAGTAAGAGAAAGATATTTAAAATTTCTATCTAGAGTATTCCTATCCCCAAACCAATTAGTTTTGAGTTTTTGGCTCACCTCAGTGAGGAGCTAGAATATTCACGCACTAGATCTAAAATATCAACTCAAAACCCAGCACTTATTTTATACGTAACATTTAAGTAGAAAATCTAAAATTTTGGACATGACTGAAATTCAGATCTACCACACTGTAATAGCCTTAGCATTGCCAAAGCCTCAAAGGCAAAATTATAATAATCAATAAAGTAAGTCATATATTGCATATTTTACAATGTTCTCCCTATATTACATATTTGTAAATACAAACTTATAAAAGCAATGTCATGCAATATATGACTTGCTAGCTCCTCACTGAGGTAAGCCAAAAGCTCAAAAAGAATTGGTCTGGAGATAGAAATATTCTAGGTAAAGAATTTAAGTATCTTTCACTTATCATGGTTATCAATAAAAGAAATTATTGAATATTATAAATGTGTTGATGATGTAATAGTAATAGTACAATTATTATTAGTGCATTTAAAAAATTAAATAATAATAAATACAAGGCAAAAGAAAGAAAAAAAAAGTATGATCACATTTAGACTTTGTTTTTTTTTTAAAAAAAAACAATAAATTAGAAAAATACTTATAAGAGAATATGTAAATATAAAAAAACAAGAGAGATAAATAATCCAAAATTCATACTAACTTTGGTCTTAGAAAATAGCACAGCTTTAAAATATTTTAAAATAAAAGACAGATTAACAATAAATACAGAAGAAGCTTCTATATAAAAATTAGATACTGTAATTCAAAAAGATAAACAACTTTTTTTATACTTCTATAAATTAAAAGAATGTGCACATAGGTTCTATCATAAAAAAAACTATTTATAACTGGATATTTAATGAAGCTTAGCATTCTTGAAACTATGCTTCAGTTAATACACAGTTATATAAATAGCTTTTCATGTAATAGTGCCTAAGTAAACATTTAAAAATTAGATATCGAAAATGACTATGTGTAGATAGGTTATAAAAAAAGTATTAATCCTTCACTATTTGACTTTAGTGTTTAAACCTTTTTTTATATTAGAATTTAATAAATTGGTCTTGATTTGTTACTAATATAAGTTTATAAACAAAAGACATTCTAAAAAATTATATTTAAATTTTGCAAATATAGAAAAAAAAACATAATGAAAACAATATGTTTTCCTTATTAGATGATTATTACAACAATGGTAGAAAAATAAATTAGAAAAATCTTTATTGACTAAACTTCACATGTAAAATGATAAATTAGTGTTAAATCATTTAAAATTGTACTTATAATTATTAAATAACCCAAAGTTCCTTCCTACTGGGTTTAATGAACTGTTGCTGCTCATAATTTCCCTTTTATTGTTATGACAAATTTCTTTAATTTATGTTTTTAAAAAGAAAACATATCTATTAAAATCATAATGTAATCAGTATACTTTGTTTTTAAATAATTATTAAATAAATATTTTGTAAAAATAATTATAAATATATAAATGACATACAAAACATCTATAATATTTTTGCTCATCTCTAACAGCAATGACACAGTTTATAATTAGTCTTGCAACTGTTCTCAAAGACTGAAAACAAAAAAAAAACTACCAATCAGTGATCTTGTAATCAAGATTCAGATCATTTAAAGTTTGTTTGGCTGTAGACTTCTGACCTATTCAGATTATTTTTACACTAATAAATCAATATATTTATCATTTAGCTTTGCTCACAAAATGAAGGAAAAGCTGAAATGCTAAGAAAACCCTTATAAGCACCATCTTGAAATGAAGTATTTTGTATGGATTAATGAGTCATCTAAAAGAAGTTTAGATAATAAAAAATAATAAAAGAAACTAAAAAACATGTACATAAAAATAAAAAATGTATTTCAATATTATATTCAATGGATGTATATAAGACATTGTCTGGAAATATTAAGGTCAGATGAGAAAATATATTTTTAAGGAAATGTATATGTAATGATAAAAACAATGATATTAAAATAAAGGTAAAATATACAATTAACTGTAACCACAGCAATATAATTTATCTAGATTAACTAGCAAAACTGCAAATAAAGAAGGAAAAGAATATACTAAAGCAATTAAAAGATACAAAGTGAAGGGTTTAATTCATTTTTTTAGAAACCTGTAACATAATCAATTGTGAAAAAAACATTCAAGTAATAAACTAGATTAAAAACTATTAAAAAAATTAAATGAAAATTTATACATTCAGGAAAATAGAAATAAATATACACACATGGCTAACACTAACACTGACCTAGAAATGTGACAGCTTTAATTATTTTCATTGACAGGAACCTTTAAACACTAAATTTTAGATGAAACCATTACTATTTATCAGGATATAATAAATTTGACTTCATTTAATATATATTTTTGTTTTGAAATGAAGTAAATTTTAAAATAATCACATTTGACTTCCTAAAATACTGATAAAATTATATTGTGATCAAAACAAGTGCATTATTTCATTATTCTACTATCAGGGAGGATTTTTTTTTTCATATACAAATAAAATCTTTATTTGACATTTGTTCTTAAAACATGAGTGGATTAATATCAATATCTAAAAAATATATCAATCTATAAACTTTACATTTTTTAATAATTTTTACAGTATTGCAATTTATTCTAACAAGGATAACTGATTATATGTTAGCAAACATCTTGTAAACATCTTCCCTGCAATTCTACTTATTCAAAAATATAAAGTTCAATTTTTAACAAAATTAGAGATTTCCAAAGGGACAATTGGTAATAAACAATGCAGGGTTTAACAATGATTCAAGTTGCTGAATTTTCAGATATCCTGATATCTATACAATTTCTTGGAACAGACAAAACTCTTCATACAGTTGTGCTACTCAGTGCAAGCCACAGTAATCAATGGATGCCAGAAGGCTTGTGCATACAATTCCTATCTAATGCCCACTCATACAATATCCCCAGACTAGTTTCTAGCTTGTGGCTTTTGTCAGTGAAGAGCCTTGGACGTAAGGCATGGTGGTAAATTGATATCCATAGAAATTGCTTTGGATACAAAATTAATAGATGTAAAGGCTCAAAAATGGTCATTATTAGATGTTTTGAAACTTTACAAATATATTTTAAAATATTTATGTAGATTTAAGTTATACACTATGAAACAGAAATTAATATATATATATGAAAAACAAAAAAAAGTTACTCACGTAGACCTGCTGATCACTAAAATTTAGTCCTCACAGAATCCAAAAATAATAAAAAAAAAAATCCCTCGGGTTCAAATCAAATGAAAAAAAATGTTATATAGTGTATTATATTTTTAACAATGACTACTAGAAAGACTTGGTAGTAAATTAAATTATCATATGATAATCAAAGGTGATATGGTTCTTATAAAAAATGAAAACCAGTTTGATCCTGTAACTTAATTCTATTTAATCTTAAATTGTTTATTATCAGTTTTATTTAAAATTGATCAATATTTTATAGAAGTTTATTTGCAAGGATATATCTTTTATTTTAAACTCATCTCATGAAACAAATTAGAAATAGCAGACATCCTAAAACTATAGTTAATGATAAACATGAGCATGGTTCCATAGGAAAAAATAGAATTTATTTAACTTTAAGTCATAAGGCAGAAAGAAACTACTTTGTTATGCAGAAGAACGAACATTTTTAAATTTGACTTTATAAAGATATATAAAGAACTATAAAAGATGCAATATTGATTGATTTCATTAAAAGATTACAGATGTGAGAATGAATGATTGAAATATTACTAGATAACATCATATGTCAGATAAATACAACAAAGAGATAGTGAGATATATAGATAGATATTTGTATTTTAAGATTAGTTTGTATAATCAATGCTAAACTCATCTTTAACTTTTTGTTTTCCTTTATCTTTTTCTCACTGTTTTTTGAAGTTAGGATAGTCTTACTTATTTATTAGTGTCTATAAATAATGAGGACAGTAATAAAACTAATCAAAGTTAATATTAACTATCTCAGTATTAATAGATATTATATAAAAATAACTTATAAAAGATACAAATAATGTAATATAATTTTTCCTCCAAAATCATATTTAATTATCTGAGAAATATAAGTTACTCTTTCCTATTGCATTACCAAATGTATGCCATATAATACTAAATCATCCATGCATTTTACTACTGAAGAAGATTGCTGGGGCAATTGAAACTGTAAAAGAGGATAGTAAATAAAGCATTGTGTAATAATAGTAAAGTGCATGGATTATTTAGTATTATATAGTAGAAATATAAGTACAATACTTCAAACTATACTAAGATTTCTGTCCATTACTTTCTTCTTTAAATACTCATAGACAATGCTCTCCTTATCTCACTTCCTTTTATAAACTATATTTCTACCCAACTTCTCCTTTAAGCTACATGCCCAATGCAACTTTTATATATCTTCACAATTTCCTCCATAAATATTATTCTTATCCTTTACTTTTTCAACTCATCTAAACTTTTCCACATCCATATGTTCAAAATATCCAGTAATTTATTCACTTTCATTTTACATGTTATTTCTTTGTTCCATTTAAAGCTATACTTTAAAGAAAACATGTAAAAAGCTTCTTTTTAAAAACTAATTTTAAATAACCATAAAATAATCGCCTATCCTTATTGAATTCTTATTTATTATTATAATCATAATTTCAATTTTATTACCAGTATTTCATCATTATTAAACTACTTTATAAATTTTTAAATATTATTAACTTGCATTGCAACTTCATAACCAGCACCTACTCTTAATTATTTAATAATATCTATTTTTATTGATTTAGTTTTATTTCCATTTATTTTTAACTCCTAATATTTCAGTGTTTTTATAAAAAAAAATTTGAGACTACATAAATACTTTCATTTCAAGAATGAATCTTCTGCATTGAACCCTTATAAATGCAATGGTAACTCTGAAACTATCAAAAACAGAAATTGTTTTATAACTAATCAAAATATACATTAATCAAAGCAAACTTCCACATATCTGTTTTGTAGAAAAAATATTAAATCATTCACAAATCTTCATATTGAAATAACAATTTCAAAATAAAAGTTGCTTCTTTCAATATATACATTGATAAAATATTCAACAAGGTGTCAAGTGTTGTTAGCTGAGAGGTCATCACAGCTGCCTTGCAAGCAAGTAGTTGGTTGCAGACAGTTGTGGGTTCACTTCCTGGACTATTCTATGACATATGAAAAAAATATTCAACTAGGTAATCAAATTCTTTCTATCAAGTTCTATTTGTTATAAGATCAATATATGTTCATTTTCTGAATCCTTCTCACACATACAAATATACAAATACATATAACCATACATTTAACCATTACAATGCATAACACAAATATGCTTACAGTAGTTATTTTTGGATAATTCAACTATAAAGAAGATCCTCAAATTACAACTAAATTTAAAAAGCATACTAATATAAGCAATTTTACAAAATTTATTTATGTAATAATACTTTTACTAATTTACATTTATTTTCTTAAATATCATTGAATAAATAAAACTATAAAAAAGATTATACAACAGTAAATAGTGTAATACTTGACATAGCAGTATATTCTTTTTTTCACTACAGCTACGTCACCTAATGTAAGCTTTGGGAATTAATACATGCCAGATGATAATGCTTAATAAATCCGTATCCAATTCTGTCCTATTCAATATCCCTAGATTCGTTTCTAGCTTAGTTTTCTTTAATCAGAACTTTGGATCTGGGATCAAAGTACTGGAATGTTTAGGATCTAATGCACTTCCCCCTAGCAGAAATATATAAGCTGGAGTCATATAAAAGTCATGTAATATTTAATATAAAAAACTCCTAACTTTAGGAATGTTTATTGCCTTTCTCAATATAATAAGAATATCATGATCAGTATATGTTTTCAATAATATATATTATATTGGTGAGGACAATAAAATGTTCTCCAAAAGAGATTTTCTTTATATTATGTTCTAAAACTTTTTCCAGTTTTATTTATTCACTATATGCAAATAACATTACAGACAACACATTTATTTCAAGAGTTATATATTATTATATGACAAAATTAAAGCTTTTTTATTGCAACAGGACACCCACCCACATATAATAATTTTATCTTTATATATATATATATATATATATATATATGTTTCAGCATTGAAGCTACAAAATTTTAAAAAACTAAATAACTTAGTTATTGCATACATATTAAATTAATTAATAAAGAGATCTTAGATTATAAATATTTTATTCAATTTTTTTTCCTGACATTCAGAATTTATGCAGAATAAAAAGAAGGCAAATAGAATCGCATTAATCAATAATCTCTTACAGCTTAAATTCATAATTCAACTTTGCAATCTAATATATTTTTCTTAGAAACATTTAATCAAACAGATTACTTTTTATCCTAGTCAAAAATTTGTTATTCCACTTTAAAAAAAAAAACATTTATAAAATAAATGAAAAAATGTTGATTTTTTTTTAATCAGATAAAAATCTTTTAGTTTTATAACCATAAAATTATTATTCAAAGCAAAACTAAATTTATATATATACTGCATATATTGAGATATGATTTAAATATAAAAGTAATATATATATATATAAATTACCCAGCATTTAATATTATATAAAACATCAAGATTAATACTCCAACACTGGTCTATTATGTACATGAAATACTCTCAATCCAAAGAACAAAATTTTAGTTTTATCTTGTGTTTTGGATTGAGAGTATTTCATTTATTTAATAGACCAGCGTTGGAGTATTAATCTCGATATATTTCAACAACTGCTATTAGAATAACAGTTAAAAACTAGATTTGAAATACTAGCAATTTAGTGTTTGCTAAGCATTTTCAAAATAAGGGTACAACAGAATTTTCTCCGAAAAAAAAAATGTTTTTAGCAAAAAATTTGCATATATTGTGAATTATTTATATTATTATATTTATGAAATACAACGAGTGTACTATATATTATTTAGCTATTAAAATTCATGATTATTTAAAATGGATATGATTATATATAGTGATACACTTGTGTAGGTAAAAATCAATGGTACTTTGGTATTATTCCTGCTATGGCATATTATTCCAATAACGTATTATAGTAAGTTTGCAATATGTTTAGAGTAATGCCTCCAAGAAATGTGCAGCCAAACATATAAAATTTGTCCACACATCCTGTTGGGCGATTATTTTAAACATATCACAAAATTAGAATAATATGTCACCAGGAATGAATACATCATAGCTCATGTAATATAAAAATTCAAATGTAAAAAAAAAATAATGGACACATATTCATTATGGAAAAAAGAAAGGCAATATTATGATACTAAATAAAACAGGTTCTTGTGAGTTGTGCATTTTTGATACAACACTATGTGATGTCGAACCATCCTTCCCCTCCTGGAATATAATGGTGCAAGCACCATCATATTCCAAGTATAATAGCAAATTTCAAATCTAAAAAAAACCCACGAATTTTCCAATAATGGAAAGATATATTCATTATGGAAAAAGGAAGAAATATGAAAAAGAACACTGAAATATTTTTTAAATCATGAGTTGTAACAAAGTTTTACATTTCAGTTATTTATTTAACCTAAAAAACATAAAATGACAACTGTAACTATAACTTTATATTTTAATTATGTTTTTTTTAAAAAAAAACCCACAAATATAGCAACTTTTAACTGTAAATATATATATATATATAATAAAAAAACAAATAATGTGATATATTTGCTGCATGTTTAGTGTTATATTTTAAATATTAAAAAAATCATAAAGTTTTAGCAAAACAAAAAAATATATAAATGCATAAAGTAAATGTATGGTGGAGTAAACTGTTTAATATCTTCTAAAATAAAAAGAAAAGGATCAGTTTGTTTGACACGGATTAGTCATGTTAGGACTCTGGGTTGCCAATGACATCATAAATGAAAACTGTGAATAAATATTACTGGACAAAAATTCACCAGGAATAATAAATATTCCAAGTCAATTAATATAGTGTACTTTGTGTTTATATTAATAATTAGCATTCACTCATATAAAATGAACTATAACACTTTATAGTATGCATAAAAATTTAAAATAATTTGTATGTCATATTAATAGGATATAGTAATGAGATACAATAATATTAAAATAAAAGTGTTTTTGGAAGAAGGCTTCACTTTTACAAATCAAATATTTTGAAATTGAAAAGCTGGAAGTAACTACCTCACATCATCTTATCACCATTTCTTAGGCTACTCAAATTGGATGAGTAAGCACTATATAGAGATTTTATGCACAAGCCTTCTGGAATCCATTGATTACTCTGGCTTGCACTGAGTGACACTACTATATGGAGAGTTTTGCCTGTTTTAATAACTACCTCACACTGAATTATATAATGTCAAAAACTGATGAAAGATAGAATGAGATTTGTTAATAATTATAAGCATTAAAACATTTATTACACATATGTAGGTCTTCATTTATAAAAGCTATATATGTGTGCATTTATTAGAAAAATTTGAAAGCAATTGGTTAGTCACTAACTTGTTACAGTCATGATATAGATTTCAAATTGAAAATGGAATTAAATACTTCAAACAAATTCAGTCATTTTTAAAATAGATAACTTATAAACCATCTGACTAATTATTCAGTAATTTAGTAAAAGGTATTATGGAATCACCCCTCAACACATGCACTATACAGATTTAAACACTTGAGGAATATTCTTTTTTTCTAAACACAAGATAAAGTCTTTTGAAAAGATAAGATGCTTAAGATTTGCCTACCGATATACATTTAGATAAAAAGTTAAGATGGATTCACCTTTTCAAAAGGTTTTATCATGTCTATATAGTGCAAGTGTAGAGGGGTGATTCCCTCATGACTGTTACATATTAAAAACACAACACTGGATAAATAAATAACTTGTTCAGAAATATTACCAAAATCACTCTTTTCTTTATTTTGCTGTAATATCTTATATAAATACAATTGATCCAAACCATTTTAAACACTTTTTAAGAGATTAAAGTAAATTTGCTCTGAAAAAAATTTCAGGCCAGTTGAAATGTAGGTGTATGAGTATATGTACAAATAAAGGGTTTTGCTAAAAAGTGTTCAAATTGTAAATAACTTGCTATATATGTTCTATATTATTTACTAAACAGATATTTAAATTATTTATTTGTATTTATATGTTGGACTATTTCCATCATTTTACATTAAATATTGAATATCTGTAGAAAAATTTTAAAACTTTACTTAAATTTTCCAATTACATTCAACTATTAGTAATAATGAACAAATTGGTATATACACAAAATTTCAAATGGTATTATTCTCACTTCTTCAGGTGTTGCTGGCCTATGAGTAACAATATTGGCATGAGAATCAACCTGCAATTTTAGATTCTTGAATAATGAATTTTAAAGTAATGCCTTAATCAATTGAACATAATAATCAAAGAATTAGTTACTTTAAATTTTTTTCACAATTGAGTACCAAACAGTTACAGATTGGTATTCAAACTATAAACTTGTTAAAATAAAATGCTGGCTTTGGGTTGGTATTTTTAGATCTAGCGTTTGAACCTACCCTAGTGCCTCTCTGATGAGTGCCAAAGCATGAAACCAGGGTCAGAGGTTTGGGTGGTGGTTCCTGACAAAGATATTTTAAATGCTTGCTCTGACTAAGCATTTATCACAAAGCTTATTGAGGTATTGGCTATCCTCATTGTTTATAAACATGTTCTCAAATGTAAAAATTTCTGTTGTATCAACTCTCACATGATGATCAAACTCTAATTTTATGATTATTTAATTGTGCATCAATTTACATACAATGATTCTGATAATGAACTTTTAATTTAAAATATATTCCATGTATATTCTATTATAACCCTTAGTTACACATAAACAGTAAGTCTAATAACAAAGGCAAAAGAGACAATTGTAACAAAGTGTTAAAGATTTGATTGACAATGATATTAGTTTATCACCCAAAAGATCTTAACATTTCAATTTTAGAGTTGCATTATAAATGTTTATTAAGGACTCTTCCACAATGAGATATCTTTCTTATAATGTATGTGATGAAAGGAAAGAAGTGATTTTTGAAAGTGATAAAGTAAATGGAAAATAATCTATTTTAAAATATTAAAAATATTGACATAAGGCCTACAATTTATTACAATAATCAATCAATTGGCTGCTTCATAACTTTTTTTATAGTTTTATCAGGTTTAAATTAATATACTTTTTTAATAAAAAAATATTTCATAAGTAATGTTTTGTCTCTAAAAATAATTAGATACTCATTTAACAACCAAAATTGACAATTAATTACTCTATTTGTTATCTGTGTTTTGTTCTATATCAATATATTAATATATTGTCAAGCGTTGGTGGCATAGCATAGCCACCTTTCAAGCTGGCCCAGGTTCACTTCCCGGTCAACTCATTTGACACATGAAAAAACATATATATTAATATATATAAATTTTCAAAAAATAAATGTATCACTCGCATATAAAAGAAACAATATCTCATAACAGCCAGTTGCTAAAGAGTTTAATGCCAAGCCCTAGAAAACATCTGACTGATTATAAAAATGTAGATAGAATTTTTGATTAATTACAAAAATGGTAAGCATTCATAATAAAAAGCCTACTAAAATAGAAACATTTATAATAATCTTTTATAGATGTGAAAAATAAAAAAGTTAAAGTAATAATTAAAGTTCTGAAATAAATGCAACCAGCTAGACCCAGGAAGAGAAAGAGACCTTAAACATGGTTCAGACAATTGAGGAGCAGGACACAGAAACAAATGTCAACTAAAGACAAATATAGTTATTTAAGTTTTATTAAATTCAAAAAATATTAGTCAAAAAGAAATATGTAAGTTGACTCAAATTCTCTAACTTTCTTTGTCTGAGAATGCACATGAATATCATGATATATCAAACATTTTGGCAGATAATTTTGTTTTCTTATCTAAATTTAGAAGGTTTTGTATAATCTTCTTGCCAATGATTTATTGACTCACTTCCACTTTTTTTATTAGATATTTTAATAAAGATAGCCTTATATGAAAATCAACAAACAACATAGAATGATCTTTCCTTAACCCTGTAAAAAAAGCAATGGAACAAAACAAGGTCCCATGTTACCTCTGTCCAAACAGGCAGAAAAGCTTACAATTTCTTAATCTTTAATATAATAAATAAAAGGAAATATCAAAATCTCAATGGCTTACAAGAAAAACAGGACTATATAATCGATAAAGTGCTAGTCAAAAAATCTAGTTTGCAGAAAACACAAACACATGTTAACTAAATTAATTTCAACTAAAATAGGAAATAGGAGAGATAAAAAGGAAACTACTATTATCTGCCAAAGCTTTTAACAACAATTAATAATATTAAAAAAAATGTGCATAAAATATTAACTCATGATACACTCTCCGACAATGTGGCAAAATTGAAATCTTAAACTGATTCTCTACAATTTATAGGTTTTAAAAAAATACATCTAATATAAAATAAAGATTTATAAATTGATTAAAATTCTAAACTTAGATGAATGAACCTATCATACACTCTTTTTGTTCTTTTAGTATCAAGCCTAGAGACTTAAGCCCTGGTTAAAATATAAAATATCCAGTTACCTTTGAAGCTTCAATTTTTCTGGATGATTGATTCATGTAGTGTGTGCAAGGTTTTAGTCCCATTAAAAGTACACTACTGTGATTTTCAGTCTCCATTAGTCTGGTCATGTGTACAGAGGCAATCTTCAGGATGAGTTTTGAAATAAGCAATTAAGAGATATGTTCATGATGACAGAATTTTGAGCTCCAGGGTGCATCATGGGAAGGTGTTAGTGCAGCACACTTTTAATATGGCTCTTTAAGGCTTGTAGCTTCTGCAATGTCAATGTATGGTCATTTTCTCTTTTTTCTCCTTGAATGGTTGCTTTAGTAGTTAGTAATCCACACTTAGCAATCTTCTATTAGCAGTCTTGACTTTGCAATTACAAAATGAAGACAGCAGTCAGTAATTTTCAATTCACAAATCTTAATTCACAATATACAATTAGCAAATAGCAAATGTAAAACATAATTAGTCTACAATTAGCAAATATAAAAATATATTTGATGCAATTTTATAACGCATAAAAATTCTTGAATTATTGAAATGTAAATATATATATATATATATATATTATATATTATAAATATAATAATATATATATATATATATATATATATATACATCACTAGTTCACAATTAGCAAATATAAAAATATAACTGCAGGCAAAGAATATAAAATATAAAATATATATTTATCTCTCAATCAAAATACAGAGCTGTTATATACTATTGTTATCTCTTACCTGAACTTAAAATCTAATCAGGGCTAGTCTTTATCTCTTGCCAGATCTTAATTAAAAGTTTTAACCAGGGCTATTCTTTATCTCACATTAGGTCCTAATTAAGATTTTAACCAGGGCTATTTTTATTTTATGTTTTTACTTTTCAAATACCACTTTTAGAATAGATTAAAACAAACAAAAAAAACTTACTTCAATCAAAACTGCTTTAAATTAAAATATTTTTATTATTTCCATTTATAATCGACTGTTTGCGTTATGGCACTTACTTTTAATATAAAAAAACAAAAACAAATTTTAAATACAATTTTCTCTTTCCTTTTAAAATATTTATAAATACACATTTTAGTTTAGATTTCACAGTGGTTGTTTTTGAAGTGAAGAAAGTATTTGGTTTAATATTTTACAAAAGACTGCAAAAGACCTAAAAAAAGATCATGTTAGATGGATGAATGAAAAATGGAAGCATGATGGGATGATTTGGAGAAGAAAGGCTAAAGATTGGAGAAGTTGGATTGAACTTGGGAGAGACCATCTTGTAGTGGATTTGTTAATGGTTGAAGTAATATATATATATATATATATATATAAGTATAAAATTAATGAATAATAAAAACGATTAATGTCCATAAAAAAATTGTCATTTGTAGAATGCTTATGACAAATAATTATTTTTACAGTTTGATCAAAGTACTCTTTTGCCATTTCTATTTTAATTAAAATCACTTCACAAGAATAGCTTAGGGAAAAAAATTACCCACATATGAAAACATTATTTTTACCCTACTTAGTTAAACAAACAATATTTAACAATACCTTTAAAAAAACTACATACCATAATTGAAAATAAAAATCATTAGCAATAAAATCTACAATAAATCCTCAAAAGTTGAAAATTATGAAGAAAATTAAGTAATATAATGACAGCTGAACTGAACTGTAGGGATCTCAGAAATATCAAGAAGAATAAAAAGATTACATTCAAAAGCAGTTGAATTAACCAGATTTTGAATAACAAAGTAATATTTTTACATATCTATATAAAACAAATGTATCAATAAGATATGAATAATGTGAGCTGACTGAAATAAAAGGATCAAAAATGAAACACTTCATATTTTAATTATCTATTGTGAAGAAATATTAATAAATGAAAAAAAATATGCTATTTTACTTCAAATTTAAGAACAATACTTAATCGATGATCTGATTAATTTAGTTTCAAAAGGCTTTATTAAACTATAAGTTTACAAAACAGTACTTAGTATCATGTATATAGGACAGAGTACAAAAGACTAAGAAATATATATGGTTTACATTATACACTCTGTATCTTTATCCTATACTAAAGATGAGAAAATTCTAAATTGTGTAACAAAAAATAAATAAAATCTTGAAAGCACCTTAACATTTTCTGACTGCTGTTTAGGATTTACATCTTTCTACATACATCATTGTGTTAATGTCTTTTTTGCTTTTAATTATCTAGCCATCATTTTATAATAGTGAGTCATGTCATAAATTAAAGTGGAGTCGCATTAATGATCATATGTCTGGATAAATATTAGTTGGTGAAATTTTTACATCCCTTACGTGTGTAATATCCATATTGTTCCTAAATGTATTAGGGTGTCTTCTTGTGTTTGAACCGTAAAACGTGAATCTGATCTGGTAAATTTATATGCTAGTAGTAAACTTAAAAGGTGAAGATTCTGTGACCAATCTAAAAAAATTTCAGTTTGGTCACGTGAATGAAACTGATACTCAATCAGTCAATTTGGTGCTAGAGCAACACGATTTATCTCACCTAGGCAATTGTCTATACATTTTATTTATTTAATTAATAAAATCTTTAACATAAAGCAGTATATATTTTAAATTTTTTTTATAGAAACATCGGTTTATATATATATTTTTAATAAAGTGATAAAACAAATTTCCAATATGTAATAGATTTTAGTTATAATATTTATTTAATAATTGCGCTGTTAAAAAAAGAAATAAAATAAAAAACCTTTAACTTTTATATATATCGGCACATATTTATCTTAGTAATTCAGCTAAAAGAAAACACTTTTAACTTTTTTTGTTTGTTTATTTATTTCTTTAAAGGAAGAAAGTTTACAAATGAAAAAGGAAAGTGAAAAGACAAGGTATTTTCAGCTAGAAATTAAATCACTGTGTTTTCTTTATAGTTTAAAATTTTCTTTATGTAGTAAATTATGTTAGTTTTTTTCATTACTTTAGTAAAGCAAATAACTATTTTGTCTTCTAAAATTTTTATATTTAAAATAGATTATAGTATTAAATATTAAAAAATAATGCTTGCATATTCAACTTAAGTATATGTTGTTTTTTTTTTTCAAGTGTCATAGCATCGGCCGGAACGCGAACCCGCAACCCGGGCAACTGCTTGTAAGGCAGTCTCGCTGACTACTCGACCAACTTTAGTATATGTTGTCGAGAATCAATGTACGTAAATGTAAAAAAAAAGATTTTAAAAGCAAATAACTTAAATAAAGCCTATAATAAATAAAATGAAATCTAATAAAATAAATAAAGTGTTGCAAAGTAATCTTTCATGTGATTGTAGATTGTGTTTGGGTTAATAGCCATGGAGGGGGGGTGCAGATAAAGGTTGATAAACATTATTAAAACAGGCAAAACTCTCCATAAGGTAGTGCCACTCAGTGTCAAACAAAGTAATCAATGGATGCCAGAAGGCTTGGCATAAAATCCCTATCTAATGCCTACTCATCCAATATCCCCAGACTAGTTTCTGGCTCGTGGCCTTCATCAGTGAGGAGCTTTGGATCTGAGAGCACTACACCTAGATCTTAGGATCTAATGCAACCCTCCAGTAGTGAGCAACCTTTTATCTCTACTTAACTACAAAACTATAAAAATAAAATTGAAAACACAATATTTTCAATCTAAGCTCAATAGCTTATATAGTCCTATGGGTCTCTACCCAGTTCAGTATCGATACATTTTGGTGCCTTTGGTTTTTTTAACAACCATAGTCACCACTATCCTATTAGGCAGAATTGGTGTTAAACCACTAAACATCACATGATCACTATTTCAGATGCTAGCACATTACTATTATTAAAACAGGCAAAACTCTCCATACAGTAGTGCCACTCAGTGCCAAACAAAGTAATCAATGGATGCCAGAAGGCTTGTGCATAAATCCCTATCTAAGGCCTACTCTTCCAATATCCCCAGACTAGGTTCTGGTTTGTGGCCTTCATCAGTGAGAAGCTTTGGATTTGAGAGCACTGCACCTAGATCTTAGGATCTAATACAACCCTCCAGCAGTCACCTTTATCTCTACTTAACTACAAAAATATGAGAATAAAATTGAAAACACAATAGATTTTCAATCTAAGTTCAATAGTTTATAATGCCATATGGGTCTGAACCCAGTTCAGTACCCATGCATTTTGGTGTCATTTGCTCTTTAACAACCATAGCCACCACTATCCTATTAGGCAGATTGGTGTTAAACCATTAAAGATCACATGATCACTACTTCTTATGACAGCACATTACTGTTATTAAAACAGGCAAAACTCTCCATACAGAAGTGCCACTCAGTGTCAAATCAGAGTAATCAATGGATGCCAGAAGGCTTGTGTATAAAATCCCTATCTAATGCCTACTTATCCAATATCCACAGACTAGTTTCTGGCTTGTGGCCTTCGTCAGTGAGGAGCTTTTCATCTGTGAGCACTGCACCTAGATCTTAGGATCTAATGCAACCCTCCAGAAGCCACTTTTTATCTCTACTCAGCTACAAAACTGAGAATAAAATTTGAAAAAATATTTTCAATCTAAGCTGAAAAACTTATATAGTCATATGAGTCTGAGCCCAGTTCAGTACCCATACATTTTGGTGTCTTTGATTCTTAAACAACCATAGCCACCACTATCCTATTAGGCATGATTGGTGTTAAACTACTAAACATCACATGATCATTATTTCTTATGCTAGCACATTACTGTTATTAAAACCAGCAAAACTCTCCATACAGTAGTGCCACTCTGCCAACCAGAATCATTTGAATGGATGCCAGAAGGCTTGTTTGCCTGTTTTAATAACAGTAATGTGCTAGCATAAGAAAGTGATCATGTGATGTTTAGTGATTGATAAATGTTAAGTGTAGGCTGTCACTGTGTGAATGTAAGACCTGTAATGGCCATGAACATGGGAGGGATTGTTGATAAGATGAGGATCGAGTAGAAACAACCTGGACACATCTAACATGCTTGGAGATGTCATCCCATTCCATTATATAAAAATGTGCATACTTAAAGAATAGATCCAGCATAAGCTGTAAATCAGTTTAATGAAAAGAAAAATTTCCAACACAGTATATTAAAGCCATTTTAGCGTAAGTCAAATAGTCAGTAAATGAATACTGGCACTTGCAACAACCCCATATATTCTAGGATAAAGACTCAAGTCAGAACATCCTGGACTCATTCAATCCATTGGAAGAGAAATTTCCCAGCATGTGGATAAACAGTTAAAGTATATTTTTATTGCATAATTTTTGATTTTAAAATGCAAATTTGTAAAATAAAAAGATTGCATTATATTTTCTTTTAAAAGAGTAAAAAGCTTTATTAACAATGGGATGGGAGACAAACCTAAAATAAATTGATTTAAAATTCATTCTCTCCTCTTTATAAATTAAGAAAGTAAAATGTATAAAAATAAATAAATATGAATAATCAGAATAAAATTAGTTTGTAAAGAAAACTTCAAAAACATAATTAGTTTAAAAGATTACTGACTGAATTAATTAAAAAACATATAAACTATCTCATAAATATAATAGATTAATCTAAGAAAAGATTAGATATCAGGCAATGTAAAAATCAATTAGATTAATGAAATATAAAAATTAATTAAAAAAAAACAGATTCAAGTTATGATCAAAATTAAAAATAATGATAAGAATAAAAAACAATGAGAGAGAAAGGGTATAAAAATCACAACCATCTATTGTTATATTATTCTGCTCTTGAGTCTGTGAATAATTCCAGTCTTCATTTTGTGATTGATTCATTACATTATTCATTGCTCTAGAGATTCAGAAATCTAAAGACAAATAAAACCACTTTTTATTGCTGTGGAAAATATTATTGCAGAAACCACCGTAGCTACCAATATGTGGTGGTAGATCATTTTAGAAGTGTTCAATGGGCTTCAGGCCCCAAAATCCTCTCCAAATCAACTGCCTCACCAGGAAACAATGCCAGAAACAAATGACTAGATTGTAAATAAAATGCTGCCACAAACTCTCTCCCCCTCCAATTGTCAAAGTCCAAGAATGGAAAATAAGTCCTGTAACTATTGATGGAGACCAAAAAGCCAACTGGTTAAAAAGTAACACTAATGTGATCCAAAACCAAATGAATGGTGCCATCTAATATCCTGAAGACCTAGGTAATATATTTTTCCATAATAATTATGTTTAGACACTTTATTTTTAAATAAAATGAACTTTAACAAAGGGCTATGATGAAATTTAGGCGGATTAATCATTTATATTTTTTTATGTAAATTTTCATATTATTGTGTTATTTTATATGTTAGACATGTTTGTGCATAAATAAATACACATGGGTCTCATTTTACGCGATAGATAGGTTCCTCAGAAAACACGCACAAACGAAATCACGCAAAAATAGACGTAACTTACATTAAAAAAGGGAGGATGCGGTCTATGATTTTTAAAAATTCACATAAAAGCAAAGCACCAATGTAAAATTACTTTAAAATTCGCGCAAAAAAAAAAAAAAATAAGGAAATAAAAATATGACTAATAAAAAATTTCAAATTTGAAAAAAATTAATACAAGACAAACTTTTTTTAACTATAATATTTAATTTTATTCAAAATAATATATTTTTATGCATAATTTACAGTACAGTAATTTACATTTTTTTATACATGTTTTAATTATTATGATTTTCTGGTGACAACATAATTAGTAATTAATCTTTGAGATGATGATTTTATTAATTGTTTACAAAGCTCGTGATATCCAGACATACAACCATTTAGCTCTCGTTGGAATTTAAGAGCACGTTAATGATTAGTGTCATTAATAAGAAAATAATAATTGATTACGTTCTTTTTTAAAAAGCAAAAACAGAATGTGATTTAAAATGCAAAATTAACACACACAATGTTTGAACAAATTTACATTATAATCTTGTAAAATTTAATATGTGTATACATAAAATGTGGAAATCATGATTTTAATTTCATTATTGCATAAAATCTTATTATTATAAAGCACTGAAAATATTGAAATTACTAAGATGAAAGTCGAATTCCAATAATGTGCTATTACTTTCAATATAACATAAGTGCACAAAATTTATTATTTAAAGTAATAGTGCATTATCGGAAATCGATTTCTGGTGAAACATGAATCGCGTAACTTCAAAATCATGTTAAATAAGTCCATGTAAAAAAAGACCCAGGTGTACTAATGTTTGCTTAATTATTATTTGGTCTATTATCTCTGTCTTTTGTCACTGCATCACTATGAATATAAAGTTATAAATAATTCATATGTGTTAAGTAAATGTGCTGGACCCCCACTGCATCACCATGAATTTAAATTTATAAATAATTCATATTAGCTAGCCTGAGATATGTCAAGTGCTGGATTGTGTGCCTATCATTTGAATCATGTCGTCTATATAACATATGGTTGGATGGCACCTGAGTTTGATCCTCAAAACAAATAAAATATTTTGTATGGCAAGGTTGTTTCAACAGTTGAGATGGGCCATAATCAGGAAATATGGTCAAGTTATGCTCTGTATAGTCTGATCTGACCATGGGTATCATTGATGGCTATCCCCTATGCTTGAAGGGTCGGTCTCTTCCTGTAGTATTAAAGATAATTACCAAGAATTTATGTAGTGAGCTTAATAATTAAACTTATTAAAGTTTAGATTCCAAGAGTTATTATAAAAGATATTTAAACCAATTTAATATGATAATTTCAGAGTAACCCAGTTCAAATATATATATATATATATATATATATATATATATATATATATATATATATATATATATATATATATATATATATATATAAAGAGAGAGAAAAATGATCTCATGGACATTTGAATAAAGTATATTGAAACTGATTAAAAGCAATGTTTTATTAAGTGTAAGTTAAATATTAATTGCATAATATTATTGAGGATTGAATTAATGTAAATTAATAATTGGTTTATGTTATCTCTGCACTGTTATTGTAAAATATGACAAGATATAATCCTTATATTAGCTTTGAAATAAAATAATAAATTAAAATCATTTGCTTTATCAAAGTGGGGAACTTTATATAAAAATTCAGAAAAACCATCGAAGTTAAACAATTCAAACCAAAGCAAAACTCTCTATACAGTAATGCCATCTTGTGCCAACAAGAGCAATCAGTGGATTCCAGAAGGCTTGTGCATAAAATCCCTATCTAGTGCCTACTCATCCAATATCCCCAGACTAGTTTCTGGCTTGTGGCCTTCGTCACTACTGTATAGAGAGTTTTGCTTTGTTTTGAATTGTTTAATAACAATTGTATGCTAGTATGAGATAGTGATCATGTGATGTTTAGTGGTTTAAAAACCATTGAAGTTAACTTGTTTACACAGTCATTATTAAAATATTTCACTATTTTTTTTTAATTGAAAAATTTATGTATATTTTATTCTAAATCCAAAAACAAAACACCATCAGTTTAATTGAAAATATGGTAACTTCCAAGAGTTTTAGACAAGCCTTGACAGGTTTAAGGAGTTTCAGTCACTGTAATTGGATGTCATGTATTTTATGAGATTACTATGAGAAAGTTATTAGAATGATTAAAAACTTGATTTTTTTGGTACAGTTTATTAAGATTGACAATTATTATTTCAAAATAATTGTGATATAATTTATCTTTAGAAATAGAAGGTGATAAATAGATTGTAGAGTAAAGTTAACAAAGTGAATTGCTGAGTTCTAATAAACATGCCTTTTCTATTTCATCACATCATTCTAATAAGTTATATGTATGAGAAATAACACCTCGAAACTGCTTAGTCTGGATTAACTCATCTCGATTGTTTGCTATTAACAGCTTCTTTAACTAACATTTTTAAAGCACTTGTATATACTAATACTATATTGTAAAAATTACAAAAAAAAACAAAACATTATTTTAAACCATAATTTAATATATTAATCAAACATTGATGTTTATTCCTTCACATTTTAAACACAAATGTCAATTTAAAATGATCTCATTGACTTCATGAAATTTATATGACTGTCCTGAACATTGTATGATGAAAATGTTCTTTGTTTTATTAAAATCTTATTTTTTCAATAATTGCAAAGTTTCTATATGATTTTTAAGAATTTATTTCATTTGTAAAAATAAATTTATATTAAATCAAGCCCAATTTACTATATTCTGATATGAAATAATAGTTTAATATTAAACAAGCATTGGTGGTCAAAAGGTTAGCACAACTGCCTTACAAGCAGTTGTCCTGGGTTAGCAGGTTCGCATACAAGCCGATGCTGTGACACATGAAAAAAACAAACAAATGTTGCAAAGTTACAAAACTCTTACCAGGAGGCACAAATAAATCTATTCAAGCACAAGAGATTGTTGAGAAGAAGAAATGTAATAGAATCTGATCTTTCTTTTAAAAAATTGTAAAATATGTAAAAACATAAGACTAAAATTGATGACAGAATAAATTACTTTTGAAAAGTTAAATACAATTTTTTTTTCATGTGTCAAAGCATTGGCTGGAAAGCAAACCCATAAACCTGGGACAACTGGTTGTAAGGCTGCTACGCTGACCACTCAACCACCAATGAAAACACGACTTAATTTGGTATAAAAGATAAAAAAGATTCTAAATAATAGTTTATGTAGTGTTAAACAAACAATTAAAATTCTTAAATGATAAGAAAATATATATATTTTAGTGTCAATGTACTTATTAACATGTGAATAGAAAATTATCTTGTTTTCAATAACAGCATAATGACTTAAACAAAACGAAAACATGATGCAGTTTGTTATTAAATAAACAGATTGGGGTACCATTAGATAGAAAGATATAAAAACCTATTAGTTCATTTTACTTTGCCTGCAAGAGGAAACATTCATCAAAGTGTCTCTTTTTACTCAGACACTCCTTTGTTTGAAAATTAAATGAAAAAAGCCAGGGGTTGCTCAGTAATGAATTTTAGGGTCAGTGTACTCAGTTAAATTCTAAATCTTTATTAGTCCCTAGGAAATATTAAGGGTATATCAGTTAAAAGTTATAAGAATAATTTTACATTTTCTTTTCACAATTAATAACCTATGATCTTTCAATTTCAAACTCTCAGATATCTTCCAAATTATTAGTTATTTACACACTCTTTTTAAACTATAATTTCAAGTCCCTAAAATTCCTTGCTTAAATATGAATAAAGTGATTAGATAATAAACTTATAACTAAACTTAAAACTTTATCATTATCCTCATTGATAATTAACCTATGAACTTTTACATTATTAAAAAACATTATCAAATCATAAAGTTGAAATAAAATAAATATATAATAAATCAATAAACGTATGGCCATTTATTTATTTATCTATTTTTTAAATATTACAGTCACGCCACAAATAATATTAAATTGATGCTACAGATAATGAATCATTGATAACCTTTACAAATACAACCTTTTACCAGCTTGAATATAGATAAAATAATGTAAAATACTGAAAAAAAACCAGCAAGATGTATGTAAACTTACGTTTACTGACAATTCGTTTACATATAGCTTGATGGGGTTTTTCAGTACTTGTGCATTATCTGATAACAAATAATCTTAAATCAATACCAGCAGAATGGTTACCTGTACTCTCAAATACTGCTCCAACTAACGTCAGATATAGGGTAGCAGTTATCAATGAATTCAACAGGCTTATTAAGCTATGAAATCATTCAATCAATCTTATTCTGAATGTCAGGCTAAAGTCAAGGGAGTCTTTTGGATTAATGATAATTCTCATCAGCTACCCACATTGGATATCAACAGAATGTGGTCACATAACTGAAATAATTCCAATATAAATAATCATACTCTAATAGCGAACTCTAAGTACCTGGTTTCTCCCTTCCAAAAAAACCCTGGTCAAAGATTAATATAATCAGAACAGGCTAGGGTAAATGCCATTATATGTAGCTTGAGTGAGGATTTATAGAATTCAAAATGTGAGCATGGAAGATTGCAAACTATGATACATATTTACAGGGTGTCCAATTTATCAGGCCCCTCTTGGTCTCATTACTTTACACAGCTTTGAGAAATCATCTCTTGATTGGTTAAGAAGTGTTGACATTGAATTTTAATGTGCTAATACCATATGCTAAATAAATAAAATAAATTTGATAACCTTTATATTTGCAAAGTAGTTCAAAAATAAAAATATATAAGATAACTGATGTTTAAAATCATCATATCCCAATGATTTTATCTTTGAGAGGTCAGCGTGACTGCCTTACAAGCAGTTGCCTGGGTTGGAGGTTCGCATCCTGGCTGATGCTTGATTTCTCATATATGCATGGAGATGAAGCTAAATTATATCTAGAGTTTGAGTCAATAACAGTCCATTAAATTTTGTAAAGGCTTTTTTTTTATATATTAGTAAAATAATATGGCTGTGTTCGTTTTTATTCAAATATATTATGATCTGTTTAATATTAGAATAAACATCAATTCGGTAATGATGAATTAATTGAACTCCTTGTGTGTATAAATAATATTTAATGTTTGAAAAAATTAACAACTTGAAATGATATATAACTATATATTTATTCTGACAAAAATTATGTAGAATAAAATATTTAATAAAATGTCATTTCAAACATTCTAAACATAGATTACAGAAAAATATTTCTAGAAAAAAAATTAATAAAAATAATTTATCTTATTAAAAATTAAACTTTATGTCTATTACCTTTAACAAACACTTTCTGAAAGGTAATTAAAATTTTAATAAAAGATAAAGAATAGCAACTTCTAAGTTCATTATTTATTAAAATGCAAATTAATTTATGTTTTTAATATGAAATAATTTATAGCTTATAAATATTCACATCTCTCATCCACTTATGTAATTAATTTTGTCTGTAATTTATATTAAGATATTTATATTAAAATACTTAATCTTATGTCTTAATATTGATGATGATATATATATATATATATATATCATATATATTAAGACATAATATATATATATATATATATATATATATTATTTGCAGATGTCAAGAAAAATGCTATGCTTTCACATTTTCACACCTACAAATAATAGCTTTCTGGGTTTAAATCAATATAAAAACTTGGGTCTAAGGAACAGATGATTTCTTTTATTTCAACAAAAATGCTATTATAGGTTTATTAAAAAAACTGGTTTGGTCTCAGGAATTGTCAATTAGTAGTAATTGATAATTTCTTTGTAACATCAAAGGTTAAAGGTTATCTTCTATTTACATGGATATTATCTCTCCTTTCCATATATATATATATATATATATATATGGGATTTAAACTCAGACTTTCAAGCAATCTTCAACTATCTACACTATCTCATACTATTGATACACATGACCACACATATAAACTTTTAAAGTTAAGGACATTGTTCAAATTCATCTTCATGATATGCTTCCCTATCTCCTATTTTGGGAATGAAATCTTTCCCTATATTTATTATAATGGGTATATTTAAATGAATTTTGCTTATCTATTTTGCGACTTTTATTCCTAAAATTATTTTGATTGGAAAAAGATATGTTAATATTTGGAAAAAAATAATGAACTAATTCCTTGTAAGGTTTATAGCTGCTATCTTCATCAACTATATTTTTACTTATAATATTTGACATTATTACATTTTAGCTAGTATTTCATCAGTTTCAATATATATTATTTAATTTTATTTCTAATTTATTCTTAAATTTTTCTATGTCTCATATAGATTGCATTTCAATTCTGTTTAATGTACTTATTATCTGTTTCACCTAGTTTTCTATCTAAGATAGCAAAATTAGCATTGGTTTCCTTTCTATGCACAATTAAATTCTTCTAATGTCTTCAAGCTTTTGATCGGAATCTGTTTTAATTACTCTACAGTTGACTTCAGAATATATTATTTGATGCAATTTTTCTAAATTAATCAGGGATTCAGCTTATTTCTTATTAATTTTACTAATATCTTCTTTTATTTCTTTTTGAGAATCATTTATCTGACTAAATAAACTTAGTGACATTTCATTCAGAGATTTAATAATACTCTCTTACATTTCCTTTTTGAGATTCAATTATTTTATTTTGAGATGTAACAAAATTCTGCTGTATCTCTTTTTTGAAATTTAATTGTTTTACTAATTAAATTCTCTTGAATTCCACTTATTATAGAGAATAATGGCAGATTAACATCAATTGAGAACACCTTTTCAGGCCTACTCACTACATTTTCATTAGTACTTTCCATTTTTTTACAACTAGTACTAGTAATATAACATGTATATAAAAATTGTATACTAATAAGGATCAACACACTAAAATATCAAATTTTATTATTACAAATAAATGCTGGCATTCTGGATTCCTCTCATCCGTCCTAAAAACATCAAAATTTTTAAGCACAACAAAATAATTTAAAACAAACCATTAATATCATTAATATATCTCACTCATTTATTTTGTAATATAGTCCCTTCATATGTTAATTGATCAAAAATACTATCATGTAAGTTTGATAGTAAAAAAAATCACATCACAATCTGTATGAATTAAGCAATTAACATCATCAATGTGATACAAAAAATATTATTATTCATAACTTAACAATTTATGATGGACTCATCACTTTAATACATTATTTGCTATCTGCAATTTATTTTTATAAATTCTAAATTCACAAAATAAAAATCAAAAAAATTTTTATTACATTTTATAGTTAAAATTAACTACTGACTAAACTTAAATTTATATCAGTCCTTATCATGGCCTGAATGTTGAGGTGCCAAAATTGTAACCAAAAATGATCTCAACCTTTACAAAGTCAGTTGAGATGATGCCAATAATATAGAAGAGCAACTACCACTAATGTAACTCAACTGTAATACATACAGACTTTATATTCCATATAAGTTAAAACTATTCTATTCTTTACTAATAGATTCACGTTTACTAAAATAATAAATTTCTCAAGGTCATTCAATATGTGTACTCTTAGTCTAATTATATTTTAATGGAAATCTTTGCAATTATATTGTTTCTTTATCTATGAAATAATTAAGAGTTACTTTTAATCTGTGTTTAAAACTAAGACTAGCAATTTTAAATATAAAACAGATTAATGATTTATCTCAGGGGTATATAAAGTAAAAAATAAATGCATGGATATAAAATGTATTTACTCATCATAGGATATGACAATATAAAAGTATGTACATCATCTTACCCAAAACCTTTATTCTGATAGCATCAATATAAATAATGATATATTTAATCCCCAGATTTATGTATAATCTAATATCTTAAATATGACTTTTATCCCGTAAAAATGTAGTGATGATAGATACTTTTTAATAACAAAAGAGAAGTGTCAAAAAATTAACAAATGCTTTATTACACAATAAAAATAACAAGAAAAATGAATACTAACAATGAAAAAAAAATGTCTAATAAAAGTTAATATTTGTTTCCTAAATCTAATTTTAGCTTGGGATATAAAAAGTGTACTATCATCCAGAATTGCAAAGACACATTAAACAGGAATAGATCGCTTAATATTTTAAAATAATCTTCAGTTTAAATACTGGAGGATACTAATCATCATATTAATAATAAATGCTTTGTGTTGTTCCTAATTAGTTTTTTTCATTAACTAATTAATCATCAACTTTTCAAACAATTGACTCAAATTATTGTATCTTTTGGCCAATTCACCCCCTAGTGAATTTTTATGTAAGTATTATATGTTAAAATGCATTTAAAAGGGTATATTTTATTATAATATTTTTCCCTAAAGAATGTGCACTAAAAGGCATAAAATTCAAAATTCCCACTCTTACAATAGACATAAATCAGCCATTGTCTGTTGCCAAGGCTGTAAAATGTTCGGTGTTTTACGATACTGTAGTTTCCAATCATGCAAAAACATGTTTATTTGCAAATTTACTATGGTTTTAGATATATTTTTTAAAATAATTTGCACTATATTTATTAGATATCAAAAAATATAAATTATTAATAACTTATTTTGACTTGAAATACTTTATTTTCAAAAATATAACATTATAATAGCAGCTAATGTAAATATAGCCTGAAGACAATTTGAAGACTAGCTTTGATGAAACAATCTACTTTATATTTATGCATAAGAAAGTTTGCAATAGATATTCAAAAAATTTGAAGCATAATTCATTAGATATAAAATAAATAAATAATTATTCATTTTGAGGCTTAAAAATAATAGAAATTAAGAAATATTTCATTGATTTTATAAACTGAAAATAATCTTTCTACAAATGATGGTGTATAAAGTCTTTGTTTTGTTTGCGATCTCATTTTTTTAATGTTTACAGAAACAAAATGTGAACATTTAAAATTTATTTCAGTAGTAAACAAAAATATCTATCAAATGAAGTCAAATTTATTATTTTCAGGTAGGTAGTAATCATTCTATTATATATTTTACATTGATGTGTAAGACAAAACAAACATCAGAAAATGCTAAAATGTAAGAGGCATCATGCTGCATTTTAGAATGGTTAATCAACTTCACTTAATAATAGTGGAGACCATTCTTATATTCTTGAGTGTTCTTTTAAAAGCAACTAAGTTGTGGCATATAAATCAGTCACATGATAGTTTTATCTCTATCTTTTATTTGTATTAGTTTATTTATGAATGTGGCCAGATGATGCTGAGTATTTTTCCCCATTATAAAGCTGCATCTAGTGCACCAAAATGAATATAGCATGAATGTAGCTGCTCTGATGCTTGGCACCGATCCAGTCTGGCAAGCATTAATAATTTGCCTCATCAAGATGTTTGGCCTTCTATATTTACTGCAAGCAATTGACCTTATTTTTGTTAAACCTTCTCAGTTGTACATTAGTTGTTGAATTGTCTCTTACTAATAATTCAACTCTTATCTGAACATTAATAGAACTTTAAAATCTGTTATTAATAGTGTTATTTATGTATTGTGTTGGCTGATCAATCATTTCCATTTCTATTTATTTTTTATGTGTTAATTAAATTATTAAATTGTATTAAATTTAAGTTGGGTGTAGATGTCTGCATAGATTCATTAAAGTTTATGTTAGTTTAAGAGGGTTCAATTTCAGACTATTTGTTTTGTAGTTGAGTGGAGACTGGTGGAGAGATGTATGGGTGTTTATATTAATGTAATATAAAGCATGGTAGCATACAGGGCAATGTGCCCAAATGAATTCATGACCCAAAGGTGTAGCCATCATATTGCAATGAACGTGGATGTACTTTCCATGCCATTGATCTCCTTTCGCTCTAGGATTGGGACTATAAATCAGTGAAGACTGCTTTTTCTCCATATGGAGCATTTCATTTTATATTTTTCTTTATTCCCTTCATCAGGCAGATGCACATTCCTGCTTTGGATGAAAATCACTATTATAAATAATATCATGCCACAGACACACACTCCTGTCAGTATGGTTTTATTGCTATCTTCATGCTGCATTGTTACATCTATATATCAGGAAGCTAGCATTGGTTTAGGTGCAAATCTTTAGCCTGAAGTTGAATGTTTTGAAAGGTTTTTTTTTAATTACAGTCTATATAGTCTATCTTTGCCTAACATTCTAATTTATTAAATTGTATAAACTGTCCATCTGTGCGAACTTACCAACATATTAAAACTTAAAATTAATAATAATAATAATAATAATAATAATAATAATAATAATAATAATAATAATAATAATAATAATAATAATAATAATAATAATAATAATAATAATAATAATAATAATAATAATAATAATAATAATAATAATAATAATAATAATAATAATAATAATAATAATAATAATAATAATAATAATAAAATCTGAAGCAATGTTAAATAATTTATTCTTCACATTTATTTTTATATATGTAAGTAAATAAATGCTTGTGTAACTATTATTGGCAGTGGCTTATTTTATTATCTTTTTTCTTTGTTGAAAATATGTTTAGGAATTTATATCATTAAATCTCAGCTATTCTGTGAGTTAGTGACGGGGCATATCAGTCAAAGTAAAAATGGAATATTAACAAGAAATATATTCCTACTATATAAAATTTCCAGGTTCAAATGGTCTGGTGGCACCCTATAGGTAGATAGAGTAAGAGGCATTTGACCGACTGTTGTAAATATATATATAATGTACCAAGATCATAGTTGGTACATAATAATTTTATCAAAAAAAAATTATTAAAATAATAAATCAACAAATAATAAATAATTTATGAAAATATAAAGAGTTTCTTTATTAAATAAAATGCAATTTGCTGTCAAAACTTAAGTTTAAAAGTCAAATAGTTTTCTATTATTAATTTTTAAATAAAAGTTACAATTAATTAATTAAAAGAGGGGAGGAGATTTTTGGTTAGACAAGTTAAACTAAACATTTTATAAAAGGAAGCAAAGAGTTTATTATTATTAGTCGAAAGTTGATTTTCATGTTTAAAGAATATAAATCTCTTTTTATTTAAGTAAAAAAAAAAGTCATCTTAAAATGAAATAGTAAATGGATTTTAAAATATATATGTATGTTTGTAAATAGAATAAATGCATGTATGTATGCGTATTAAATATTATAAATAAATGAAAGTTAAAGAATTATAAAATAACAAGTTCAATGATGGCTATTAATTAAAATGTAAAAAACAACACATTTCCATGGCTACGAATTAAATGATCTTCCAAAACATGTTGCTAAAGAAATATAAAAGGAATTTCATCAACAGGACTAAAAAGCTTACCTCCAAAGGATTAGCTACTAATGAAAAGAACTTCAACAACATGCTCCAAGTATAAATAGACATTTTTTTATCGGACAGTCAGTCAAGTCAGTTCAGTTCATTCAGTCAGTTCAGTTCAGAACGTTAAGAGTATAATTTAGATCGTGCAAATCAATCAAAAATGCAGTGTTAAAACCATGAAAAACATACAGATGTTCTCCAGCCTGAAGTCCGATGAAAACAGCAAGACCCACCCATGAAAATAATGTCTGAGTAACAGCTTGAAGAATCCTCCATCAATGTTTAACTGTCTCCAAGAATAATACCAACTAATAAGCATCAATTCTCCACAATAAACTTCAAATTTAACTGGTTAGAGATATCTCATTAGAAGCAGCAAACAGCAAGATGCATTCACATTCAAAATCCTAGGTAAAACATTTTTCTTATATTCATTCTAAAGTAGCCATTGCATTCGCAAAAATTCATCAAGTCTCCAGAGTCGAATTATATGCACTCTATAGCACATAAAAATGAATTATTAATTTGTGTGTTCTAAATATATGGGTTTTATATTATTTAATGCTTTATTATATGTGTCAATGTGTGAATTAATATGTGCATGATTATTATATTTAAAATATCAGTATTATGTTAGTAAATAAGATTTGAAAAAATAATTAAATTTAGAGTATAAATGTTAATTAAATAAACTGTCTTTAAACTTAAAACTTTATTTGTCAGTCAATTCTTTTACCAATCTTTTATCAATTCTTTTACCACTATTTATTAATTGAATCTATAATTTGTTAGTGATTACAAGTAGCTGAGCTAGTCATGGGTGTATCTTGGGTGATGAATTAGTAGCCATTATTCAAAGTGCATTGTTAATTGTTCTGGATAAATAACTGGCGCCCGTGTTTATACAAAACAAAAAAGTGTTTTGAATTTGGTGTTGAATTCAACAGTCGAGAAGAAGTTATGTCCTGGAAATGTAACGCTAGTTATATATTTTATAGCTATCGTTTGGACATACATATTCTTCAAGTATGTTCTTCTCTGCCTAAGAGACCAGTGTTACGAAACTCGTCATATTCGAACCCAGTACAATATATATATATCAACAACAACCATTATCAATCCATTGCTGGATGAAAGTCTCTCCAAATTCAATCCATGTTCTCCAATCTCTAGCCTCTCTTCTCTACATCACTCCTGCATACATTCTTATTTCTTTCATCTATCTCACATGTGGTCCCTTTCTGGGTCTTTTACAATCTGTTGGAATATATATACTAAAATTTTGATACATATAAGATTAGTATATGAATATTTATAATTATTATAACATAATAATTAAGAATTTATAAAATTGCATATAATAACAAATCACATTATAGAAAACTAGGAATAAATAAACAACAACAAAATGAAATATGTTTAAAAGACTAACAAAAATATACATTCTAAAAATTATAAATATTAATATTTTGTTAAAATGTTTAATAATTTTAAAAAAAAAATGTTCCAAATAGTGTTTTTTTTACTTCAACGAGTGTAAAATTTAATTAAAATTAAGGAAAGAATTTAATTTTTTTTTTTCATGTGTCATAGCATCAGCTGGGATGCGAACCCCTAACCTGGGACAACTGTTTGTAAGGCGGCTGCTTTAAAAAATTCTTAGCACTTTAATTCAGTTATTTTTTAAAATTTTCTAAATATATCTTTCTTAAACTAGGAGTGTGATGGTTTGGGTTTTGTTCTGATAAAATTTCACTTAATATTAGAAGAAAAAAAAAATAATGAAAAGAGTTATTTATAAATTGTTTAAAAATCCCAGACTTTAATCTGATTAATTTCGGTTTATTCGGATAATATCTATCTTATCTATGAAAAATTTAATAAAGATGAGAAAAGACCTTTTAAAATTGTTTTACATGTTAGACCATTTTAAATCAGATTAATTTCGATAGGTAAAAAAAAAAAAACAATCCACAAAGAATAAGTGACCATTCACGGATGAGCAACCATGGTAACAAAAGTGCAAATAGAGACAAAATAAAATTAATCTGTGGAATAAATATATATATACAATAAAACAATGTGAAAACAATATTATCATTTAATAAGTTTTAATTATCTTTTTTGTTTTGCTCAAGTCGACTACCCCGTCTTTTTTGGTTACTTTCTATCTTGAATTAAACAAATTTAGATAAATTAATAATTTTTATTAGACGTTCAATAGACTAGAGATTATCCACTTAAAGAATAATATTTCTATAATGTAATTTTCACTACAACTCTCTCATGCAAAGTAATGAATGGTTTCCATCCATTTTTAACACTTTGTGGAGGAGTGTAATTACAAATATATAACCAGAGACGTGAAAAATATGTATGACCCCCAAGATGCACATTTTGTGCTGAAAGAGCAGTCATCAGTTGGTCCAGATCACAACCTCTTCATATATCTTTATCACTGTTCAATATACCTTGCATGAGAGTGGGGTAGTGAAAATTGCACTACAGAAATATTATTCATTATGTTTAGATAAAAGTTTTCATTGCAAATAAGTTCAAAAATATATCCGTTATAATTCTTTACATATGTTATAGCAAAGATATATGCAAGTATTGGTGGTCGAGTGCCATACAAGCAGTTGTCCTGGGTTCACGGGTTTGCTTCCTGGCCAATGTTTTGACACATGAAAAAAAAAGATATATGATATTCACATTATTTTAGAAAATAGAGATGAGCAGTTTGTTATGTTAATGTGAAATTATGTTGAGTAAGACTGATATTGTAAGAGAATGATGTTATTTCTGTTTATAAAGATTCTGATTGTGTTTAAGATACTAATTATTGACAACACCAAAAACATAATAGAAAATATATCTCTGCATATGTATTAATAAATTTTTTTTTTTTCACAATACTTTCTTCAATAAAGAATAGAATATTATTAACCTAACTGCCTATGATTCAAAAACTTCTATTATTTAAATAAAATTTCAGGGCAAACTTAAAACTTTTACAATAAATAAATTATTGTTGACATTCACAAAATTTTACAAAAATCACTAAATCATTATCATCAATTTCGACCATTATCAATTCACTGCAAGATAAAAATCTTTCTAAGGTAAGTCCATCTTCTTTGATCTCTAGCCTCTCTTCTCCACATCACCTCAGCATACTTCCTTATTTCATCCATCGATCTAACATGTGTCTATTTCCAGATCTTTGGAATCCAGTTTAAGATTTCAACTGTCAATCTATTACCATCTTTTCTACCATTATGTCCTACCCAAATCCACTTCAGTCTCTTTGTCATTAAACATTTACACCTTAATAAGCTATTGGCAGTGAGCTCCCTGATTTTTGTCTTAATTCAATAACAATATAATGCATACTCAGTGCTATAATTAAGAAGTAAAAACAAGGTTACTTTAAATTGCTAAGTGGAAGGCTAACATTTTAGAGATAAAAATAAAAAAGTGCTAATCTGTAAATGCAAGGTATAGTTTCAATTAATTATTTTGGGATATTATAATTTTTTTTATAAAAAAGAAAAAATAAGCATATATATATATGTTAAAACGAAGATTTGCACGGATTAAATATATAAAATACATATTTTGCGGGTTCATCCATGTTAAAAACTTTTAATATTAATATACTGATGTTTCGACTTGGATGGCTTATGTGACCAAGTCGAAACGTCAGTATATTAATATTAAAAGTTTTTAACACGGATGAACCCGCAAAATATGTATTATATATATATATATATAATCAAAACTACCCCAAATCCAAAATTAAACCAGACCAGCATAAAAATAATATTAAAACACAACCTAAGGTTTCACTGCTACAAGCAGACTTCTTAAGTGTAAAGAACTACAAAAACTACACAATATATATAATATTAAAAACTACCCACAAATCAATTTACTTCCCATCCACCCTTAATATTAAAAGAACTCTTAAATAAGTTAATTGCTTCAGAATAATAAATTTTCAATAATAAGGATTCTTTAATTCTTCTTTTTATTTCATTTCTCTCAAAGAGGACAACCTTAGTTTCATCAAAATTAACAGTGTAGCCTATATCTTTTTCATATGAAAAAGATACAGACCACACTATTAACTTATTTAAAAGTTTTTCTAGTATTAATGATGGATAAGATGTAAGTGAAATTGTGGGTAATGTTTAGTTTAAATATGTTGTTATTTTGTAGTTCTTTACACTTGAGAAGTCTGCTTGTAGCAGCAAAACCATTGGTTGTGTTTTAGAGTTTATTTTTGGCTAGTCTGGTGTGAATCCAATGGGGTACTTTTCAATACACAAAAAGTATTTACATATCAACAATACTAAATATAATAAATTAGTGAAACATTTTTAACATCTGACAACTGAAAATGTTTTCATTACTTTATTTTTAGATACAAAGAGCATGCTTTCAGTGTGATACACCACAATCATAGTTTTCACTGATTAGCTAGGTGTCCTATTCTATTTATTGAAGAAAAATTGTTCTAATTATTTAAATCAGAGCAATTAGTCCTCAATAGATAGGACATTACACTTAGCCATCAGTGAGAGCTATGATTCTGGGATCCCACACTAAAAACACAATCACACAATTATTCCTCAATAAATAGTTCAGCACATTTAGCCAATCAGTGAGAGCTCAGCTGTATCTAAAGAGTAAATAATAAAATCTTTTTCAGTTGCTGAATGTTGAAAAGGTTTCTTTAATTTATTACAAATATAAACAAAAAGCAAAAATGAATAACACTAAATATACTAAAATAAATGTTTAATATTTTTAACAAGGGTTTAGTTAACAAATCTAAAAAAGCATTAGAATCAGAGATTTTAGATTACTCATATTTTAGTCATATATATTTGAATACATTATCTTTTGGAAGTTTTTAGACATGTTGAAATATAAATAATTAAAATAAATCTTTAAGACAGAAATTGGTGATAAAATAGATTTTACTAGCTATTGCAAAGATTTTCAGAATTGAACTCAACATATGAGTTTATATTTTCTTAATATTGTAAGAGTTAAGATTATGGAGCAAATACTATCTTTGTGCAAAAATCAAAGAAAGTAATAAGTGTGTAAATGGTATGCTATTGATGATTGAATTGATCGAGTTGTACTGCATGTTCAGGAATAATAAATAAATTTATTTATTTATTTATTCATTAATGAATAAATAAATTTCAACATAATTAAAAAAATGAATAGATTTTAAGATTCCATTGGTGTTTTTAATGTTGTGCTGTGAATAATAAGTTATGCAATCAGTTATGTGAGTAATGATGTAATATTTGAACACTACAATGGAAGACAGGAAATGATCCCATTCAATTGATCTGAGACCCTTATCTTACACAACTGAGGTTAAACCCAAAAGCATGCTCAGCATACTATTTCATTGGTATATCTTGCACAGTTATTTTAAAGTATTAAACAAGATTTTCTTAGTACCTGTGTTGTACATATTATTTATATTAAACTATTTAACTTCAGTATATTTTAAAGCCTTGTGGCAGAGTTATAAACTTGAGAGCTGAGGATTCATGAACTCAAGCTTAACTTGTCATTTCCAATGTCCAAATATCTCCAGATGTCTTGAGTAAATAATAATTATGATTACTTATAAAATATTTTAAGTAATAACTCTCATATTCTTAAGTAAATTAGTCATCCTTAATATAATTCATTAAAATAAAGTCTTCTTCAATTGCATAATATTTTAACTTAAATGTCACATATTAATTATTAGAATGGCTGTGGGGGAATGTTAAGATATCAACATTTCTTGATAAATACAACATGGTAATAATAAATAAATTATCTGATCAAAAACTATGAATTACATATTTATTTCAAAGCAAAGAATTTTTTAAAAAAGGGTTGTATTAGATAATGTAAAATATTATTTTCTCAAACTCTTGGGAAGCTGCACCATCTGTGTGTTAACAGAATTATGGTCTATACATAATAAATGTCAACTGATTGTGTATGTTTTAGATCTCAAATTAAATATTAAAATTAATTCATTTAATAAAACATACTTCAAAATTACTTCAAGTAAAAAATAAAAATTCATTGTCTCAAAGTAGGTAATGAATTCTGCTTTAAAATATAAGGAATAAAATTTGGATTCCACATTGCATCAGATCTGGTTGAGAACGAGCATTTTTTGAAAGAAAAAAAAGCTGCACATTACCTTATTTGAATAATGACATATATTCAAAAGCACTAACGTGATATGCAAAAATATTAAATTGTTATATATCAAACAATAACAAATCAATAATCCTAATCTTCAAGATGTCATATCAGAACAAAGTGGTTTTCGATTCTTTGATAATATGATTATTATGAGAGAAAAAAGCATTATTAACTCAAAATAACTAATGATTTTTTCTAATAGACCAACATCAAATAAAAAAAAATTCAATATACATATTAAAAAATTAGTATAGAAACAAAATAGTAAATGATTAACGGTTATTAAGCTTATAATTATGAAAACAAATTTATTTTGAATTTCAGCACAAAATATTAACGGTTAGCCTCAATGCTACATTTACACCTCAAAATATATAACAATTAATTACATGATTTTAATAATGGTATACTTTAACCCATAAATATTTGCTTATATATATATATATATGTGTGTGTGTGTGTGTGTGTAATAATATGATTCAATGTGTGTATTTTTAAAGCAATATACATAATTATATAACTGAATATTTGTAAATACAGTAACTAAATAATTAAAAAAAAATTATCTACTTAGGAGTGCTTTTGATTATCGCAGTAATCTGTGTCAACTAAACCTTTGAAATGCTAACTTTCCCACAATTCCATGATCTTAACATTTGCTGCTTGCCTGTTAATTAAGTCATGTTTATATTTGTATATTAGCATAGCCTCCTTTATTTTTCTTTTATTGTTATTTTTTTCAATTTGCAATATTTTTACACTGTTAAAATTGAAGTCAAAACCATAAATACATGATTTATTATGGTTGTAAAAAACAGATGCTGAAATATTATCTACTATGCAATTTTTTTATTATTTCTGAACACATTTTAATAATAGCAAGTGTTCTTTAGTTCTTTTTTCCATTAAATAAATTAATAAATAACTCCAAAGATAAAACTTCATTTATAAATAAAAATTGTCATTTATAAATGGATATGTAGGTGTGGCAGTGGATACATAGGTGAATCTAGATGTACGTTGGAAAAAAGAACTAAAGAACACTTGCTATTATTAAAATGTGTTCAGAAATAAAAAAAAATTGCATAGTAGATAATAATATTTCAGCATCTGTTTTTACGACCATAATAAATCATGTATTTATGGTTTTGACTTCAATTTTAACAGTGTAAAAAAATTGCAAATTGAAAAAAAATAATAAAAGAAAAATAAAGGAGGCTATGCTAATATACAAATATAAACATGACTTAATTAACAAGTGAGCAGCAAACGTTAAGATCACGGAATTGTGGGAAAGTTAGCATTTCAAAGTTTTAGTTGACACAGATTACTGGGATAATCGAAAGTGCTTCTAAGTGGATAAATTTTTTTTAATTATTTAGTTACTGTATTTACAAATATTCAGTTATATAATTACATGCACACACACATACACACATATATATATATATAATCAATCTTAAATTATATTAAATAAAAAATTCTGCATTATAATATCACTTATTTTCTACTATTATTGATCCAATGTAGAATAAAAGTATCCCGAGTTTAACCCAATTTTTCAGATCCCTAGTCTTATTTACCCAATATATATGTGATCTCTTTCTACATCATTCATTGAATCCAGTTTAAAATTTCAGCTGTCCATCTATTATCATCTCTTCTTGCAATATGCCCAGTCTTGCTTCAGTTCGGTCTCTTAATAATTGTTGTACCTTTTCTCACCCATGTATTTCATTTTCAATCCCCTTTTGTTATTTATAACATACATTTCTTTCCCTATTTAAATGAATAGTTTAAAGTCTCTGTATTGTTCTTTTGGGTCCAAGTCTTAGATCCATATATATAAATGTGTAAAACACATGGTTTGAAGTCTCTGTGTTGCTTTCTTTTGTATCCAAGTCTTAGAGCCATATATATAAACTGATAATACACATGACTTGAAGTCTCGGTGTTGTCTTTTTGTGTTGAAGTATCAGATCCATATATATAAACTGGGAAAACACATCTACTAAAAAAGTTTTTTAAACACACGGGCATATTTTTTTTATTATTAAATTATTTCTAGCAAACGCACTGCAACCAAATTTATGACTATGATTAATTTCATTTATTATGTTTTCATCTGCATTAATATTCGGACTAAGATATTACTTTTTATAATTCATTATTATCAATTTTTTATTTCTAATGAACTGTACTTTAGCCTCTTTAGCATTTATCTTTCATCATGTTTTCCTACTTTCACTTGATAATTCTTGCAATGTCACTTCCCAAAATGACCTTGATGTGCACACAATTTTATAATTTAAATTTCTGAACTTGTGTTTTATTGTTTGCATTATAAAAACTATAATTTCCAATATCCTATTACTTACACAGTTTATGGGGGGGGGGTTATTCAATAATCATTATTGCTTTTCACTTTATGTACCAAAAGTTATTTACCTTAATTGAATTTACAATATTTCAATGTTCCAAATGTCTCATTATTGAAGATGGTTATGTAGATATAGTTTTTGTAAACTTTTAAAATATCATTATTAATATTATTTAAGTTTATTACATATGTTTGAGTAATAAGTAAAAAAATAATCAATGTGTTTTAAACTTGGATTATAATATAGAAGGAATGCAATTATTACAAACAGCATAATAAAGTATGTTGAGATGTAAATCCATGCAGTTAGCAAGAAGGAATCAAAACTAAATACATGGATGAAATAACAATAGATATTGAAGGAATTAAGAGTAAAATGAAGCATGATTAATAGATCAGATCTCAAATAATTGTAAAGTCCTAAAATATATGTAAATTAATAGAGAGAAGGCAGATAATCTGTATTACTGTGTGAAATTATTAGACACATACAAACACCAATTTATATATTATAAATACGTGTTTAACTCTCATATTCATTGAAAATCATTGGGTATTTTCTCAGAAAAAGGGTGATTATTCTACTGCTTTAGATAGCTCTGTTACCATTACTGAATCTAATTTTGGGCATATTCTCTTCTACAACTCTTATTGGAAAAAAATCTGAATAGGTCAGTATCTGTGGACAGCTATTTAAGAAGAAACATCTTTTTTTAAAGTTTAAACCATAAAAAGATACCCAGAAGGGTGTTCACTTCCTTCTGATTTAGTTTTCATGCACTGATTTTGGAATAAAACAAGTATGATTTTTTTGCTTGTTTATAAAAAATTCTTAATTATTTTTACACACTAGTCGGTTGAGAATTATTTAAACAAAAAATACCCATATTCACCTTCAGTTCATTCATTTATCTTTTATGTTAAGAAAAAAACTTAATAAACTTGACTGAAATATAAACAAAGAAAATCTCAGCATGTGTGATGTCATTATTTATCAGAATTAACATGGTGTTAAACTCTTTTCAAATATTAGATGGGATTGGAATTCAGACTTTCAATTTCTTATATCTATTTACTCAATCTTATATGATGGATACACTTCACCACATACATGTATATAAGATAAATGATCTCCAATATAAGTATTTTTTGCTGAACCAACACTTTTGGAGAACATTTATCTTTTTCACAGGTGTGTGATCAAATATATGAGTTGTATAAGATTTAACAAATAGATGTAGGGAGTTAAAAGTCTGAATTCAAATTCATTTTAATTACATTAAGTTCAGTATCAACAATATACTTGTACTTAAATATTATTTTCAAAAATTAAAATAATTATAAAGCAAATGCCAGATTTTAGACTTATCACAAATACACAATTCTTTGTTCATATTTAAAGACAGAACTTAAAGTAAAAGTGAATTCATTTGTTTTCTGTGAGAATTTACTTTCACATCAATGCATAACTATGGTGTAATGTAATTACATGCTTGGTCTTTATTTAAAAGTCTGTTTTAAAATATTATTCATTCATAAAATTAAATATAAAAAAATCCAAGTCCAATTTATTACATTTTAATAAAAATAAAGATTTTATGTAGAAGTGAAAGGTTGATTATTTTCAAAAGCTTTCATTAGGTGTAACAATAAAAATATATCAGAATTGTAAAGGGATAAGATGGGTTTGGTGATATATAAGCTAAACATCCACTTGTCATGCACATAACTAGGGATTCAAATCCATGCTATAATCAACATTTTTTAAGATACCAAATGCTTAGAATTTATATTTCATGTAACTGGCCCATACCTAATGCAGATATCCATACAAAATAAATCTCTAAATTTAATATCTAGTTAGTCTTAACCAGATTGTAAAATTCTTATAACAAAGCAGGTAGCAATCAAGAGGGGTATTCCTCTTTTTCTTTACTATTCATCTTTTTGAAAGCTGTTGGGGGAACCAGTAACTTATAAAAGACTACTTAACCTTTTTATCAACTTTATATATATAAATTTTAACGGTAAATACAAAATTTACTTATTTATTTATATATATATAATATTTTATAACGGGTACTGTATTTTACATATATATATATATATATAATATTTTATAACAGATGCTGTATTTTACATTTTATATATATATATACATAATTACAGAGGGTTTAAATTCAGACTTTCAAGATCCCTTCAGTCATCCACCCTATATTATACAAATGATACACATGACAACATACATATAAAAAGATAACTCCTATATAGGTATTTTGTGCTGAACCAGTACTCATCAGTTGGTCTGGATCATCATCTTCCACACATATATAATCAGTGATCAGTTTATTGACCTTGTGATTGCAAATGCAATCATGAATTTTCAAATTTGCAATATTTGGTTTCAGTCTAAAACTACTGGAAATCTACACAGTCTACATATGCACATTTGACATCTTCATTTCCATCTTTTTTTCTAGTTTCAGAAAATGTAAGTATCATTTTTCTACAATAAAATTTAAAAAAAAAAATATGATAATTTTTGCAAATAAGTAAACTGGTTTTTTTTTTTTTGCCTTTTTCTCAGTTTTTTCATTTTTAATGGAATTAGGTTTATCCTAAAGTTTTCATCAGAAAAAAATGCAAGATTTCACCGATTTATACGAATTAACGTTATTCAGAAGCCTTCCATAGGTAAGTGTTTAATTTTATATATTTTTAAATTATTATGTGCTGCTCAAAAATAGCTCATGATTGTGTAAATTTATATCATGAATTATCTGCATTTTTGGCATTGTTGGGGCTTAGCTCCAGATGTCCAGTACATGAATTAAGATATCTGGAGTTCTGATATGAGACAAAGTCAAACATATTTTGCAAATATTATGATCCAATTTAGATTTTTTCTTTAATGACTTATTGGCATTTTAATAATAATAAAAATATTCCAAATGCTAAAATTAAAGATTTTGACAGAGTATATAAACATAGGCTGATTATAGACTACTGCAATATAAATTTCAAAGCTGCATATCAAATGCAAAAAGCCATAGCAGTTGATGAAGCTATTACTAAATTTACTAGTCATAATAGCATGAAGCAATATAAGCTCTCATAAATAATACTAAAATGCACTGATTCTAAACCACTAATGTATATATCTCAAGTTTAACTCTATAATGAATTTTGTATTTCATTCACTTTTTATTTTGTTTTATTATTTTACTTTGTAAAGAGTGACTATTTTAGTAATAATTTTTAATAAATGACAACCTTTATAGAAGTTCTTTATTATAATATTCAAATTATACTAATTATTGATCAATATTAACTACTTGTTATTAGGAAGGACATATTCATTGCAAACTCCTGTATTGAGAAAACATTTTGCAACTCTACTAGGAAAAATAAAAGGTACTAATATCTTATTCGATGAAGTGTTCAAGTGATATATTACCTTAGGTAAGTGTTATTATATTTCAATTTATTAGAAATTTAATGACAGATGCAACTAATCTACAAACAAAATTATAGTTTTAATATTTATTCATGAAAATTTATGATTTATGAAATAATATAAAAATAATTATTAGAAATATTAACTTTTATTCTTTTTTTTTGGCTGCAGAAAGGAGTTTGCTATTAACTGAAAGGAGACCCTTTGATTCCTCTTGGAAGCCTTAAAGGAACCGAGCAGGGCAAATTCCTAATGTCCACTCCATACGTTCTTGTCGTTGCAGCTGTTATTACTATGTGATTATTCATATAGTATACGAACATGGATGGGCTGCTCACCAACACGCATTAGCCAGCGTGGTGAGTTTATTGGCTTTTTACCTCTGAGTTTAAGATCAAGAAACACCATGGTCTTTCTTCTCAGTGTCTGATGAGGCAGAATGAATGTTTGTGTAAATGATAAATATTTTTCCAATACATATATACAATTATGACAGACAAAAATAAAGCATGGCCCTTATTCCCAGGAGGCTGTAAAGTCACCAACCAAGGCAGCAGTTGGTGGCCGAAGGCGGAGGGTGCTAAGAATTCCCTGATTGTGGACCCAGGCTGCTATTTGATGACGACTATTTATTTAGGTACTTACAAATGCAGATCACTTTCAAGTGAAGGAAGATTGTAAGAATTAGAAGAAGAACTGTCTTATATTAAATGGGACATTATTGGACTTTGTGAAGTTAGAAGAAAAGGAGAAGAAACAATTGATTTAAAAAGTGGACATATACTCTATTAAAAAGGCACACATATTGGAAATACAAGTGGAGTAGGATTCATTGTAAATAAAAAGTGGAAGAACAATATTGTGGAGATTGATGGTGTATCAGACAGAGTGGCAAGATTAGTTATACAACTTAATAGCAGATACCAAATGCAGATAATTCGGGTTTATGCCCCAACAAGTTCTCATAGTGATGAAGTAGTAGAAGATTTTTATATGGATGTACAAAAGGCTTTTGATCAGAGTAAACAATATTTTAAAATTGTTATGGAAGACTTTAATGATAGAATTGGTAGACAAATGAAAGATGAAATTGCTGTAGGTAATTTTGGTTATGGTAATAGAAATGAGAGAGGACATAGACTTGTGGAGTTTGCAGAAAAAGAAAAACTTTATATTATGAATTCATTTTTTGAGAAAAATGTTAAAAGGAAATGGACATGGAAGCATCCAAATGAAGGTACAGCAGAATTGGATTATATTTTGACTAACAGAAAATACATATTTCAAGATAGTAATGTTCTTAATAAATTTAACACAGGAAGTGATCATCGATTAGTAAGGTGTAAGTTACGTGTTAATGTAAAACTAGAGAGACAAAAATTATTAAGAAAAACAATATTTACAGTTGATATTCCTAATCTTCAGAAACATTCTAATGAATTTAAATTAGCACTTACAAATAGGTTTCAAGTGTTAGGAGATTTCGAACATGATTCAGATTTGAATGAAATTAATATGAAAATAACTGATACACTTTTAAAAACTGCAATAAGCATAGCTGGTAGAAAAAAGCAGCAATTGACTAATGAAATTTCTACTGAGACTAGAGAATTTATGAAGAAAAGAAGGAATATGAAGATATACAAAAATGATGTATTAAAAAGAATTGAATATCTCGAATTTTGTAAAATGGTACGTAAAATGGTACGGAAAAGAGTTGAAAATGATATAAGAAAGTATAACTGTGAAATAGCAAGGAAAGCTGCAGAAAAAAATAAAAGTCTCAAAAATGTTAAACAACATTTTGGTATTGGTAGGAAATTTATATCTGCAATAAGAAAAAAAGATGGAATTATTACTAAAAAGAGAGATGACATCATGAAATTGGTAGAAGATTTTTATCAAGAATTATATAGTAATAAAGAACAAGTACCTCCTATATCTATTACATCTTCCAAATTGCCCAGAATTTTAAATGAAGAAGTGAGAGATGCAATTAAGTGTATGAAGAAATGAAAGGCTCCAGGAAATGATGGAATTATAATTGATATATTAAAAGAAGCAGGTGAAGAAATAGAAACAATTTTAGCAAAGTTATATACCAAATGTCTAAATGATAAAGATGTACTGGAAGATTGGAAGAATGCAGTAATAATATTAATTTTTAAAAAAGGTGATAAAGAAGATATTAGAAATTACAGACCTATCAGCCTCTTATCAGTTTTATATAAAAATTTTACCAAGATAATTACAACTCGTCTACAGAGAACTTTGGATTTCCACCAACCAAGAGAACAAGCTGGATTTAAAAGTGGTTTTAGTACAATAGATCATATCCAGGTATTGAGAGAAGTCATAGAAAGGACAAATGAATATGAGTTGTCATTATGTTTTGGATTTGTAGATTATGAAAAGGCATTCGATTCTATACACATTTCTTCAGTGATTAAAGCATTGGATCATCAAGGTATAGATCCAGGATATTGTCATATTTTAAAGTATATTTATAAAAATGCAACAGCAACAATTAGATTACATAATGATACTGGAAAAATCAACATTGAGAAAGGTGTAAGACAAGGTGACTCCATATCTCCAAAACTCTTTACAGCAGTGCTGCAAGAAGTATTTTGTGGATTAAAATGTGAAACTAAAGGAGTGAAAGTAAATGGAGAGTATTTAAGTCATTTAGATTTCACAGATTATGTAGTTGTTTTTGCAAATAATGCTTCAGAGCTGCAGGAAATGTTGCAGGAGTTATCAGATGAAAGTAGAAAAGTAGGACTAAAGATAAATGTTAAAAAGATGAAAGTAATGTTTAATCGATTTGCTCAAAATATGAAAATAAAGATTGATTATGAAGAATTAGAAGAAGTTAACAGTTACAAATACCTTGGTCAGATTATTAATACAGATGGAAACATAATGGAGGAAATTAATCATAGAATTAAACTAGGTTGGAGTGCTTTTGGTAGAAATAACTTGATACTAAAAGGAAATATGCCTATGTGTTTGAAAAGGATGGTTTTTAACAAATGTGTTTTACCAATTCTTACTTATGGATCTGAGACTTGGACACTTAATAGAAGAGCAATACAGAGACTTCAGACCACTCAAAGGAGTATGGAGATATGTATGTTGGGAGTAACAAGAAGAGATCGAAAACGCAATGTATGGGTAAGACAACAAACAGGTGTTACTGACCTTATTGAAAAAATTAAAAGATTGAAATGGAGTTGGGCTGGACATATTGCTAGAAGAGATGATAATAGATGGATAATTGAAATTTTAAACTGGATTACAAGAGATTGTAAAAGACCCAGAAAGAGACCACATGTGAGATGGATGGATGAAATAAGAAAATGTGCAGGGGTGTTGTGGAGAAGAGAAGCTAAAGATCGGAGAAGATGAATTAAACTTGGAGAGACCTTCATCCTGCAGTGGATTGATAATGGTTGATGATGATGATTCTTTTTTTTATTCCTTTGAATATCAATGGCTATATCGTTTTCAGCTTAATTACATTCTTTGGTGTTTTATGTTTCAAACAATATGTATTATTTATTTTTTGCATAATACAAACATAAGTTATGATAAAATTTGTGGCTTAACATATTTTTTTAAATATTCAATATGGCTGTTTTTCCAGCGAAGAGGATATTAAGATAGAAAATGTTAATGGACAGACTTCAATCTTCTCCACTCTCCATCTCTTCAGCCATCCATATCATTGAAAATCTGATAATGGTATGTTCAAAACCTTTGTTTGTCAATTTTGTTGTCATTCCCATGGTGACCATAATATAGATACACACGCACATATATATATACAGGTAGGTAGGTCGATCGGTGGGTGGATAGATGGATGGATATATATATATATATATATATAGATAGATAGATAGATAGATAGATAGATAGATAGATAGATAGATAGATAGATAGATAGATAGATAGATAGATAGATAGATAGATAGATAGATAGATAGATAGATAGATAGATAGATAGATAGATAGATAGATAGATAGACTGAAAATTGATTAGAAATTTACTAGCAACTGTTATAAAATCACTTCTTATAATGCATATCGATACAAATACATTTCAGTATGTTTACAATATTTCAATAGTGGCAGACATTCTTTTTTATTTTATTAATTTGTTGCGTTGAAATTTTTTTTGTTCTTCAAGAATTTTAAATCCACTGACTTTAATATTAATTTGATTGCTGAGAATAAATAATGTATGAATCAATTTTGAATGAATGACAAGCGATAGCTGTTTCTGAATGTGATATCCATAAATAATTTAAATAATGTATGGATGTCTTTGGAAAAAAATAAGAAGAGTAATAATAATTTAATTAAATATAATACCTTTAGAAATTAACTAAAACATTTGTCTTCATTGTCTTTTAAATGGAGTGCAATTACTTTCTAAAAAGTGAAAAAAAATTCAGAATAAACTAATTTTTTAAACAAAAATTTAAATTGCTTCAATTGGAATAAAACACATAGTACTAAATTATAAAATGAAGTAAAAAAGCTTTATAGTATACAAATAAAGATAATATTTAAATACAAGTATATTGTCTATACTAAACTTAATGTAATTAGAACGAATTTGAACTCAGACTTTCAAGCTCCCTACAGGTATCCACTCGATTGTTATAATCAATAAACATTACCAACATGCGAAAAAGATAAATAATCTCAATATAGATATGTTGAATCAGCACTCAACAGTTGGTCCAGATTATATATCATACACACCCACACAATCAGATCAGTGTTCAGTTTATACTCAGATAGAAAATCTTCAAACTTTAATGGACAGGCTTCAATTTTCTCCACCCTCTCTTCAGCCACCCATATCATGGAAAATCTTATAATGGAACACCCAAAACCCTTGTTGATGCCAACATTATTGTTATACCCATGTTGGCTTCCCTGATGCCTCATGTATAGGACTTTATGCCCATTTAAATACACAGAAGAGTATTCCATCATCAGATTTTCAATGATATGGATGGCTGAAGAGATGAAGTGTGGAGAAGATTGAAGTCTGTCCATCTTAATATAAATAAACACTGATTATGTATGTGTGTGGGGAATGATGATCTAGTCCAGCTTGATGAGTGCTGAATCAGCATAAAATACATATATTAGAGATCATTTATCTTTTTCACATATTGGTCCTGTGTATTGGTTATATCAGATAGAGTGGATAGCTGTAAGGAGTTTGAAAGTCTGACAATCCCAAATAATGATAATAATATTAATTATTAGTGAATTCAGAAATGATTTTCCATTGTATATGAATATGAGGAAGATTTATCAGCACCACCAACATCAATTCCTAAGAATAAGCAATCAAAATAGAACCTCATATAGATAAAACATTATAAAAACACATAAAAAATAATGATATAAAATGTACAGCACCTGTTGTATTAAAGTAGTGCTAAAACTATAAATGATAGTCATAATTGACAGAAAAAAAATTCCAAGTCATGATAGTAAAGTAAATATACTTTTAAATACATTACTACAGAGCATATGGATTCTCCACCAATTCCTCCTATAGTGATAGTGAAAGTGAAGACAGTATTCACTAACTTTGGAAAATATTTAGATGATAAGTTATTTGAGCAATTTTCTGTTCTTGTTTAACTCTCTAGCTATAAACATGTAGATGCTTATTTAGTAAATAATATGAATGGGAAATTTGGTTGCCTAAGGTTTAACAAATTGGAAAAAAATCAATGCTGATAAAAATATGTTCAAATTTATTCAATTTGGGTTTGATTTCAGATTGTATACATGATACACTACTAGCTCAAAAGATCCTTTTGTTAATAGTAGTATTACATATAAGCTTCTTCAAAACAAATTCTATAAAAATTAGTTGAATTAGTCATTAAAACTCTGTACTATAATCATCTATCAGCTGCATAAATGAGGTTTTAAAGATACTACTTTTTTCATCAATAAGAACAGTTTCTACACAATACTATTTATTATACATATGAGAGTGGGAAATCAAAAATAACTGGAATCATTCTCTCATATGCACACCTGTTGTAGCACCTGTTGTAGTATATACATACTTCTTGCAGGAACCAACCCTTCTGCATCAATCTGCCAAATTACATTGCCAGATGAAATCATGGGTTCACATAGCACTTTTTTTTCTAATGTATGTTTTGTGTATTAGTCATTTTTTTTTGTAATGGCTGAAATATTCAAATTAATGCAGATTTTTTTAATGCAAATGACATTTTTTTCAGATTTAGTTCATAATGGCCAGACATTTTATCTGCAAGATCTGAAACATTTACATGATGTGGCAAAACATAAACAACCCATTTTGTGCAAAGAAAAGAGTGCAAACTCCACCCCAACAATGTCATCTCTCAAAGCCTTGAGTGTGAAACATTTATTTAAATTCAGCACGACCCTGCTTATCTATCAGCAATATTCACTCAATCTCACTTGATGTGATTTTTTTTAATCTTTCAAGTGTAAAAATGCTTTGATTTTTGTTTGGACTTAAAACTGAGGGGCGGGGGCATGAAGTATTAAAATGCATCACTTTGCAATTGTTTCTGGATTACTTTGAAAAGTGACAAACTGGTTTAGACTGGTGCATTTCATTAAATAGAATATATTTTTAAAAGCAATTCTATTTTCAAAACATAAAAATGAACATACATTTTTATAACAAAATTCCAGTTATTCTTAGGGTCCTATATATATATATATATATATATATATATATGTAAATATATATATATATATATATATATATATATATATATATTTACACATCAGATTACATATTTTTCTTTTAAAATGTTGGTACAAAATTTTAAAATAAAAAATTTCTTTGATTTGTTAAGTGAAATCAATCTGTTTAATAAATATTTTACAATAAATTATTAAAGCGATTAAAAGTCACATCTGCTTTAAAACAGGCAAAACTGACCATATATATTGCCACCCACAGCAAGCTAGAGTAACCAATGAATTCCAGAAGGCTTGTGCATAAAATCTCCATCTGGTGCCTATTCATCCAATATCTCCAGATGAGTTTCTGGCTTATGACCTTCATCAGTGAGGAGATTTGGATCTGAGAGCACTGCACCTAGATCTTAGGATCTAATGCAACTCTCCAGCAACCACCTTTTATCTCTATTTAACTACAAAACTATGAGTCTTAAACTGAAAACACCTTAATGTTTTCAATCTAAGCCTATTAGCTTATATAGTCATATAAGATCTAGGTGCAGTGCTCTCAGATCCAAATCTCCTCACTGGTGAAGGCCATAAGCCAGAAACTAGTCTGGGGATATTGGATGAGTAAGCACTAGATGGGGATTTTATACACAAGCCTTCTGGCATCCATTGATTACTCTAGCTTGCTGTGTGTGGCAATACATATGGTGAGTATTGCCTGTTTTAATAACAGTTATACACAAGCATAAGAGGTGGTGGTCATGTGATGTTATCTCGTGCTTTAGTCAATTAAGACAATATTCTTTATAAACAAAAAGGATTAAGTAAGGAAATGAACTACTTTTTTGCTATAAATATTGGTAAATACTAAGTGAAATATGTGTTATCTATTTTAACAGCATTTACTATTTAAATGATTGTATAGAATAATATGTCAGAGAAAAAGCAGAAGATATAGAAACTAAATTCTTTTAATAAAATACATATCTTTATTGTATTACAAAATATCAGCAAATGTATAGAGCAATCATTACCAAATTAATGAAAAAAGATTATTAAACAAAGATATAATAGCAAATAATTATAGTTTTATCATAATCCAAATGATTCTATTTGATAGCGTATAGTTATTATTTTTTCTGTATACACTAATTTTAAAATAGTTATCAATATTAACTGTTTTAAAATCAAACTCATAATATGAATCATAGATAAAATAATTTAATGACCTTAAAAATTCTATAAATAAAAAAATATTTTATAAAAGACAAATAATAAATTTTGATTAATTTACACATACCAACATTAACAGTAGCATAGTCGGATATTCTGTAACAGCACAAAATACTACATTTATGTACTTATTAACTAATTATTCATATTATGTTTATATGTTTCTTGTATCTTATTATTCATTGCCAATGTTCACCCAAAAATGATATGCATAAATGTAATTTTAAAAATCTCATAACAATTATTTAAGAGAGTCGATATTTTATTATGATATAAGTAAACATAGACATATGCATCATTTCAAGCATAATTATGAAGGACAAAAAATTAAATGTACTATCTACAGCAAGAGTGACCAAAGTTATAACTGACATTGAAAAAGAGCTGACAATTAGAAATTTTAGCTAGAAATAATATTAATAAAACAGGCAAAACTCACTATACATATTGCCACACACAGCAAGCTAGAGTAATCAATGGATGCCAGAAGGCTTGTGCATTAAATCCCTATCTAGTGCCTACTCATCCAATATCCCCAGACTAGTTTCTGGCTTGTGGCCTTGGTCAGTGATGAGCCTTGGAACTGAGAGCACTTCCCCTAGTGAGAAGCCTTGGATCTGAGAGCACTGCACCAGATCTTAAGATCCTAAAATCTAGGTGCAATGCTCTCAGATCCAAGACTCCTCACCGATGAAGGCCACAAGCCAGAAACTAGTCTGGGGATATTGAATAAGTAGGCACTAGATGGGAATTTTATGCACAAGCCTTCTGGCATCCATTGATTACTCTAGATTGCTGTGTGTGGCAAGATGTATAGTGAGTTTTGCCTGTTTTAACAACAGTTATACACAAGCATAAGAGGTGGTGGTCATGTGATGTTTATTGGCTTAAATAATATTAAACAAATCAAATTTAAGTTCTGATTTTTGCTGTTAAATGATACAACCATAAAATAAATGTCACAGATAGGTGAAAATGAAGTACTCTGACTCTATTGCAGTGTCAATATCTGAATAGTAGAGTGATACTTTCAAAGGTTAAACCAAAAGTGAATTGATTTTAATTTAGTATTCAATTCTTATATAATAATAAACTAAAAGAGTGTTCCCTTTTAATTAAAAAATGAATCAGACAAGTATTATTAATAGGTAAATGATTTGTATGATATATCTAATATATCGATATAGATACATTCACAAAATTTCTTCTATATTTTCAATATTTCTATTTAAAATTTTTGTGAAAATCTTCTAATTATATATAAATCACATCACAGCCAAAGCATAAAATAAAGTATTAGAATATTAATAATCTGTTCTTAATGCAATATTTTTACTGTTAATATACGACAGATTTATTTTAAGCTCTCATTATGGTGATGTAATATACATATAATAATTATGTAGTTTATACACATATATTTAAATTCCTGGACCAAATGTGATCGATCTAAGCCAGTGTTTGCTAAATATATATTTATATCTAAAAAAATCACTTTCTCTTGGTTTTTGGCGGGGGGGGGCGCCGCCGCAGGGAGGGGGGGGGGGGGGGGGGGGGGGGGGGGGGGGGCGCGGCCGTGAAAAAAAAAAAAAAAAAAAAATGTCAACTTTGTGAATACATAAAAAAAAAGTAATTAATCAAAGATAATAGAACAAAGTTCAGGCTTCCATTTGTGAAAGTCAAAAAAATGTTTGTCAAAACATTTTTTTGCTTGATATCGTATAAATATTTCTTTAAATTATTTCTGCAAAAAAATATATCACATTAAAATAAAACTATAATATAAACATTAAATAATAAAACAATAATAAGTATTTGTAATTTTACAAAAAATAAAATAAAAATAAACATGAAAAAATGAAACTATAAATTCATTTAAGGTCTAATGAAAGATAACACTGGACATTCATAATATATATGTCCATCATGAATAAAGAAACTGACAATAATTTTGTTTACTTATCAACTTTTATAAAAATAAAAATAAAAAACGACATCTACAGAGTACAATTAAAACTAAAATTTAAAATTTTATACAGTGTAAAAATAACTTTTACCATCTTTTAATTCATTTTTTTTTGTAATTAATAAATGCAAAGAAAAAACAACAATAGCACCATTTAATGCAAATATGTTAATATAACAGTCAATTCTAGAAAAAGGTTAAAACTTTGTTTTTAAAGTAAATACAGAAAAAAACTAAAAGGTCAATTTCTTAAAAAAATTGTTTTAAATTTTATTTTAATAGAAACACATTTCAACATTTAATTTTATATACTCAGAGGCAAAACTCTCCATACAGTAGCACCACTCAGTTCAAGCCAGAGTAATCAATGGATGCAGGAAGGTTTGTGCATAAATCCCTATCTGGTGCCTACTCATTCAATATCCCCAGACTAGTTTCTAGCTTATGGCTTTCACCAATGAGAAGACTTGAATTTGAGAGCATTGCACGTAGATCTTAGGATCTAATAGTTAGCTAATAAGGTAAAAGGTGGTTGCTGTACAGTTTCATTAGATCCAAAGATCTTGGTACAGTGCTCCCAGATACAAAACTCCTCACTGAAGAAAGCCCTAAGTTAGAAACTAGTCTGGGGATATTGGATGAGTATGCACTAGATAAGGATTTTATGCATAAACCTTCCTACATCCATTGATTACTCTGGCTTGCATTGAGTGACACTATTGTATAGACAGTTTTGACTCTGTGAAAAACAGCTTGTATAAGCATAAAGAATAGTGATCATGTGATGTTTGAAGATTTAATTTTATGGTTGTTGTGTACTTGGGCTCATGTGGCCACTTGATGGTATTGTTGCTTGCAAAAATAATGAAATATAACATTACTGGGCTGATAATTTTTTGCTTTCTGTTCTCTGACAATTTTTCAAAGTATTTTTAAATAATTTATGAACCAATCTTATTTTCTAAATTACATTTTTAAACTACATTATACATTTTAGCATGTAGTACTGGCATGTGCAGGGAGTGGGTTCGATGGTTTTTCTGATTGGAAGGATTGGCCAATACATGCACTTGCCTGAGCAAACAAAGCTTTCAGCGCATGGCATTGGAATGTGTGTGTGTGGGGGGGACTGATGGTTTTGATGATCCAAAGGATCAGCCAATATATACACTAATCAGAGCAAAGTGAGATTATGATTTCCAAAATAACCTACAAACAGCCATTTTATTACTCTTATAGCTGTTCTCCTGCAAACATGCCTTTTTGCATGACTTATGTGAAATGGCTATAGGACCTATCCTTTTGCAATTGTTTTCACCTTCCAAGATATGTAGGGAAACATGGTGACAGGCTTACAATTATTAATAAGTAATACTATGTCAGGTAAGTTGTAAGATTGTTACTTCAAATGTACATTAAAACACTTATGGTCAGTTGAATTTCATACACCCTCACATTGTATGGTAGCGATCTGTAAAGTGTGCACTATCTCCATAATGATGTGAAGCATATCAGTGGGCCATAATATCTGTGTTCAATGCCATATAGGCCTGCTAATGGCTAATATAAACATAACTGTTTTATAGGCTGCCAAGTTGGGCTACATAAACAGCATATTTCTGTGCTTTTGTAGAGAAACAACACCATCAAGTGGCCACATTGGCACAAGGACATAATTACCAATTTTATATACAACAATTTCAAAATTTTTCACTATATATATGTAATCAAATTATTCTGGTATAAACTTCATAATACTTAATATACCAATATAAAAAATCAATAATGGATATAGCCAGATTATGGCAGTATGCACAAACCCAAATAACATTTAATAGTTAAAATTTAAACAACAAAAAAATCTCCTTAAAGTTACACAACACTTAAGTTTCCCATGTAAATGACCAACATTTCATAATTTGTGTATATTCACACAATTATTTTGCTTATTTAATACATTATCTGTCACATTTATAAAGTACGACTTTTTGATTTGTCTTTCTTTCAAATCATTTTCCACATGTAAAGTGAAAATATCAGAGTAAAAATCTCCATTATATAACTGAATGTTCAGCAAATACAGATTTAAATCTATGATCAGAATAATGCAACTTATTATATGAAAATTCATATCTGTGAAGTCTTTTTTTTTCAATGCACATTTTGTTTCACCAATGTAAGTAAATTCACAATGGCGTACCACATTATAAATAATATTACATTTATTGCTTTTATCAACAACATTATTTCCATTAATAATTAATCTACCAGTATTGTAGAATATTTTGATTATTATATTTATTTTATCTGATTTTATACATATATGTAAATTAATAAGAATCTAGAAAAATATTAATAATAAATGTTATTAGCACTAAGACTTAATTCTATGGAAAAGCAAAGTTGAATTTCAGGGCACATTCACTAAAATATTAATATTTTTGTCACTGTAAAAAATGTCTTCCTATGAATATAAAAAAAGTGAGGAAGTAAATTCAAATTTTGTAGATTCCACTTTCTAAAATATTTTCATAATTATTGTGCTGCAAAAAGAGTATGTCTCTGTAAAATATGGAAAGAATGAGAAATGAATTCCTGTCATCCAAATTATGCTTAAAAACAACATTCATTTTAAATTGGCAATGTCAAATATTTATTTCTGACAAATTAAATCAAATATTTAACGATCCTGAAAAATTATGCTTTATATTAATTGTTCCTTATTAATAAATTGTCCATATTATTTATTATTAGTTGGAAATAAAATATATTAAATATTTGTTGCTTTCACATAAAAAATGTAACACAATTATTGTTCCAAATAATTTTTTATCATTTAAGCTCAAAAAATAAAAGAAATGAAGATAAACATAGTCATGAAAATTCAACAAAGTTATTTAATTTCAATTTTATTTTATTGTATTAATATGGATATTTATATATAAGTATATAATTTAATTTATTATATTTTATGACATTAAAGTATGAATAAGGTTTACATAAAATATGTTTTAATTTTGATTTCAATTTCAAAATTTTAATATGCAATATGGAAAATATGTTTTGATATTAAATGCTACTACTGCTCATATTTTAATGAATTTTATTAGCAGAAATGTAGATAATATGATTATTAATTACTTATTTACAGTATTTTAAAATGTTTGAAGATCCATTGCATAAAAATATTATAAATTAGCAATAAACTATCAATGACTAAATTTATTTTAATGTTTAATGGAAATATTTAATATATCACATAATAATAAACTTAAAACTTGAAATAATTATATCAAATTTAGACTTAAATTTAACATGGATATTTATATACACAAGTGTGGCCCAATACTAAGCAATATTTACAAATGCAATCTCTATGCAAACAAAATTTTAAAAAACCAACTATAAACTTATATTTAAATACCCATAATCCAAAATAGAATCAACAAAAGACTAATAATATGTAGTAAGTAATGAAAAGGATATCCAATAATATTCAATTGAGTGCAATTTGGAAAAAGTGTAGTTAAATGTATAATTTTCATTTCCTTTTTGTTTTGAGTATATTTGATTTTGAAAAGGGAAATCAGCATCAATATGCATTAAGATTATATCCTTTCCCCAATAATTCTTGCACTGTCTCATCTAGAGCATATTTTGCCATCTATTAAAACACTTCATGATTTTTTTTAATCATAAAATTCATGTATGAAATATGATAATTTAATTCCTGAAGTTGTGATGTTGTGTCACACATGAACTATTTGTATTGAAATCACATGAGTACTTGTGTTTTAAAATGTTCAAGCTAAGACATGTATAAATTTTAAGCTACTAGAGCTAATAGGTATAGTTAGTTATTAAGAAGATAATAATTATTGATGTGTACGCTTTGGCACTAAAATGGATGATCAAAATTCTGAGCAACATATTAATATCAAATTTTGTGGGTAAATTGGAAAATGTGCTACTGAACCATTAGAACTGTTGCAAGTGGCCTATGGTAAAGATCCTATGAAGAAATTGAGTATATTTGCATAGCATTGAGAAAATGTGATGAATGATCCCAGCAGTGGACTGTACAAAACAACAATGACTGATATTAGTATTAACAGTGTGAGATACAGTACAGTCTGACATATGATTAAGTGTGAGAAGGATAGCTGAAGAATTGTAAATTAATTAATAAACAGTTAGGCTAATTTTAAATAAAGATTTGGACATGAGAAAGATTTCCACAAAGTTTGTGCCTTGGTCCTTGACAATGTATTGAGGCATAGTGTGCTCATTGTGAGAGACGTTTTGGCCAAAATGATCAATTACATAACTAGACCATACTGCCTACTCACATGACTTACCTCCCTGTGATTTTTGGTTTTACCAAAATTAAAAACTGCTGAAACAATGAAGATTTTCTACTATAATTGATATCCAAAAGAATGTGAGACAGTTACTCAATAGTACTCCTGAAAATGAATTCCAGGTGAACTTCCAGAAATGGAAACACCATTTCAACCAATATATATATATATATATATATATATATATATATATATATATATATATTGTGCCATTACAATTTAGTCACTAGCTAAATTTATAGTAATGTGCATGTAAGAAAATGTAAAACCAAAATCATCATGACATTTTTATATAACAATAAATGAAGCTGTAGGTCATTGAAGTTTAAACCCTACAAGATCCAGTTTTAAAAGCTTTAGACAGAAAGAGAGTGGGTCAACAATTATATTCTTTATTTGTTTGTGTGTTGATAGAAAGGTAATACACACATTTAAACTATTCAATATTTAATTTTTCTGTTAAAAAGCAATGTTATAATGCATATGTATAGGCAGTGTGTGTTATAAAAGCTATTTAGTTAGTCACTTTTAAATCTCAGATATTAAACATTTTAACTTTCTTTAAAACTAACCTATGCTTGATCAATTCTAATGTCTTATTCTATACCTCTATTTTGCTTTTCTATAATTGTAATTGGGATTTAAAAGCTAAGGATTTAATTTTAAATATTAGGGTTATAATTACTAAGCTAGCAATTAGATTATTGTAATGACAGTTTATGAATGATTTGAAATGATAAAGTATGTCTGTACATTACATACAGAAATTTACATTTATTATATATTGAATGGAAGAAGGGTTAAATCTGTCAAATTATTTTTTTTACAATTTTGTGTTAAGGAAAAAAAATCTGTTGAATCAGATATCTATTTTTGTAGCAATTTTGTTTTTATAAATGATTGTTTGTCATTTTGGGAGCTTAAGCTTGGTGGGAACTCTAATTTTTAAATTGTCTCACCTTAAGATTAAAGAAAAGAAACTCCAATTTTAGATATTACAGATATACGTGAAAAAGGAAAAAGGATTAAGTCTATTTTTTTTAAGACAAAAGTGTCTGAAAACCAGGTGTGTGATTTTTTGGGTTGGTCAAAAATAGCAATTCACACTATCACTCTAATTGGGTGAGTTGACTCAAAAATTGGATATAAAAGCAGTCTGGAAAATCAGTTGAGCTATTAGATTATTGTTATTATAATATATTGTGAGAGAGACTTTTTAAAAAATTATTGAAACTAAAGCAGACAAACATTTTTAATTCTGCTAGATAACCTTTTTTTTTTAAATCATTTTTTATGAAGTTTTGAATGTTGAAAATATAAGAAATGACGGGGTAGAAAAATTATATATGTGTCCCATCAAGACCTGACCATCGTGGAGCTGCAGATCATATAGGAAAGAAAAGATGTCTTAAAAATAATATTCTACACCTTTCAACTGACCAGAGAAATAAGATTTTTTTAGCTGGAAAGAAGAAAACATTCACCTGCATTTGAAGGAGATCAGAAATATGAATTAATCTACTGATAAATATTAATCATCAAGTCCAATTAATTGTTCCAGTAACTGAATTTAAAACCAGGAAATTTATAAATGTGAAAACAACTGCTGTATTTCATACACTAAAAGAATCATGCTTGACAGGAAGAGAAGAAAAATTAATATAAAGATTTCCAAATTGTCCACTAAAGCAAATAACCTCAATAGGATCATCATCATCAAATAATTATACACTTTAAGAAAGAGATTGTTCCAAAGAAACACGGAAATTGTTGCTGCCAAAGATAGACATTAAACAAGAGAAATTTGACTCATTAGAAGTCGCTACAAAGAACTGGTAGTATAATTTTTTTTTTGATATATTTTCTTTATGATATCAGAGTCTTAATAAAATTTTAGCAATAAAGTGGTATAGTTTATTTAAAGAACTTTTAAAGACAATTCAGATTGACTAAAACCAATAATTTCTTACCAATAATAACCTTGAGCTTCATAAATGATCTTGAATGTATCAAAATTATTTGTTTATTAATTTACAGTTATGAAATATTAATGTGTAAAATAATTTTTTGTATTATTATTTTGGTTTTAAATAATATTTTGTTATTAAGGGATAAAACACACACCTACATAATAATATTTTTACATGTGTATAATTGTGTGTGAATGTGAAGTAATAAGCAGTGTTGAAATATTAAATTATTTTGTTTTAAGAAAGTATAGCATTTCAGAGGTAGAAGGGAGGGGGAGAAAATGATTGTTCGGTAAAACTTGCTCTTTCAATTCTACTAACATTTTTTTTAACATTCTGCTTACATGTTAGATTATAAGGTATGTGTGCCAATGAGTGAATATTTTTTTTTTATATGAAATACTTTTCTTGTGGATGGAACATTTTAACAAATCGGTTACCCAATTTAATACAATATACTTTTGAAATACATTTATGGGAAAGGGGAAAGAATTTAAAATTTAATGTTATGATTTTAAAACAGTCGATTATGATTATTGTTGTTATTGTTAAGGATAAATTTTCATGTAAATATAGAAATTTTTATGTATATGTTAGAAATGCAGTAATAAATATTAGTTTATGTTATTAAATGAGGCGTATATAGTTCATTAAGAGAAGTCTTTATCAAGTGTGATCATTCATCATCAATGGTTGAATATTAGTTGTTTAAGATATGATTAAATATACTGAGATTAACAATAATTATGAATTTCTTTATAAAAATTAGGTTTTATGTTTAGGCTTAGTCCTAAAGCTGTGGTTGAAACCATTGTCATTATTGTTATCATTATCGTCGTCATCATCAACATTTTAATTAATGAGCTGTTTATATGTTTAAAGGCCATAAATAAATATTGATTTCATAGTATTTAGTGATTTCTTAGTATTATTATAACCACCATCCCATCATCTATTTCATGCAAGGATGAGTGAATTGCCATCCTAAATTAATAGTAATCTGAGCTAGTAAAACTTATAAAAAAATATTGAAACACATTTGTTATGCTAAGGTCTAAGAAATGATTTATGTCTAAGAAATTCCACTTCAGTTTAAAGATGTTTTGTGTTACCTAGGTGTTTACTTAAATATTAGTGCATACAGTGCTATGGGTCTAAAATCAAAATCATACATTTTGTAAGAAATAAGGTACCAAAAGGGATTCAAACCTGGTACATGTGAAAAGTTATTAGATATAACTGTGTCTAGATTCAAATAATCTAGTGGCACCCTGATAGCCCCTAGTCACTTGTTGTCCACTTAGACATGCACTTAACATCAAACCAAGAAATAAAAGTGAGTAAAATCTACTGTCTGTATACCTGAAAAGATATTTTATTGAGTTACTAGTGTACTCACTTACTTGATTTCCATATACCTGAGTTATAATAGTTGTTATTAATAATTTGTTTATAATTATTGATATTGTGATATCTTGAGAAATCTAATTATAGACGTATGCTTCATTGAATCTAATGACCCTTAATATGATTGATAACTCAGTCGGATCTTTTTGTTTAATAGCCACTACTCAGGTTAAATAATTCGTTTCTCTTTAAATTTAGTTACAAATAAAATTTAAGCTATTTATCATTGAACTCCTTTAATAATGTAGCCACTACTCAGGTATTCTTCTCATAATTTAATTTAAGCTACAATGCTTTTCATTTATTAGTTACAAGATTTATATTTGAATCTTTTCATAATTATTTAATACAATTGAATTTCTTTTTAATATGTTACAATGGACCTTATTGATTACTTTAATAATGTTACAATATATATATATAACGGTTTACAAAGTATTACAAACAATCCTTAAATCCATAGAAGTACTTTCGGTTATTTTTCTTAAACCTGCCACAACTGCCATTAAATTCAAAAACAAAAGCAGAAGGAAACATCATCAATTCAAATTCCACGAATCTCGTAAACCATTAAATATATTATTTCAATTATAATTACAATTTTGTTTTTAATTAATGGACATTTTATACATATGCATAATAGGACTACTTTGAAGTTGACAGTAGCCTCTAGCATGCATGTCCACATGTAGTATTTTAATTTCAAAAAAATCTAAAAATGTCAAAATAATTGAAAATGCAGTTATTTTAAATACTTTTATATTCAGCCTTGATATTTTGCCGTAATAACAAAGATTTTGATTTTTTTGAGAAGTTTATTAAGATTCATAATTATTTTGCATAATTATTGTGTAATAATTATTGAAAATCAAAGGTATATAGGATTACATTTTTTTATACATATATGTTTTATTTTTTAAAATATAAGGTAATATTTTCTAGCATAATGTTAACAAGGCAAATTGCCTATCAGGCATTTACAACCTATTTGCTATGATCTTTCTCCCAAAAATAAGACAATGTCTTATATTAATTTTTGCTCCAATACACACACTTGGGCTTATTTTCAAGGGATGTTTATTTTTTTCATGCACAAGTCTTGTGTGAAATAAAGAAATGATTTCACAATTTTATTTTTAAAAGAAAAAAAAACCTAATGCCTTTGACAATATAGTAAATATTTTCCTATCACTAGAGGGTCACATGTGTGTTGTGTCTGCATTCTGATTGATTATTTGGCAAGCTTATGATTGGACAATATTAGAGATTCTTTATATTGCTAGAGCATCCATTTGTGAGACAGAGAAATAATATTTGTACAATATTTTTTTCTCTTTTTAACTAGGGCTTATTTTCAGGGTAGGGCTTATATTACAAACATCCTAAAAATGATGCTAGAGCTTATGTTCTGGTTAGATCTTATTTTTGGTGAAACAGAGTAATACATCATTACTGACAGTTTGTTAAAATATAGTGTAATATTGTAAAAAATATTTAAAAAAAAATTAATGCATAATTTGCAAGATTTATCAGTTATTGGTATATTTTTGCTCAGGTATTAAAAACAAATGTCAAAGGAAAATATTTTATTGGTTTTATAAATTCAATCTGTTACTCTAACTTTTTTAATATTTTCAAAATTCAAATATGATTTTTTTAAAAAAAATATTTCTTTTATAAATATAAAACTCTATCAAATCAAATCCAATTTATTACCTTCTTATGTAGAATAATGATCTAACACTAAAATAAAAGTTGAAAGATACAGCCAATAAAAACACTTAAACCTGTCATATCACAGTGCTCTGAATATTTTTAATATATGGAAGTATTTATGTATGACTAAATCAGTAGCACTATATGCAGCACTATATGCCTAAAGTAAATGAATAGGGAATTTCCATCTCAACAAAAAAAATCTAGCAAATCCCAGAATGTTGTCATGCCTAAGAGCATAAATAAAATATATATTTTCTTTATATATAGATAATAGGGTTCTGAAATTGTCTTCACAAGTTTGGCATGATTTAGATTTTCATTTAAATTAATAGTTGTTCATGAATATATATATATATTAACAATATTCACTAGAATAAAAACTACAATTTTTAAAAAATGCCTGTATAAAATTAAAGATTAAAATTCTTTGCTACAGCTAGTTATAAATATATAGTTATAAATACACATGTACAGTTTATATTTATTTTATATTTACATTGTATATTTTATTTTATATTAACTGAATTATTTTATTTGGATTTGATTATATTTATCTCAGGTTTATTATGTTTTGTTATTTTTTTATTATTATTTTATTAATTTTATTGTTTAAAGTTTTATGGTATTATTTATAGTTATGAATTTTATTTTATTCATTATGTCATAGTTTTTGAAGAAGACTGCAGGACAGTCAAAATATAAGATTGTGTATGCATATATGTACAATAAAAGGTTTCTTGCTAAAAAGAGTTCAAAGTAAAGTGGCTAAATTGGATTTTCATATAGTTGTATAGTATACATAATTATGTTGCAAAATCTGTTTAATTTGAAGTAAAAGATGATCTTAGTTTGTCAAGCTTGGTGGTCGAGAGGTCAGCGATGGCTGCTTTACAAGCAGTTGTCCCAGGTTAACGGGTTTGCTTCCCGGCTGATGCTATGACACATGAGGAAAAAAAAAGATGACCTTAGTTTCAACGGATATCCCAGTTAGATAAAAATAAATAGTTTAATGGAATTTACTTACAGAATTATTAAAATTATAGGATGATTTATTATCTGATTGGTGAATTAGCATTGATGTGAGAGAAGAATAATTAGCAAAATTTGTTTAAAATGACTCTATATAAACTTCATTAATACTTCTTTAACACCTTAAGAAAATATTTGTAAAAATATAAAGAATTTTGATTGTATTGATGCAATATTTGTATAATTTTTTGTTGTAGATCTGAAGAAGACTGTTAGGACAGTCGAAACTGTTATAAATAAAATAAAAAATATTTGCTTAAAGTGTTAAAGGAGTATTAATGAAGTTTATATTGAAATATGAAAAAATGAAAAATATTGAGGGAGGAAGAAAAAGTTGATAAGAGCTATATATAAAATGACTCTAGTGAGTCTTGTAACTCATCCTTATGCTGTGTGCATTAGAAGTTTACTACTTCTTAGTTATAATATATTTTCAGCACTGCATAATTAATAGTCATTATTTATTCATAAAATTATTCAAATTAATTAGCAATGTAAATAATCTATATTAAAAAAGTCATTTTATTTGCTTAAAAATTTGAAGGCATTAATTACAGCCTAAATACTCCATCGATTTATATGATGCAATAGAAAATTTAATTAATATAAAAAATACTAAGTATAAAATATTGAATTATAATCAATTTATGTCTAGAAAATGAGTATTTAATTAAATAAAAAAACATTATGTAATATAAAAAAAGTTCAAAACTGATTATATTTGAAAAACAGTAATAATATTAAAACCACATTAGTAAAAAAAAAAAACGTAAAAATTTATTTTATTTTTATAAATAAATATTTAATAAATTAACGGATGATTTCAGAAATATATAGATTAAAATTTATTTAAAAATATATAATATGATCAACATAATAGCCTTTTGTGACACTGCATTGGTTCAAAGTCTTTCATTGATAATACCAAATCTTTATATGTCTTAAGCATATGAACCCATAACAAAATTTAATTTCTAAATGTATACATTATAACAGCAGTAAAAATAATTAACAAAAAAAAACTAAAGCAGCTAGAAATAATCAATATAAATAAGGAATCTGATTTAGGCGCCATTAACTGTGATGAAAAGAATATGGTTGACAAATTTATTAGTCACTAGCACATATTTGAATTTTATTATTGATGATTAGTAATTAATGTAAATTAAACAAACCTTTTAACATACATTGATTACTATGGATTGTACTGGGTGGCAATACTGTATGGAGATACTGTTGTTTCAACAAATTCTGTAATCATAGGAAATGTCGATCATGTGATGTTTTAGTGGATTAATAACAAATCCTGACCAAAAAATGATGATGACTATGGTTATTAAAAAATCAAAGACATGGAAAATATATAGATACTGAATAGAGTTCAAGTTTGCATGAGTATATAAATGAATTAATTTGGATTGAAGACATTACTGTGTTTTCAATTTGGACTCATAGCTTTATAGTTAATTAAAAAGTGGTTGCTGGAGTGTTATATTACAGCCAAAGATTTAAGTGCAATGATTTCATATCCAAGATGCATCACTGATGATAGCCACAAATTAGAAAATAGTTTAGTTATATTGGATGAGTATTTTGATGCACAAACCTTCTAGCATTCATTAATTACTATGGCTTGTATTATATGGCATTACTGTATGGAGAAAGTTATTACTACTTTAAGCACAATAGCATTATATCAGGCATTCAAATCTGCATTAACTAACTTGCTCTCCAAATCATTAGAAAATGTTCCTTGATTATTTCAAAAGAGGTCATCCCCCCATTTTAAAATGTTGTATTAACATTACCATAAGTGATAATGATCTCATTTTTTATCCATAGCACTTTTATTGACTATTTGAAAAAAATCTGAATGGGTCAGTATGTTATGGACAATGGCTTAGATTGAAAGGGCAGTCAACATAGATCTCAAAAGATAATTATTGTTTGACAGAAAAAAATGTCTTCAGAATGTTTACTTCCTTCTGGTCAACATTTCATGCAAAAATTTTGGTACAAATATATGATTGTTTGATGGCTTATAAAATATTTTTCATTATTTTTACACAATAACTGATTATTATTTAAAAGAAAAAAATACACAATAACTGATTATTATTTAAAAAAAAATACACATATAAACTTTCAATTTATTCATTCATCTTTTATTTTTAGAAATAAAAGTTAATAAACTTGACCATAATATAATGGAAAGAAAATGACAGCATTTATTACACCAGTATCTGTTAGAATTGGTATGGTGTTAAAATCTTTCCAATATTATAAAAAAAATATAAGATTTTAAAGCAGAACTCAAAAGATCTATCATAAATCTGTGTTTATCTATTCACATTAAAAAAAATATTTAAATAAAAAAATATTTCGTTTGTTTCATAAATGCTTTTATACTAACTTGGTTGATGACATGTATAATACATTGCCTGATTTACAAGTCAGTATTATCAAATATGATTTTTTAAAAATATTATTCATTTATAACATCAAATTAAAAATAAATCAAATTCAACTTATTGAATTTTAGCTTAAAAATAAAGATTTTATATAGTATTTATGGCTGAACATTTTCTAAAACTCTCACCAGATGGAGCAAAAAAATCAAATCATAAAACAGTTAAAGAGTGCTAAAATGTCTTATTTATCTTAGCATTTGTGATGATTGTCAATTAATATAAGATCTGAAATAAAGCAATAAATATTTTTATTTTGTATTGTAGGTATTTAATATTACAAAATAAGTTAAACATAATAAAAAAATGCATATAATATATTCACACTTTAAAAATAAAATGCATCACATGAATATATATTTATACAAAAAAAGCTCTGGCTACTATTTAGATGTATTTGATAAGTACAAGGATCTCTAGTGTATCTGCTAAGAATAGATCATGGCCAATAAGAGACCAATCAATATGTTTTATATCTTATAGATTAAATTAATAGAATTAAATTTAAATCTGCATTTAGAGAGCATTAAAATTTGCTCTTATTTACTAAATAAATATAACTAATAAAAATCTTTGACATTTGAATACCCTTCTTTATTCTAAGCTTATTACAAATGTAGAGCTATTCAAATCTTCTGTAGCAAACTCTGACCATATCTTCATTTCACTATAAACTCTTTTTCATAAGTTAAAAATGTTTATCAGACTCATTTGTCAATTTAGTACGTATATATACATACATACACACACATGAATACATATTACAAAGAACTGTATCTATTCAATTGTTTATATATATGTATATTATTTGATATCTATATTTTTTCGAAGTTATATGTTTTTAAAGTTGTACTTTATATATATATATTACTGTATTTATTAATATTTAATTGCAAGGTTATTTATATATGAGCTATTACAATAAAATGTTGAAAAGATGGTAGATAATGACAAATTATCATCTATCCGTAATTATTATTTCATTGTAGAATTCTACTACCTACTTATTCCAACCGGATTCAGACATAAAAAATTCTAGATCATTTAATATTAACATGCAACTAAAGTTCGAATTATATTCTTTATAAAAAAAAATATTTTAATGATAAACTTAACAAGAGATGGAGAAATTAATAAACGTGACTTAATAAAAATCAATCAATATTTTTTTTCCAGATATAATTTTAGTACTAGTTTAAAAATATATGTCCCTTTATTGAAAATGGAAATTTCAATAGTATATATTACAAATTTTGAAACAAATCACTTTTTTTTTTTGCACACTAGAATTTGTCTAGTTTTATATTAACATTTCTATACTGCTCAGACTTTTTTTATATATAATCATTAATTAAACTTCTTTTGTGCAATAGAAAAAAAACTGTATAAGACTGTTTCCAAAATTTATTACAAGTGAGAGTGTTATAAATACTCTACAATTACTCAATTTAAATATTTAATGTAAATATATATATTTGGAAAATCGTTTTACGAATTTTAGAAAATATTACATTTCTAGCTTTCATAATAATTTAAGGCAATAAATGAAGTATAATATTTATTTTATTGCCTTTTATAAGGTTAGATAACTTTACTATGCTGACTATAGCTATTTTACTTTAATTCAGAAAAAAATGCGTTTCTGATACATATTTATCATTGTGCATCATAAGGAAATTTAATATGAATTTCTTCCCCTACAACAATAAAAATCCTTCGGGATTAATTTAGAACTGCATTACTTGAACTATAACGACTTAAGTCACAAACAACACAGATGTGATTATCACATTTCTCTGAAGCCAATAATGCTGGATATATTAGTGTGCTATAAAAATTCTAATCCAAATATTGAAAAACTATTATCTTTATAGATGGGGTGATAATGATGATGAATAATTCTACGTTCTCTCAGAATAAAGCATAATCAGACATAAAATTTTGTTTTAATTATATATTTTAGTTAAATAAATATGAACTAAAAATTTTAAAGATAAATATATTAAAAATATTTTTAAGCTTAATCAATTATTTACTTCTTACAAACTGAACGTCGATGACTGACAACTACATTAAAATCATTTTCATGTTTTGTGACGGATTAATTACCTTTATACATAATACATAAAATATTTTTAATATATTTTAAACGCAGGAAATAATATAAACTCAGCATTAAAATGTCATAATTATTTCATTTTTTGTACTATTATGTGGGCTTTTGAATTCAACAAATTTGTTAAATGAATTCTTCTTATAACTACAGAGTATTTACATTTTTTTTCTTAAGAAAAAAACACTTTGTTTATTAAAGTTAAAATTATTTAACAGAAGAATGATTTTACAAAATCAATACAAACAGGAAATGAATCTACTGCAAAAAAATCTGACCAATGCAATATATATATATAAATATTCATTCACACTGTTCGAGAGAGGATTAGAAGATCGTTTTATAAATAGGGACTAATCTGTCCATCTATAAATATACCAATGCTAAAATAAGGCAAACTGTATACAAGTAAATTATTCTCTTATTTCTGAGCTAAACAATCTAACCATGTCCTGAAGTCTGTCTGATAATTTTCTTCAATATGTTGCTTATTATAAACAATAAAGCCACAATATCAACTATGTTTTTTTTTCTTTCAAATATTTATTAAACAAGTACAATGTTTACAGTGACAATTATGTATACATGATAAATTAAAAGGAAAACTATGTTTTGTTCCAAAAATATAAACAATGTTATATAATAAGTGTAAATAGCAAGCTCTTAATAAGCCTTTCCGAATATCTCTATCCCTAGATCGATTTCTAGTTGCTGGCTGTCGAGAGTGAGGCACTAGGATACTCAGACATTAGATCTTCGGTCTGGAGATAAAAATATTCATAAAAGCTTGTTAAGAGCTAATCATGCTCATTATATAACATTTGTAGTACAAACTTATTAAATTAAGTCACCTGATGTATGACTGGATTTTCTTGAAAATATAGATAATGTATAGCAAATAACAGCTAACACTTTGTTTATAAATTTTATTTACAATAGAAAGTACAGTATTTACTATACTATTCTGTAGGTATACAGTATTTTATATGTATCGCATGCATGTACAAATTAATATAAAAGTATAAACAAACATAAAATAATGTAATGAATAATAGTAAATTGAGAATACATTTAAATGTAGATTTTTAGTATACATATTGGCTCATTTACTTTAATCAAAATAGTAATAAATTTCTACTGTACAATAAATATATATATTTTAGAAGTAAAATCAACAGTGAATTGTCAGACTACTGAACTTTTGAAGCTACATATATATAAAACTAATTTCATGACTATTAAATACTTATTCTGGATGACACCATTTTTTCTTTATTATTTTTTTAATTCAATGAAAACATAGAAATTGCATCATTACTAGAAGGTACTGCTTCTCCAGTTGTTTACATATTCTTAAATCCATATCTGTTTCAGAATCTACACAACAACTTCTTATTTGTAAGTGAATGACTTACAGTTACCCATTTTAAATTATTGGTTAAATAAATGTCTGACTTTTAGTTGTTTCATGCAAAATTAGAAGATCTTCGGAAATGCTTTGGCAGTTCTTTTTTATTTCCAAATAAATTTATAATTTTCATTCTACCACTTAAAATAAAGTAGTTTGTTAATGCTCTTAGATTTGTAATATTTCTAGTATACACCTATAAAACCTTTTATTAAATGAAATATTGTATTATATCAAATCTTTGGGAAGAGGGAGAGAAATAAAGAAAAAATACATGATCTTTTAATATGAACCACTGAATATCACATGATCACCATTTCTTATGCTTTCTCATAACTGTTATTAAACAGGTAAAACTCTCCATACAGTAGTGACACTCAGTGCAAGACAGAAACTAGTCTGGGCATGTTGGATGAGTAGGCACTAGATAGGGATTTTATACACAAACCTTCTGGAATCCATTGATTACTCTGGCTTGCACTGAGTGGCACTACTGTATGGAGAGTTTTTCCTGTTTAACTTTTAATGTAATTAATAAACAAAATTGCATAAGAATGTTATATTTCATAAAAAAAACTCCAAGACCAAAAAATAGTTGCTGCCATACTATAAATGATGTAGTCTTGTAAAATTTACGAAATTCGTGATTTTTTGTTTATTTACACTTTTTTTTTGGATAGTGTGTAATTAAAGTAATGGATATTGATACAGCATACATCACAACTTCTCTGTAAATATATGATGTATTTCATTGCTGTAATATTTCATATATCTTCCCGTTATGTCCATGATTTCAAATTCAAATTTTGCCTGTGTAAAATATGAAAATTATTATTGGTCTACACTCAACTACTCTAGATATTCAATTATTAGTTAATAAATAATATTTTTATCCAGATAATAAAACAAAAATAAAATACTCTCATCACAAATCAGTTTTCAATACTAGTGAATAATACCTGCATTTGTTTTTTACACACACATATATATAACAATAAAATAATAATAATAATAAATATATTTTTATTGTTATTACAATAGTTTTTTAATTAACAGACATTTTATTTGTATATATATATCTAACTAAATAGGAAGTAATTAAAACTTACAATGAGTTGCATAATAAAATAAATTCTCTAAAAGACAGATAATACCATTTGTCCTTAGCATTTGTTCTTACATATGCTTCATTTACTTACAGTAATTTTAGATGAGGGAATAAATTCCATTATATGTAAACTGAACAGACAGTAACTAAAATTTCCAAAATTATGTAAATAAACTAATCATATATAATAATAAATACTAAAAGACAAGTAATATCACCTGTGTGTGTGTGTTTTTTTTTTTTGGGGGGGGGGGTATTTACGTTATATAACACCTAGGAAGTTTAAGTTATTTTCTGTTCCATACATATAACGAATTATTTATTATTTACTATAAATATATATTAATCACCACTTAAATAAGTAACAAATAAGTCCATAAATTTCTATAGAAAGCATAAGTAAAATATTGTTAATATATGATAAAAATTTAAAATGAACAATAAAAATTCAATAGATCAAAAATTAGAATATCAATAAATAAATACTAACTATAGTTAGTTAGTTTATGATTTTTCTCATATACAGTTAAAATTTAAATTCAAATTAACATTTACATAACAAAATGCCTAAATATGATTGAACTACTTTCTAGAATATATGCATATTTATACAGTTAAACTCGTAATTCATCAAATTATTCAATGTATTTATAAAATATATACATTAAAAAGTTAATAGTAGTATATAACTACTTGCGCACATTCTGCATCTATAACAATTGCTATTTTTACTCTTATTTATCTATAATAATACAGTCACAAAGGGTTTTGATAAGTGGAATTTTTTATGAATAATTAAAGAAAAAAACTTACTTAAACATTTCATCCTCCAATTTAAAAAACACTGTTTATCACAGCGGGTGTAATGGCGATCATGTGCTGTAAGTACCAGCTTTGCAGTAATCTTCTAAATTAAATCACAGAAATCATTATGCTAATGATCTGTTAATTAAAAATTGGGAATTTTGGAAATATATAAACCATTAAAGTTGTACCATCTAACTTTAAGGATATTTTTCTTCCCCCTTTATAAAGATAAAAGAATAGAAATGCAATAGCTCTTGTAGGATATTAATGTTATCCACACTTTTTAGGTTTGATCATAGAAGTACAGTTAGTGCTAGATCATTTTGCACCTTAGGGAAAGTCAATCACCTGATATGCCAACTTTGATTTCCTTATTAATCTCAACATTTATTATTGATCAATCCAATGAAAGTTACAATACAAAACCTTACTCCATCAGTCCACAAGGCAAACAAATCTTCCAACCATTATTAAGATCATCTTAATAGATCATTTATATATATTTTCATATTCTTTCTTTTCTTCATACATTGTCCTGTCTTAATAAACAATTTATTGGCAAATTGCTGCTTTTTTATATTAACTCTCTTTGCTGTGGATCTTTATTGCATCAGTTATTTTTCTATTGATTTCATTCAAACTTGAACCATCTTAAAAATCTATTAATATTTTAAAATGATTTGCAAGTTGTAATTTAAATTCTCTGGAATGTTTCTGAAACTTAGGCATAAAAACTATGAATAAAGTTTTTGTTAATAATTTTTGTCTCTCAAGTTTTATACTAACATTTATATTATATCTCATGAACTGATGATTACTACCTATGTTGAATTTATTAAAAACATTATAATCTTAGAATACATATTTCCTGTTAGTATAAATGTAATTTAAATCTGCTGTACCTTCATTTGGATGCTCTCCCATTTCTATTTAGTAGGTTCACAAAGAAAGAATCCTAAGATCTAGGTGCAGTGCTCTCAAATCCAAGGCTCCTCACTGATGGAGGCCACAAGCCAGAAACTAGTCTAGGGATATTGGATGAGTGGGCACTAGATGGCAATTTTATGCACAAGCCTTCTGGCATCCATTGATTACTCTGGCTTGCACTAAGTGGCAATATGTATAGAGAGTTTTTCCTATTTTAAGAAAAAATACATAATATATAGTTTTTACTGTTGGTGAAAACACCACCAATTTGTGCCCTCTCTCATTTCTATCAACATAACAAAATTTATCAATAGCACTTGCATCTTTCAATCACTCACTAATTCTAACATTAAAGTCTCCCATGACAATTTAAAAATGTAGTTTGATCTGATCAAAAGCCTTTTGTATGTCCAAATAAAAATGTTCCGCTTCTTCATCAGAACGAGAACTTGACAAAGTTGTTTTTGGTACCAATAATTTTACAAATAACTGCCAAAATATTTCACTGCTAAGATTAAATTTAACTTCATAGATGAAAGTTTTCTATTTGAGAAAGTAGTATTCGGTTCTGTTGCTAATAAAAGAAAGATTCATAATTGATTGGGTTATGTTGATACAATAATAGCAAAATATAAGTAACAAATGATTTTACAGTACTAAAAGTTTTTATGTGATAATGATTAATGTTACTAAATCGATATAAAGTGGTTTTAGTTTAAAATAGATTAGAATTAAATTGGTAGCAAATCCATAATAATAAAATGGCTTGCTTTATAATTGCTTGTTGAAGATTTGGAATTAATTAATTAATTAATTAATTAATTAAGTGTACTAACTTTCTCTCTAAAAAGATGCTACTGAAACAGTATAGCCCTGTGATTATAAACATTTTTTTCCCCCCATATGTCATAGCATCGGCCGGGACGCGAACCCACAACCGTCTGCAACCAACTACTTGCTTGCAAGGCAGGTGCGATGACCTCTCGGCTAACAACGCTTGACAATGATCTTCTTTTTTTTCATATGTCATAGCATCGGCCGGGACGCGAACCCACAACCGTCTGCAACCAACTACTTGCTTGCAAGGCAGCTGTGATGATCTCTCGGCTAACAACACTTGACAGATTATAAACAATTGACGTAATAAGAAAAATTAGATGTAAAGGAAATGTTTAAAGCAATCCTGACAAAGACACGTGATAATTTTTTTAAAAAAGTTTTCTTTTTAAAATAAATAAGTAGAGATATTCTTATAGTTATAATAATAAAAAGAAATCATTCTTATTTGGGTGAAGATAGATTACAGATTACAGTCTAATTAGTCTATAATTCCAGTCCATACATCAAAAAAACCACAACGATGTTTGAAAAATCAGTCACACCAATGAAAGTATTTATATTCATAGACGTAGTCTATGAAACACGCAGTTGATTATGATTATAATATAGAATTCTAATGAAAAGCAAAAGTCAGAAACAAAGAAGTATCTCTGCCAAATCAAACTATCAAATAAACCAACAGGTGCGGAACGATGTCTCCAATTTGGTTGAGTTCATCCAGAACTATTTTCAATTATTTATAAAGAAATAAAAAATTTCTCACTTATAAATAACTTTTCTATAAACAATGCCAAAAACAAAAGATGGCACCTATGCACACTTGCATAAACCTATTTATACTAAAGGTTTTTTTTTTTCTTATTTAAGTGATGAGATATTTAAATAGTATTGTGGGAATAAACAGTTTAATACAGTTGCTTTGAAAAGTGATTTTAAAAAAGAACCACGAAAATATACTTCATAAAAAGTTTAAAATTTTAAAAGCATTTATTTAAACTTGAAAAGTTAGAACTCATTTTAAATGATAAAACTATTATTGATGTTAAATATTTTTATAAATAATTAGTAAACTTCATTTTAAAACCATAAAATAACAAAATCACTGTGGAGTTAAATGGGTGCCAGAACAAGGAAAAGACCGCTCTAGAATTATTATAATTTTTTTATATTAAGAAATACATTTTATTTCGGAAGTTTAAATGAACTATGATACATAGTGTTACTTGAAATCAAGGATCGGTGGGTGTAGCACTTCATTACTCTGCCCATACAAAGGGCAAGGACATATACAGTCCTGAGCATTTACGTGCACTGGTGCACCTCAATGTAGTTGACTAGATTCCATAGGAGCCCATGTTGTCAGTCGTTGTGCAGCTAGATAAATTTATTTAAGACATCTTGGCTATTGGATGATTAAGGACAAGATTTGTTGGACATCCCAATCACTATTTCCATTGTGGGAGTGTTCTCATCCTCTACAGACATGAATCTGCAAATTTAAAGGACCCACTGGCAATTATATCAGATGCAGCGATGCATTCAGGCCACCATTCATGGTTACCCCAATTATTACAGCAAGACACAGCTTCAGCATCCACCTTTATAGTTTGGACAGGATTTTGGTAGCAATAATTGGTATATAATCCAGTGCCATCTGCTCTCAGAAATCAGAGAACAGTTTAGCTGGGGTCAGTAGGTGATCTCTGGTTTTTAAGCTGCACATGAGAATTATTCTGCTGACAAATTGAAAAATTCTGAGTAGTGAGGGTTAAAATATTTCCTTCCATGTTTGGCTCTCTAGCTAAGAACATCCAACCAATAATTAGATGGCCAGATAGTTTAAAAATCAAAAAAAAAAAAAAATCCTAAACTTACTTGGAACATGAAACAGTTTCCAAGATTGAGTATAATCTCAGGATATGCTCATACAAGGAAACATACTAATCTCCAAATTATGAACCTACTTAGTCATTGTTTCACTTTCGATATATATATATAGTCTTTTTTATTATTATTAAACAAATAAACGAAAATTATATACACGTTTAAATATGTGTAAGCATATGAGCACAACTAACAAATAAAAAAATGAATTATTCATTTTCTGTCTTGAACGTGTCAAATCATTTGAATGTATAATAATAAAAAAAAAAAAGAACACAATGTTGAAATAAAAAGTGAATATGAAAATTGATGAACTGTTCTTTTATAAAATAAAACTTATCAAACACACATGACATATTATTCATCACTATAATATATACATGTATACATTATTCTTTGAGAGGCTTACATCAAGATAAAAGCTTTTTTCAATATCGTTACAAAAAAGAATAATAAAGAATGCATTACTCACCACGATAACTAATTGCGGAATGATAAGAATATTTGTAATATTTCATCATCATTATAGGCTCTAGAAAAGACCTGTTAAATATCCATTCCGTGATTAATAATAAAATTATTAATCAGATAGGATTGGACTCCAAAATATGAGCAAAGAAGGCAGACATAATTTAGCTAAGCCATGACGTTCTTATATGCCCACAAGACTATTGCATTTTATCATGAATAGTAAATTAATTATGAGAAATAATAATTTCAGTTTTGATTCAGTATTGAATGTAAATATCTTCAAAAAAAGTCTATTATTATGAGCCCTTTTTTGCTTCGATATTTATCTTTTTTTTTAAATATTCATTTTATATATATATTGAAACAGGAATGCTGTTCCTCATATAAATATTGAAAAGATCCCCCCCCATTCAAAAATGTCTAGAGTGATTCAGTCTGATTGGAAACACAATAAAGTTGTGATTCGTTAAAAATGAAAAATAAAATCATAATTTTGATTTTTAGTATTGATGGATTTAAATAGAATGTTATATCGTCTTATTTTATTTTATTTTTTTTATCTGTCTCAATAAAAAAAGAAAGAAATTAATTATCCAATCATTAAAAAGAAAGAAAAAGGATACTTGAGTTAAACTGAGGCAGTATTCAAATTAGACACGTCGTTGAAGAAAGAAGAAATTTTTTTTTCTCTCTATCGTCTTACACAGAGGGCTTTAACAAAACGTGAAAAAAAAAATAAAAAGTTTTACTAGAGAAATTATAATGAAACTGGAATAAATTAAGAGCTTCACTCTCTCCATGCTCTGCCATGACTTTCCATTAATAAAATAACCTGCCTTCGTTTGAATAAAATGGACCGTAAAACTGGAAGGTAATTTTTATAAAATACTAAAACATAATAATCAAATATTACAAAGTGAATTTTTCGAACTAATTGCGTAGAATTGTTCAATAAATATTAAGACATCTTTATTATACTTTTATGTTTGACCGAATTATAGATATTTAATTGCTTCTAAACTCATTGTAGTGTAATGAAGTTTATGTATAAGAATATGCTTCTACATTTGGCTAAAATATAAATGCTTCAATTATCAAATGATAAATACTCTATAAATCATAGATATTTAATTGCTTCTAAACTCATTGTAGTGTAATGAAGTTTATGTGTAAGAATATGCTTCTACATTTGGCTAAAATATAAATGCTTCAATTATCAAGTGATAAATATTCCATAAATCATAGATATTTAACTGCTTCTAAACTTATTATAATGTAATGAAGTTTATGTGTGAGAATACGCTTCTACATTTGGCTAAAATATAAATGCCTCAATTATCAAATGATAAAATACTCTATAAATCATAAATGTTTAATTACTACCATATCTCTTCTCATATAAAAAAATTAATGAACTATCATTGAATTAGGATATTCATAATTTTCTTCTCTCAAGTGAATTCAAAATAAACTATTAAATGAATTCGGAATGAATTGTTGTTAAACCAGAATGATCCCAAGCTTTTCCCATAAAAGAATTAATGAACTATCATTGAATTAGGATATTCATAATTTTCTTCTCTCAAGTGAATTCAAGATGAACTATTAAATGAATTTGGAATGAATTATTGTTAAACCAGAATGATCCCAAGCTTTTCCCGTAAAAGAATTAATGAACTATCATTAAATTAGATATTCATAATTTTCTTCTCTCAAGTGAATTCAAAATAAACTATTAAGTGAATTCGGAATGAATTGTTGTTAAACCAAAATGATCCCAAGCTTTTCCCATAAAAGAATTAATGAACTATCATTGAATTAGGATATTCATAATTTTCTTCTCTCAAGTGAATTCAAAATAAACTATTAAATGAATTCGGAATGAATTGTTGTTAAACCAGAATGATCCCAAGCTTTTCCCGTAAAAGAATTAATGAACTATCATTAAATTAGGATATTCATAATTTTCTTCTCTCAAGTGAATTCAAAATAAACTATTAAGTGAATTTGGAATGAATTATTGTTAAACCAGAATGATCCCAAGCTTTTCCCATAAAAGAATTAATGAACTATCATTGAATTAGGATATTCATAATTTTCTTCTCTCAAGTGAATTCAAGATGAACTATTAAATGAATACGGAATGAATTATTGTTAAACCAGAATAATCCCAAGCTCTTCCCATAAAAGAATTAATGAACTATCATTGAATTAGGATATTCATAATTTTCTTCTCTCAAGTGAATTTAAAATGAACTATTAAATGAATTCGGAATGAATTATTACTAAACCAGAAGGTTTACAAGTTTATTCTCATAGAGGAATTAATGAACTATTGTTGAAATTGCAAATTGATTGTTATCTAATAAATTTTTGTTACTCAAAATTAAATTGGTTGTCCATTTATCCCATTCTATTTTGTTTATCTACCACATCATTCACCAATTATAGCATTGATTCATGAGAATCTCATGTTCTCTGAGCTACGTCTGACATAACTTGACCTAGGCCAGTCAGGTTGTAGTGAGATGGAACTCTAATGGCGCTGTTTGGAAAACCAAACATATAAATGTTTAGATGTTCCCAGTCTCTATTGTACTACATCCTCTGATGAGCAGGAAATATTGTTGTAGGTGCCATTAACATCTGCACTAGGAATGTCAATTGATAATTCCTTCCTACAGCATGCTCATCAGAAAATTGTTACGACTGACGTAATAAAACGGTTGTATGGCGGTCCGGTTACAATATATATTCATATAATTTCAACTTTTCAAAAGTAAACGAAATTAATTCAAATCGTATAAAATTGCAATAATATTTAATAAAATATCAATCAATATTCTCTCATTGTTTTATTTTATAATATAGATTAAATATGATAGATGAAAAAGCAGTGTATATGTATTAATAATAATGATATACCATATACAGGTATAGTCATATAAACTTTGTATATACATGCATATTATAAAAAAATAGCCCAAAATGACTAAACATATAGCCTAAGATGACTAAATATATGATAGTCAAAATGTTTGAAGTATGTTTGAGAGATATTTTAAATATTGGCTCTTGCCAAGCATTTATCACAAAGCTTGTAGAAGAATTGGCAATCTTCATTATTTGTAACTTACAAGCCTTAAGAGATAGAGTCATGTGATCTATGACTCTTATTTTGATTGTTTGAAATATATATTAAAAAAGAGTATTGCGTGAATAAAAAATAATAAATTTTATACAGAAGCAAAAAAAACGTATATAATAAAAAGATATTAGATAATAACAATGCATACAAAAGCAAAAAAAAAATCATTTAATTAAGCAGAAAAGAATTTTTTCTATAGTACAAGCTTTTTCATACCTGCACTTTTATATGTAATATATAGGAGGTTTGAACTCAGACTTTCACACGACCCTCAATCATCCATGCTGTCTCATACGGCTGATACACTTGATCACACGCATGTTAAAAATATAAATAATCACCAATATGAGTATTTCGTACTAAACCAGCACTTGTCAGTTGGTCCAGATTATCATTTCCACACCTTAAAGAATTAAAAAATAAGTTATTGATGTACAATTTAGGTTTAAGTCTATGATGAGTAAAATTTTTTACCGGTGGCAACCAGGCTTAATATATTTCAGATATCTGCCTTCTAATTAAACTGTCTAACCATCCAATACTAAGTGAAAACTGAACATTTAGAAATTCTTAATTGAAGGATAAAACAAAGAAGGGCACGCATTCAAAATACTCAGTAACTGGCACATGACAATCTCTTGTGCTCACATTTTAACCAGGCCACTTGAAAAGTGCTCAACCTCCTTGGTTGTCGTCTATGGTATTAGTATACCTGTTTTAGTCATTAAACCATGCTGTATTCAATATATATATATATATATATAGCTTACTTAGAATATTATTTTAGAATCCGTACATTAAAAATCAAAAATAATATTTAAAAGTATTAAAGTAGCTGCAGTCTCAAATCATATTTTAAAATAAAAATATTAAAGATAAAAAAGTATTAGAGGGAAAAAGCAAAATGAGCAAGCCAAGAGTATTTAATAATGGGGGTGTGTGTGACTAACTTTACATATGCAAAAATACATTTTAAAAATAGAAATAATGTTTGTTTTCATACAATTACAAAGGGAATAATAAAGAAATCATTTCTGAATTTCCCATTACAATATATATTATTTTATATTTTACAAGCTGCAAGGAATGACGATTTAAAGATACTCTTAAACTGGCTTTATCCAAATGTAATAGTGAGGAGTTTAAAACTGATTAATGAATATTATCATAATTAAAATAATATTACAAATCCTTGATGATGATCAAACCAAAAACTCTGAAATATAAAATTTGCTTGCATTCAAGTTTTTTTCAAACTACTGATTACAATTCCTGATGCATTCTTAAACACTTAAAAATATTGTAAAGGTGTTAAATTACACAAATAGCTTTTAATTATATAAGGGATTTGAACACAGACTTTCAAGTTCCTTTCAGCTATCTGCTCTATCTCATGCAACCAAAACACATGATCACCCAAATGTGAAAAAGATGAATGATTTCCAATATATGTATTTCGTGCTGAAATAGCACTCATCAGTTGGTTCAGATTATCATCTCCCACATCAAATATAATTAGTGCTCGGTTTATATTAAGCTAGCAAATAGTCATACTTTAATGACAGGCTTCAATCTACTCTATCCTCAAACTCTTCAGCCATCCATACTACTCATATAATCACATCTAAAATTCCAAATATATAAATTATATTTGTATTCAATAAAATATTACAGATAGCTTCTATTTATTGAAACCCAAAATAAAGATCATGATATGGGGTGATATCTCTTATCTTGAGGCGATTCTACAGAATTGATATAAAACTATCCATACTTTATTAACTTTTTCCATCATAACACTGATTTCTAATTCATGGAAGCAAATACCATAATTAATATGAATCAGCATACAGTTATTCTATTAAATATTATTGGATATGAGAACTGGATTAATATAACAATAGGCTAGCTTTAAAATGAATAACTTATTTATTAAAAATAGAATGCAAATAACAAAAAATAATCTGACAATGAATAGAAATACATGTTGGAAGAAATATGGAATCACTATATCGATCATGCATTCTTAATATGACAAAATAATTTTTTTTTTTTTTAAAAAATATCAACCTCTTTCTCCAGTTCTAAATATTGTATTATAATCTAAAAATAGTACCAACTTAATAATAATTAAACAATGATTTCAATTTATCCAACTTTAAATTATATACAATATTAAATCGACATACACGTGATTATTTTCATATATATAAACAATATACAGAATCCGTTTTTTTATGATCATGATAGGAATTGTAATTTCAAATTTGATTTTGATATAAAAAAGATAAAAAATTTAGCTCAAAAAAGAGATAATGAAAAAAGAAAAATTAAAGAGGCAGTTTTTATTAATAGGTATAAAAATACGATAATAAATAGATAGTCAGCAAATGTTAGGATTAATAAATTGTGGGATATTTAAATTGGCATGTGTTTCCGGATGGTAATAAATGATTCCATTTTTGAAATTTGAGTTGAGATGATAATGACTATAAATATAATCGAAAATATTTCTCTATGAATTTTTATTTATATTATATTATAAGTTATTTACCGTTATTTGGAATATATTCAAGTTTCGTTATATATATATATATTCATAGTATTATTTCAGAGAGCTTCCACATAATAAAAAAATAGAAAATAGTTGATGTTTCAATACAGTAACAAATACTTTTCTCAGAGCTTCTTTCTCAAATCATAAGAATGTGTGTGTGGTGAGATTTAAAATAGTAATTTTTTTCCCTTGTTATTTTCTCCTCATTCTCAAATCCTATTGGTTGAGAAGTTTTAAAAAGTATTTTATCCTCCAATAGCTTTTTCCAAATATTGTTAATGTTCTTTAATTCACACATTTCATTTATGCCCTTAAGCCTTTTAAAAATCTCTATAATTTCCTTTAGTAGGCTCTGATCATATTGTTCAATTTTTGCTAGAATATGTGTTTTGTTAAAGTTGATGCCATGGTTAGTTAATTTAATGTGTGAATAAATGGCTGATGACAGAAATTGCTAAGAGAAACTATGAAGATTTTTTAAAGGCCTAAGAGCATAAATGAAAAGTGTGAATTAAAATATTAACAGTATTTTGAAAAAGCTATTGGAAGATAAAATATTTTTTAAAACTTCTCAGTCAATAGAATTTGAGAATGAAGAGATAATAACAAAGAAAAAAATAATGATTTTAAATTTCACCATACACATTCTTGTGATTTGAGAAAGAAGGAGCTCTGAGGAAAGTACATGCTATTGTACTAAAACATCAGCTATTAGCTATTATATTTTTATTACACAGAAGCTCCCATAAATAATACTATGAATTCATCATTTATCCATGAGATATCAAATTTAAAAAAATCAAAATTGGAATTTCTCTCTCTCTTGCATACACACACAAGATAAAATATAAAAAAAATATTTCAAATTGTTACTGGAATCCAGAAAACATATTATTGATAACAATTGAAAAAAAGTATTGATTAATTCTAAAACACTGTCCATTTACTTAATGAAAAAAAACACATTATTGAATATATATGCGGAATTATGGGGGGTAAACCATTCCCCCTTAGACTAAGCATAAATAACACTATATATTAATAACTGGTATTAGTCCTTCACTATAACTAAAGATTATCCACCTAATGAATAATACTTCTATAATGTAATTGTTACTACGCTACTTTCATGCAAAATAGGAACTGGTTTCTTGTTTTTAACATCTTGTGGACAAATGTAATCATATATATATATATATATATATATATTGTAACCTCTGTCTTCTTCACTTATTCACTTTACTAGATTTACAAATGCACAGGCGCCAATTCTATACAAGATAGAATAAAATTTATAATTGTAAATTGCTTTTAAACTTATTTAAAACATTCTTATATTGTAATTACTCTATGGCTTAGCTCAGTTGAGGTTATAGGATATGGTCTTCATATAGGAGGCAAATAAGTTGATAAAACGTCTATAAACAATAATTCTATAATGTTAATTTAAATATGTTCTAAGCATCTATTCAATACTAAAACTATTGCACAATCATCAATTATCATATTTAGTATAAGATAGATAATGATGAGGGTTGGATACCTTTTATATCCACATCACCATCTATTCTAAGCAAAGTAAAATATATTATTGGCATTGTAATACTGAGATTTATTAACACCAGACAAATTAAATGAAACCCGACTTATACTGGCAAATCTAGATATTCTATAACGATGTTATGTTAACCATATATGTGTGTGTGGAAATGGAGAATTCATATGGGTATTAATTCAATAAAATATTTATTGAAAATAAAGACAAAATAACAATAACAAAATATATTATTATCCTAAACATCTTGCTATTAACTCTACCACTTACCCTTCTTACTTAGATAAAATACACTTCTCTCTAACATCTCATTTATACTGAAAGAAATGAATTGTTAAAAAAAAATGAAATGAATATGATATTAATATGATATATTATAAAGATTTTGATATTCATTTGCAAACATTAATTTTAATAATAGTTGTTTTTTTTTTTACTATTCCTTATTACCTATATTTTCGAATATGTGTGCTTATAAATGTTATAAATATAACGCATTTATCAATCATAATATTTATAGTTTATTTACGAAATAATTGAAATAAAACAAAAGTATAATTTTGGAAACAATAATAATAATATTTATAACAGTACACACACATTCGAATATAAATTTATGTATAGAATGATTTTTAAATCCTGTAAGACAATATATTTAACCAGTTACATTAGTTTTAAAATATATATATAAATTATATTTCTAGTATATAAAAAAAATACTTATCGACATGTAATCATTAGATGATGAATTGTTATTAACTTGAAAGTCATTATTTGAAATGTCAACGATATATATACGATGTATACGCTGCTTCTATTAATAATAAATGAATCACAAATAAAAAGTTAATCCTGACGGTTAAAAAAAATAACTTGATATAACTGCGAAAGTTTCCAATATTGAAAATCTTGTAATAAATATATTAGCATGCACTGGAATTATCTTATTAATCACCCGAAATAAAATCTCCAATTAAGTGAAACAATTATATTAAAGTTTTAAGGTTTTATCCTTTTAATTTTAAATTTGATATAATTTTTTTTATTCCCATTGTTAACAATTTCTCCATGACAGTATGCAGTTATTATAGACGATCACTAACTGGCGTTCAATAATATATTTCATTATTTATTTCAGTCATATATATGTGAATAATAAATTCTTTAGTTTATAATTCTTTTACTAAGAAAACAAATTATATTGAATAAATTCTTATTTTTTTAAATTTCACTTTATGTAATATTAAGAATAGGCTTTCAAAAATTGAAAATATGTCAAGCATTTTGCAATAGTATTGAATATGTTTTCTCACAATTATTTTCATTTCTAATATTTTCCATAATTCAAGTATTATCAATTTACAACAAAATGTTAAATGTTTTATAATGCATATTCTTACGTGATATTTAGGCATTTTAATAGTGAACTCCAATTGCTAGCTGGCAAAGTCAGAGCTGAAACCCTACATGGTTTATTTTTTTATATTCATCCTTTTCCTCTCCTAAGTAGTCTGTACAAACTTTTTTTTTGTCAACACACACTCACGCCCTCTTTTTTTATTATTATTGATCACTTGGCAACACTCCAAAACTAGCTTGCTTTATAAACTGACAACAATAGAGTATTAAAATAAAATAAAAATATCAAATAAAATAAAAATATCAAATATTAAATATTAATTTACAAATACAGAGATAATTTTTATAATTCCAAATGTATTATTAGAAACAATACATAACCAGTAAATAATAAAAAAAATATAAATAAAAAAATCATTTTAATCAATTATATATGAGTACTGTATATCTGTTTTGTTTAGCATATAAATTTTACTATTACAATCTAGATATTATAAATAATTGTATGAAAAAAAATGGACAAAGTATGAAATGATGTAAATGAACATACATCCACATACACAAGCTAAATCTTAGATTGGAGTAGGCAATAATCTAAAACACCAATCAACAATACCTGCTATATAACCTTCCTATTAATTCTATTCTTCTACCAACATTCCCTAATGTTTTTCTGTCTTCCTCTTCACTATTAAATATATAACTTTAAATTCTATTAATTGGTACATCCAACTAAAGTTTAACCCTTAAACCGCTAATTATATTATTGGTTGTATGAGGTAAAAATCAAATCTTTTAATTGGCCAACTCACAAACTGAAGACAAAGCCTATTGTTAAAACATATTCGCCTATAATATTAAATTCAACTCAGATACGTTTATAAAAAGTATATTACTAATTTTTCAGGTTATGAAAGAGAACGAAAGTTCTTTCAAAAATAAATTGCTATTTATTTATTATAAAATATATTCAATTTCGGCAAATATAAAGCGAATGTCTAAACAAAAAAGTGCTGACGCAAACGCTTTTTTTCAATTTTACGATATGGAAAAGTAAAGATTTCTTTTTGCTAAATCTTAAATATTTTTACTAAAATCTTCAATATTTTTCGAAAATAATTTTGTTTTTTTTAATATTCTCTCTGAAAATCATTTGTAATTACTCAATATATACTTAATATTCTTTAAAATTATATTCGAAATGAAAATCTCAGCGTTTTTCTTTATTTTCTTTGATCAGGCGGTTTCTTTGTTCTTTCCAGCCAATCAGAATGTCTTTTTCGGCTGAGAGCTGGCTGACAACCAATCACTGACAATGTTCTTTCTTTGTTTAGTTTTAAATGCGGTTTTTTTGATTTTTTACTTGTAAAATAATTCAGAAGAGGGCACCATCTTACAGAACTTTTAAAAACCTAATCAATACCTGTCAAACAAATATTTTAGCATAAGAACTAGCAGAGTTAGAGTGACGTCAGATGTCGACGAGATGCCTCGTAAGAGGCGGTTGAAGAATTAATATTTTAAATCTAATTTAAAATAGCAAATCTCACCACAATTTAAGTTTAATTTTCCAAAACCTCAATTTTAAATATTAAATTATATCACAATTCATTTTTTTAAGATAACTATCTTTAGCCATTGTTAACACAAATGTGAACTTCCCACATTTCTTCCTACTGCCAACCTGGAAGGTCACAATATATATATATATGATCAAAGACATATGAAAAACATGTATAATATCCAACATAACATTTTGTGCTGAACTATAACTAATCAGGTGACCCAGTCCCTACGTTGTGTCAGAGTGATATAGTGAAAATTAAACTACAGAAATATTATACATTCTCTCTCTATATATATATATAGCAAGACCTACAATGGACGTCTTGGTTCTTGCTAAACATAGGAGAGCAGTTTATTCCCTTTAATTACATGAAACAGTAAATTATGTAATTTCATGGTTATAATATATAGGTTAAATATTTCGATTTGGTCTAAATGAGATAACAAATATGTGTTTCATTGCTATATAGAAATTTCAAAATAAAGATTAATATTGTTTTCTTATTATCATTATTATTATATTATCATCATCATCATCATCATTATTATTTTACTTACTATTTTTTTTTGTTTTTATAGGTTTTTTTTTCAATAACAAACATCTCTCACCTCTATTTTTTATTGTTTATTATAAATTATATTTTAGTCTGAATAATGTAATATAACATATTATACATTGATAATGACATACAAATAATTTAGTAATTTTAAATATATTTTTGGATTGCTTTGCAAGATTTAAATATTTATTATTTTAAATCATTTTAGCTATTTTTTTTAATGCTATCTTTGTAGTGCGGGCTATTATTTATTAATTCAAATGTAATTGAAGGCCTTGACATACTTTGTAATTTATTCTTAAACATATAGTTAATTAATTTATTTTTAATTATTTAAATCCATGTTTATATTATTTATTGATTACATTATTTGTTAATAAATATATACATAATTTATTTAGTTCAAATACCATCCAATTAACTATTTATTATTTAACTTTATGTTGTTTTTTTTTATATGTTTGAGATTAATTAATAACCATTTGTATTTTTTTAGATATATAAATAATCTAATTACTTATACAACACATTTTTTTTAATTATTCAAATACGTATTTTTTTTAACAATTTATATGCTGTCAGTAATTTATTGCAATAGCTGAATGAAAGCCTTAAAAATTAAAAGTTCTAATATTGTAACTAAATTTAGGCAATTATAACCTTTATATAATTATGTTGAATTTTGTATGTAAATATAAAAAAGATCACAATTAGCATACAAACAAGAATAATTATTAGTCAAGCGTTGCTGACCAAGAGGTCAGTGCAGCTGCCTTGCAAGCAAGCAATTGGTTGCAGACGGTTGTTGCGGGTTCGCCTCCCGACCGATGCTATGACAGAGGAAAAAACCCAAGAATAATTAAATCATTAAACATTAAAAAGAATGCTATTTACAATGCATACACACACTAGTGAGAAAACAAAAATGTCATGTGATAACTAGTATTATCAGATTTTACTTAAGCAGCACTACTGCTCCCTTATGTTTATTCATTAACAAATGCTCTAATTTAGCAGAGTTTAGCATATTGCCAAAGATTTGTAAAATTAATATTATAACATAAGATTTTACCACAATGTGTAATGGCATCTGCATATTTAAAATCATAAATGTTTACCTCTTATGATTCAGAAGAGGCAGAAGCAGAGAGTTTGGAATACATAATGCTATTCACCTATCTAAAATTTCAAGAATACCAATTGTAACATTATTTTTCTATTCTCATTACTAAATAGTGTGCCGGTAAAAATATGTTTATCCATCTAACATGAGCTGGAACTCACAAAATGTACTTCAAACCCAGTCAAGCCCAAGATTTAGGTCAGGAACCAGCCTGGATTCGAACCCACTCTCTAAGTCCCAAATCGAACACCTAATGAATAACATAATAGTTATGGCTCATGAGAATTAATCTTAATTCGGCCGACTAGCAAAGCTGAGAAGACAATGAGACATCTATTAATTATGATTATATTAAAATATACATAAGTATGGCTGTAATATATGTGGAAGAAGTGGAGGAAAAGGAATTCAAACTACTCAAATAAGTTAAACAATAAAAGATAGTTTAATATAATGAAAATTTAGTTATATACATTTATAAATTAAGTACATTAGTGTGTGCGTGAATGAGCAAGCGATTACATAGTGTCATTCACGCTATTAGTTCTCATATGCTCTTTATTAGCTAAATAATATATTACAAATAAACACACATCTTTGGTGGGTCCAATATTAAGATGCCAATCAGTTAATAAAAGGAATTACATAATATTGCTATTAACGCTTTGGGTTACAGTTCAGAAATGTGGTGACTAACATATATTAGGGTAGCGTTCTGGGATTCATTACAGATATAAATACAAACTATTTTCCTGCCATTATGGTCGTGAAAATACATAAAATACATTTGATTATATTTAAACCTATGACAAAATATTTAATGACAAATTATTTTAACAATAGTAAGACGAACGCTTTATTTTCCCCAAGGCATATAGATACTCTTAAATATAGATATATAAATCACGAAGGTAGGATTGTATATGATTGAAATAAACTTAATTAATCAAATAAAAGTAATTGGCATTTATATATATCTTTTAAGCAAAGCTTAATTTTAATATTAGAGCATTAAAACTGGGTCATGAAGCAAAAGAAATAATAATAATAATAATACGAAGAAGTTTGCGGTGCTGACATAATAGCCTAAAAATAACTAAGAGGAAAAGGTCGTGCTTCTGGATGAAAAACGAAATGGATGGGCATAGCGTGTGCCAAACTTAGGGGATCACCGCCAGTGGCCTTTTTATACGAAGAAATGGATGGGCATAGCGTGTGCCAGACTTATGGGTCACCGCTAGTGGCCTTTTTATACGAAGAAATAATATGCATAGCGTGTGCCAGACTTAGGGGTCACCGCTAGAGGCATTTTTATACGAAGACGAGAAGAAATCTATGGGTTCGAACTTTGTCGTAATCCCCAGATTAATAGCACGTATATATATAAAAACACAAAGACAGGCTAAATGACAGAAACGCAAGGAATGATATATGTCACTAAAACATTTAATGAATTTTACAGCTTCAAAATAAATGACCTTATGTTTGAATACTTCAATATGCAATGCAATTATAATATATATAGAGAGAATGTTTCATTTAATAAAATATACTTGAAGATTTTATTTAGGAAAGGAAACATTAAGATTTAGCTTTCAAATTAATAAAATATTCGTTAAGGTTTGATTAAGAAACATTAAGATTCACCCCCCATCCTTTTTCTGATACTTAAAATAAATAAATCCCACTCTCATGATTTTTATAATAACTGAAATATATAAATACAAGATTTGAAATGTTAAGAGTATGAAAATGAAATAAGATTAGCAGTTATATAGAAAACAATCAAGTCACCTTATTTTAGAATTAAATAAATAATATTTTATAAGATTTCAAAGCGTTAATTAGTTTTAACTTTGAATTTACACCGGTAGAAAATTCAGAGTTAAACAAATATATATATTTTTATATTAGAACATAAATAAAATGTTGGTACATAAAACAATCTGGCGAGTATATTAATTAACAATACGTTATATTTTAAAGGGACATTAATAATCTTGATTCATGAAAGTTTACTTAAAGACAGAAAAGATTTTTTTTTATAAATTAAGCTCGCCGGTTTGTTTGAGATTGGCAAATCAATAAAAAGGCATACATATAAAATCAAGTAATAAACACATACAAATAAATAACCGCACCAAACTAAAGAGCATATAAGATAGGATTAGATATAAATTATTTAAGAGCAAATTACACTTACAGATATATATATATAAGAAAAGGCAAAGTTAAAAATACATGAGAAGAGATCTTGAAAGATTATTTAGACTAAATTGACTATTAGGTGGCAGCTTGAAATTTACCTTTCAATTTTAAAAGTCCATATTAATACAGTCCGTGCACGGCAATTGGAATGCAAGTTCTCCGATGGCATAAAACTTCTATTATATTCTAAAGTTCTTTTTTTGACATTTCTCCTTTTCAGGGCAGCAGTATATTAAGGTCGCGGAGATGATGACCCAAAGGGCCGAGCAGAGTGGTGGATCTACTGCTACATCATTTTTTTTAGTTTTACAGCAATGTTAACAATCTCTCAATCAATAGTAACTAATAACTAATAACTCAACTAATAACTGATTCAAAATTTAGTCATTTTATACTTTTTCTCTTATCAGTTGTTTTTGAAGATGCAATTGTTAGATAACGCCAAAAATAAATTCAAATCTATTTCTAGATTAGAAATAGATTTAACAACATGTTTTTAACACAAGTAAATCTTTAATCTAATTAATCCCATTTATCTTAAGTAAAATTTTAATTAAAAAATACCTTTCCCAGATTAGACTACCAACCCCTAATTATTTTTAGACAATTAAACAACACCTGCATCCTCCATATTGTATTTTATATAAAAAATGTATAATTTATAGAAAAACAAGCAATTTGAAAAGAAAAAGCCAAAAATGACATATAATAAAATATTTACAAAAACATCAATATTTTGTTAGTAAGTTTTGCTCCTATGTATATGTTTGAGTCGCATCTATAATACTTTAATAAAAAGAACTAATAATTAATAAAAAGAATCAATAATAAATATTGAAAGTTAAACTATAAATTTAGGAGCGCATCTCAAATATATACATGAAATATATATATACTGACAAAAGGAGCAGGATGGGATATAGGGGTTTGAACACGGGTTAGTAAGTAGAAACATGAAGCACAATCTTAAGCTAAGATTTACTGCTTCAATAGTAAATATTGTTTTCATCTAATATCTGATGCTTTAATGATTGTATTGATTTAGATTAAAATTAATTATTAATAATATATATATTAACTAATTGTTTTTTTAATACAATGATCATTTGGGCCAGGAGTCAAAAATTCAATTTGTGTCTTTGACCCTCTATTGAGAGATTTTGTTAACATTTTCTTTTGTTAAAAAAAAAACAACTTTAAAATTCATGTATATTTTTTCTAATATTTTAATTCTAAAATTTTTTTGAAAATATCAAAATAATAAAAAAATCAGGAATTTCAAAGCTTGTTAAGGTCCACAATGATGAAAAGCCATCGTCTTCTTGATTGTCTCAAACTTTGTAATAACTTTGCAATATGACTTTGAGACAATATTACAAATGATTAAAAACTTGATGTTTTGGAAAGTTTATCGCCATTTTTGAATAATTGTGTGATAATTATTAGGAATCAATATATATTATGACATATTTATTTTTTATAGAAGTGTTTAATTTATAAATATAAAAGATATTTTTGTGAGTAATGTTATGATGAAAATTATGGGGACAGCAAATACAATTTAGGAATCAATATATATTATGACATATTTATTTTTTATAGAAGTGTTTAATTTATAAATATAAAAGATATTTTTGTGAGTAATGTTATGATGAAAATTATGGGGACAGCAAATACAATTTGTGTAAAAAATGTCATCCTTAGAAGTCTGTTAGAAAATATAGCAATATCATAAAAATAGTAAAAAAAATTAACTTTTAAAGTACAAGTTGATAGACTTACTACATATTAATAATTATTTGTTCACATTTTAAAAATGTCAAAGAAAAAGATTTCATTTATTTTATCAATTCAATCTGTTCCTCCAGAAATTTAATGACAAAACAATGTTTTGTTTTGATTAGAATCTAATTTTGAAAATAATTTAGAAAATCTAATGTAATTTTTTTAGAATTTATTTAATTTCTAGACAAAAAATATCTATTAAATAAAGTCAATTTTATTATATTCCAAAATTTAATAATGATTTAAAATAAAAATAAAAGTTGAAAGCTTATAACAAGTGAGAACAAACAAAAATTGTCAAAATACAGAAGGGTTAACTAAAGAAATTATATTGCATTATATATATATAATTTGATGTCTATATTTCTTCAAAGTAATATATCTAATTATATAATTGAATAGTTATAAATACAGTAATCAGATATATATAAAGTACAACAATAAATTTTTTTATCCAATTAGGAGCACTTTTGACTATCCTCGTAGTTACTGTATTTATAAATATTCAATTATATAATTACATATATATATATATTGTATAAATGATTATGAGTTTAATAATGTTTAAGTGCCATATTTCACTTGACTGGAAAATTAATTTCATTCTGAGTTACCAACCATATTGACAAAGGAATGCTTATAAACATCAGAGCTCCAAGAATAGCATTCTATTCTTGATCATTTTTTTACCATTTAAAGTGTTTTTCATTCATAGCCTAAAGACTGACTTAATCCCTTTATATATATATATATATACTGAGCTATGTTTAATTTGAGACTGACTTAATCCCTTTATATATATATATATATACTGAGCTATGTTTAATTTGAACTTTAACCATTAAATTTTATTTAATTATTGCAATCAAAATGTTATAAAAAAGATTCTATGTCCAGACTGGGGTAATTGATTATGAGTTTAATAATCTCACAATATTCCATCTGGCTGATAAATTAATTACACTATGAATTATAAATAATGGTGACAAAGGTATGCTTATAAAAATCAGAGCACCAAGAATAGGTAAATTCAATTTGGATTTGTTCTATTCTTGATCCTTTGTTCAACATTTAGAGTGCTTTCAATTCATAGTCTGGGCAGAGAGTGATTTACACCCATTGATTATATATATATATTATTAATTAATGTCTGTATTCCAATTATAATAAAATATATATAATTATTCAAAAAAATACAATAATTAATACAGTAAAAAATATTTTAAAAACAAATATATACCATAATTTAATTGAAGTACTTTCAACTGTCTAAGTAGTCATTATCAACTAGATTCAAATTGTATTACAAAAAACCGTTACAAATGTATATAAAAAAATTATGTCATACATCAATTTTCCCACAATTCATTAATTTTTATATTAGCAGCTTGTCTATTTATCAATTAATTATTGTATTAATTATTGTATTGTTTTGAATAATTATATATATATATTGTAACAGGAGAAAGATCTTTGAGATTTGCATATACTGACCCTGGGGGCGCCACTAGTCCGAAAATAGGAACTAGACATTCATTTTAGGGTGGACAGGATATGCGAATCAAAAGGCACCGAACTACACTCAGGGAGTAACAAGATATCTTAAATATTGTTTAGACAGTTGAGAAATCAAAACATGAAGACAAACGTCAGCCAAATTAAGTTTAAACAACTTATTAATTTTATTAAAAGTTGGGCAATAGAGTGAAGACATCTATCCATGAATACAAAAGTGGCTTATAATAACATACACATATTTACCAGAGAGTGCACAAAAGTATGGCGAACATGAAGGCATTAATCATTTTGGCAGCAAAATTCTCTCACTTAAAATATAAGAAATGGTTAGGATAATATCTTCTTGCTAGCCAGTTGTAAAATCACAAAAACAAACAACTCTAGCTTCCTGAATCAGAGATAATAAAACAGTTACTGTCCCGCTGGAAATCATCAAAACCAGCATGGACGTTCGAGCAGTAATATTCTAACTACTGTCATTAAAACGCTGCAGGACTGCTGCGTGTAATACTACATTCAAAGTAAACATGGTTGATCTCACATACAAGACAGCAAAAGATATTTGATTACAATCTTACGTAATCCAGAAAGAAATGACTACTTTCAGACAACCCAAAGAAATAACTTGACAAATAGCCAGAAAAAAAGATTTTGTTGTTTGCCCAAAAAGGCAAACGAAACATGTTTAAAGATTCATTATTTTACAACTAAGGGCAGGTAAATAAATAAAGATTATGAAAACTGCCAATGTGTTTTGTAATAGTTAACGAAATAATCAGGTATATATTAAACATATAAAATACAATCTCCTAATGCACCCCCTGATAAACGAAAATTGCAAACACTTGGAATCTTAAAACTAAGATTCCAAGACACACTTTAAATACTAAAAAAAATAAATACAGATAATAAATAATTAAAAACAATTAATATCATTTTAAAACATACTTATCATTAGATTGAGTGGAGATTTAATTAAATGCAATTTATTTACCCTGGCTAGAATAGGAAAAAGTTTAGCTTACGGTAAGGCAGAATTCTAGTGATTTCGTGATGAGTGCACACTTTTGATAATAGTTCATCTTTCAGGTCCTTTGACAGTGGCAAGGTAGAGGCAGTGTTTATTTTAGAGGCTCATGGCATGACTGAAGAAGAGCTGGTAGGCGTGGGTCCATCCTTTGTTTAAATTAGCCAGACATTCTAATGATGGCAAAACTCATAGTGGTAAATTTTGACATCTTGCACATTAACGAAGTTTGTCAATAATAGTTTAAGTTTTTAGCAGGGATTAAATGTCCACACTCTATCCAAAACAGTGTGATTCTCTGCAGGCAATAATCCAAGGGTATATTTTTATACTGAATCCTCTCTATATCTCTAAAATTGGCGGGCTATCCTTGCCTTGCTACATTTTCCACGAAAACTTTCATTAGTCTCCAATTCTGTATCTCAGGCAGGGCAAATATTAATTTCCTGCTCAATCTAATTTAAGAATTCCAACCAGGGATATTGAAACAAAAACGACAATACAATTAAACCTCCACTTTTTAGCATTAACTTTAAAAACGATTAAAATAAAAGCAACAGGAATATATAATTAGCAAGCTTGCCTGTTTTTAATCAAATTGATTAAAACAGGTGGTGAAAGTAAACTATTTTAAAATAAATCAATTTTATAAACAAAGTAGTGAAAGTAAACTATTTTAAATATAAACGCGTATGTGTTTAAATACACGTACGCTTCTTTTTTTAAAAAATAATAATAAAAACATTTTAATGACTTTTAATGAAAATTAAGTTGCTTTTCCCTTTTTAAATTTTAATACTAAAACAACTGAATCGGAAATCAATCCGGTTCAATATATATACACAAATAAAATGTCTGCTAATTGAAAATTATTGCAATAACAATAAAAATAATAAATATAATGATAATTAACTATTACATACAGAATTTCAATCCACTGAAGTTTTCTTCAGTTAATTCCTTAACCTGCATAAGGAACCAAACATCAATAACTCAAATACCCATAAATCATGGATTTTAATATTAGCAGCTTGTCTATTAATTATAAGCATTTTATTTCTATTTATTAAAATTGCCTCCTTAATAATTTTTATTATGATTTCTCTTTTCACGAAGAATCTTAACACTTTCAATATCAAATATAAATTTATATTTACATGTCTTTTCATGATCCAAAAAAACTGAAGCAGTCATTAAATCATTATTATTATTACTCTTCATATGCTTGTATAAAAATTGATGCTCCTTTAATCTTTTTTCAATACAGCATCTCCATTTACTTATATATGATAACATACATCCACAAAAGGTTGATACACAACATTACTTTTCTGCTTGATAAGTATGACATTTTTAAAATTATTCATTAATTTATTAATATTCATTTGTAACACAAAATAAAACATTAAACACATTCTTATATACATCCGTAAAAAAATTCATTTGAGTATTTGAAATATATGGAATAGACATCCATTATTTACTATCAATTTTCAAATTCTTGAAACCATTATATCTCTTTTCAATTGACATAAAACATTGATAATCTATTCCATCTTATAACTAACTTCAAGCAATTCCTTGGCAAATATCTCAATATTTTTAATTTATCACACTGATAATGACATAATTTTTCATTACAAAACCAAAAAGATCTAAAACTAGTCGTCTTAGACATAATTGTTACTTTTGATTTACAATTTGTATGTCCCCTTTTTGCAATGGTTTAATTATTAATTTATAACTTAATATATTATTATCTCTTGTAATAATTAAATCCAAATACTTAATACTTTTGTCCTGTTGTTTTTCAATAGTCCATTTTAAGCCATACAAATTATTTAACTCCTCTACAAGCAAATTTATAGTATTGACATTTCCACAAACAAAAACATCATTCACATACCTTTTGTAAATTTTAATTTCTTTAAAAGAATATATATTTAAAATACTACCCTTATATGTAGACAAAAAAAAAATCGAAAACTTGAAAACAACAGGCAGTCCCAGGCCAACCTTTAGACATTTTATAATGTTCATCTTCAAAAGAAGCAATAATATAATTGTCAAAAAATTTTAAAAGATCATATGCTGGTAGTACTTGGGACAATTGTAATTTGGAATTAATTCCTGGTGATAGTAATATTGATGATGAAATTATCAAGAAAAATAATTGTCATAAATATAACAAAATTCCATATGAAAATTCATGAGAATTGGCCATTTTGGAATTTAAACAGAGTCTGAAGAATGATAATAAGATTTGTTTGAAAGAAGATAAAAGTATGTGTATGTGTTTAATAATGAAATGTCAGTATATTGAGAAAGTTAAAGTGCAAATGGATGAACTTGTTTTCTTTTTGATTGAAGAATATAATATGGATAGTAAGAGAATAAGATTTATTAACAGTATTTTTAAAAAATCTAAAAATAAAGTTTTAAGTAATAATTCATACTATAAGATATATCCTACCTTCACTATATGTCCTTATATTTTTGCAAATATAAAGTTACATAAAGAAATTAATCATTTGCAAATTATAATTGATTTTGATGGTTCATTTATGTATCAGACATCTAAATATATTGATAAGCTATTATAAGAGTTTTTAGACTTTGGTGAAAATACTATTGCTTCAGCTTTTGATTTTAAAGAGAGAATTAAAAATATAATGATTAATGAGAATGGTGTTATTGCTTCATTAGATCTGACAGAAATACATGGTTCTACTAATAAAGTGGATTTCATAAAAATAATTGAACATGCATTAAAAAGTAAAGGTATTTGTAAATATGTGATAAAATTTATTATTGATTTTTAAAATTATTTGATAATAACATTGTTGCTTCTTTTGAAGGTGGATATTATAAATTGTCTAAAGGTTGGCCTATAGGTCTGCCTGTTGTTACACAAGTTTACAATTTGTTTCATCTATATATTATAAATATATGTTCTTTTAAAGATATTAAAATTTACAAAAAGTATGTGGATATTTTTGTTTGTGGAAATACAAATACTATAAATTTTTTTGTAGGGGAGTTAAATAATTTGAATGGCTTAAAATGGATTATTGAAAAGAAACAGGACAAAGTATTAAGTATTGGATTGAATTATTACAAGAGATAATATTATGTTAAGTTATAAGTTATTAATTTAATTATTGCAAAAAAGGAGATACATAAATTGTAAATCAAAATACGAATTATGCATAAGATGACAAGTTTTAAATCTTTTTTGTTCATAATGAAAAATTATGTCATTATCAGTGTGATAAATTAAAAAATATTGAGATATTTGTCAAGGAATTGCTTGAAGTTGGTTATAAGATAGAAAAGATTAGCAATAATCTATGTCAATTTAAAAGACTTATAATGATTTAAAGGAGTTAAAGATTGATAGTAAAAAATAGATATCTGCTCCATATATTTCAAATGCTCAAGCGAAATTTTTAAAGTGTGTGTATATATATATATAAGAATGTGTTTAATGTTTCATTTTGTGTTACAAATAATATTAATAAATTAGTGAATAATTCTAAAAATGTCACATCTGTCAAGCAGAAAAGTAATATTGTGTATCAAATTTTTTGTGGATATATGTTATCATATATAGGTGAATTGAGGTGCAGTATTGAAAAAAGATTAAAGAAGGATGAGTTATACAAGGGTGTGAAAAGTAAAAATAATAATGATTTAATGACTGCTTCAGTTTTCTTGGATCATGAGAAAGAACATCTAAATATAAATTTAAGTTTAATATTTAAAGTGTTTTCTTCATGAAAAGAGAAACCATAATAAAAGCAAAATTAAGGAGGCAGTTTTAATAAATAGAAATAAAATGCATATAATTAATGGTCAAGCTGCTAACATTAAAAATCGGGATTCATGGGCTTTGAATTGATAAGGTTTGCTTCCGTTTTGTTTTTTGAATTTAATGGCAGTTAAGGCAGGTTAAAGAATTAAACGGCAGTTGAGGCAGGTTAAGGAATTAACCAAAAGTACTTTTGCGGATTCAAAGACTGTATAATAGTTAATTAACGTTATATTTATTATTTTTATTGTTATATATATATTAAGATATAATTATCTTACCTTCATTGTTTTATAAAGTATTAAATATATATGTAATGTAGGAAAAAAAGAGAAATATAGTTCAGAAGTTACCTTAATTATTATTACTATCATGTGTATGTATATAAATACAAATAATAAATATATATGATAAATTTATTTTATTTTGATTTTACTTTGGAAAAGTAAATTTTCTTTATAATCTTTTTTAATTAAGTTATAAAATAATAAATCTTATTTAATGCATTTAGTTTTAAGGACAAAAAAATCAAGCTTTTCCATATTTAGAATTCAGCAGTAGAAATCCATTAAAACAGTTTTCAGTTAGTCATAATAATAGTGTTTAGATAAAGAGAAACATCTTTGATAATTAAGAAACAATATTTTGACTTTATTATTAAAAATAATAATAGATAACTGCTATAAAAAGACATATAATATTTAGCTGGAAAATAAATAAAGGAATAATAGCCAGCAACATCTTTTTTTTCTCATGTGTCATCTTTTATTATTATGAGAAACAGTCCCAGGTCAATAATTATTTATTAAGTGATCAGGAAAACATACGTAATACTATATTCAAATACTTGTTTATTTATTACAATACTGAGTTTGGCCACATCTTTCAACATTTTGTTTTAGTATCTACTTACTAAGAAAACTCATTTTCAATTTGTTGTAAACTACTTTCTTTATATATTATCACTTTGTCTTTATGATACTGATATCTATTGAACATATTTACTTCAATTCCTTAGACCCAAATATCTAGAAAATTTTATTTTAAATAGAAAAAAAATAAAAAGGAATTAAATTCTTAAATTTTTAAATTTAAGAATCAAATATTTCCAAGAGAATATTATAAGATTCCTTTAAAAAAAAGATGTCAAGCATTGGTGATCGAGTGGTCAGCACAGCCGCCTTACAATCAGTTGGCCCGGGTTCGCTTTCCGCTGATGCTTTGACACATGGAGAAAAAAGTGTTTTTTTTTTTTAAAAAAGATAAGAAAGCATTATTGTCTTAATTTCATTTTTGTCTACATTCAGTTACAAAAAAAATTGTTCATGCATGCTGAAAATGTTATATCATGTAAAGGTGGGTGATTTGTTCTTGATAACCAACTGAAACTAGTTACTCATACACATGTACTGTGACATCCTTAATCAAAAAGTAAAGCCATTAACATATGAAAAGAAATAAGGCAGTTACTTGATTAGTGTAATGTAAAATATTACCAAACAAATTAGTATAAGTTTCATTATGGACCATTTTAAAAATGTGGAAATATCTGTTCAATTCTATTTTTAAAATATCACAGTCATTTAGTATAAATAGTGACCAATGAAAAAAGTGAACTGTAAACACTTTTGGGATTTAAAAGGGAAACCACTTTTAACTGCAATTTTTTGACATTTACAAAGTGCTACAATAAACATATATATATGTTTAAGGAAACAAAAGATCACATTTTCCCCTACTTTACTTAATAAAATTGACTCTTCTATCAAAAGTTCTATGTTATAAATTAATAATTTTTACTGGATATTACTATTGCAATATTTTTAAAAATATGAATCTGTTATATTTTAGTTTAGAAAAATCATAGTCAGATGATGTAGACAGTATAGTAAGATAAGTATGTAAAATTGTGAGACTTTATTTCCTTAAACATTTATATGTTTGCTGAAGCACTTTATATATATATCAAGAGATTCCATTTAAAAGAGTTTCCCCTTTCAGAAACAAAAAGTGTTTGCAGTTTATTATTTTCATTGGTCACTCTCTAATCATCTGACTGATATTTCTAAAACAAAATAGAACAGTTGTTTTCACAATTTTAAAATTTATTTCAACAATAATATCTGTTAAAAATTATTAATTTATATATATATAAGCAAAAACAACTCTGGAATAAACTCTACATTATTTGAAATACCAATATATAAATATATCATAATTATAGCCAGCTTATGCATATATGCTATACAAAGTAGCACATATATACATGTATATGCATGTGGCTGTGTGCCAAACTTAATCTAAAACAGTGGATATTATTTTATTGACTTTTATTGATGTAAATAAATAAAAAGCTACATTTTACAATTGCTTAAAGAGTGTGATTTAAAATATCTGGAAAAACAAACAAAATTGCTCTCTGAAATGATGTCCTGTTTCCCGATCTGAGATCCAATTGCAATTTCAAAATTCTTAAATTTAACAATTATCACAAAAGTTGGTATATAAAATATTAGAACTACGAGTCAACCATAATAAATAAAGAATGTATAATTAGGAATTAAAAAACAAAGTTGGATATTGTAGATCTCTTTTATAAAGTGGAAGGAAAGAAATTCATAGAGTTTATGGTAAAATTAATTATGATAATATATTTTACAGACAAATAAAGATATTAAATAGTCAAAATAAGAGTCATAGATCACATGACCCTATCTCTTAAATAAAGGTATTGTTTTATAAGTAGTAACTTGATAGAAAATTGATTGTTAGGAATGCCATTCAAAATAGTTTTAAAAATCTAATAAATGTAAAAATGAACATCCTTGAATAGCTACAATAATCTAGACAATGATAAATATGACATTTAATGAGACAGTGCAATCTAAAATGCTAATCATGTCATATAATATTCTTTACCCTAGGATAAAAAAAATGTTTGCAAGAAAAAAAAAAACATTTTACACACAATTTGCATCATTTGTTTTGGCTGTGAACTTCTTTACAGATATTATTTAAAGAGAATATTTGTTAAACTTATATATGTATAGATAACTCTCTAACTTCATGCAAGGCAATACAATTCACAATTTTTACTATGTTTAAAATTCAAATCAGTTTTGTAGCATCTAGAAATAAATTATTTGTATTACTTCTCAAAAAATATTCCTGGAAAACATAGTAACAAATTATCTTCAAGTAAAAAGCAACTTTATTAAAAATGATTCTAAATTGTATAGAAAATTATCACTCCTGCCCACTAGCACTGTGTTATAATATTAAACAGGGATGTTAATTGCAAGAATACTCTCATCCCAGCCACAAGATAAAAACTTAGGGAAATAAGAATGACCACATCTTACTTTCAACTTTAAATGCATTGATATGAAGAATCTTAAATGTTTATAAATTAGCTCATATAATTACCATTGAGTTTGAAAATAAAATGGTCATTCTTATTTTCACAAAGTCTTTATCTTGCGGCTGGGGCAAAAGTACTCTTGCAGTTAACATCATTGTTTAATATTGTAGCCTAGCGAGAAAAAATTATTACCTTATATAATTATAATCTAACACTGCACTAATAAAATTTATTGATAATAACATAAAAAAATGATTCTACAAAATCTACTGTACAAAAAAATATCACTCTAAGCACATTTGAAGATTATTCCTGCATAAATTATATATATATACTTTGTATTATATATTTAATAGTTATTGCTTGTTTAAAGGGTTGTTAAAAATTATATAATGAATAAAAGTAAACTAAGTAAAAATGACTGATTATTACATACTAATGAGCTTCTATATCCTATCAAATACAAAGCAAACGAGAATGACCAAGAAAAATAAACTTTTTAAATATTTTACAGAAGAATCTATATATATATATAAATACAAATAAGTAAACACCACAATTATTTATTCTCATATATTCTAGTTAACATAAAGTAAATGATGTTTTAAATATATATAGAATAAATAAAATTATTTATTTGCACATAAAAACTTTAATAATCAGCTAAACCATTATGTGATAACATGGTAAATTAACAAATTCCTTCACTCATATCGGAATATATATATATATATATATATATATATATATATATATATATATATATATATATATATATTACAAATGTTTTTGTGAGTAAAGATATAAGAGATATATTTTGTGGGTTCATCTGTGTAAGATTTTAATTAGATATTCCAATATTTTGACTTGATCATACAAGCCCTCAATTGAGAAATTAATACTATATAATTGTAGAGATGCTGCAACAGGTTGTATAAAGATCGTTGTAGAGGTGCTGTAAGCAGTGTTCACAAACACTGTTAATGTTCCACAATTATAAAAAACAGGTGTACAAAATTGAACAAATTGACAAATAAAAAATAAATAAACAAATAAAAATTCAGAATCATCAGAGTAATTTGTTTTACAATTTTTTTTTCCCCAAATATGAGGCAGTCATAATATTTATTGATACAATTTGTTTTTTTAGTATCTCAATGGTTTTTTGATCTTACACTAATGTAGGTTTTCAAATTTGGATAGGATCCTAGTTTTGGAAAAATCAATATTGTGACCTGAATCCATAGCATGAATTGAATATGCTGAAGGTGATGAACATTGCTTTATTGCAATGGCATGTTCATCTCTTCTAGTATTGATGTGATGATTGCTCAAAGCCACATAAGCCATACAAATGCCACATGAAATCTCTTTATAAACTCCCTGAGCCTAATGTGGGTTTGAATCTTTAGGCTAGGTTAAAAAATTACTAATTTTTTGATAAGGAGCATGTGCTGTCTTTATGTTGCAAGGTTTTAGAATACATCCAATACTGTCTGTGGTTCCTTTTATATAAGAAATACAAACCTTAATAGTTGTTTTTTCTTTTTGTTTTTCATTTTTAGTATTTTTTAGATGGAAGCAAGGCTTGATTTATAACCTTTTTATTATAACTGTCTGCTAGCAATACATTATTTATATGATGTATTTCTTCTTCTAGATAAGATCTATCTGAAAGATTAATTGTTCTGGTAAATAGTGTTTTGGTTTCAGAAAAAATCTTAAATTAGATGATGATGAGAAGAAAATTGGAGGTACCTGTCAGTATGCATAGTTTTTCTGAAAACTGAGAATGATTAAAAAATTATTTTGTTTTTTGGTGACAAGAATACCAAGATAGGGAAGTTTATCATCAGATTCTTTCCATTGCAAATGTGATATTTAGATGAATATTATGTAAATGTGATAAAAATCTTCCAATTTATCTTTACCATGTTGCCAGATGACAAATGTGTCATCTATATATCTCAGTCAAGCAAAAAGTTTTAAAGGTGCTGCTTCTAGAGCATGAGTTTCTATATGTTCCATACCCAAATCAGCTATTATGCTTAAAATAGAAGAACCCATAGGAGTACCAAAACTTTGTTTATAATGTTGCCCATCACAGATGAAATACATGACTGAATGTTTAACCAAAACAAAAATTTGAAACTAACCAGAATATTATCTTTATATTACCTTTAAAAAATTTTAAAAGAGAAACAAAATATATTGAAATTTTAGATATGACTTAATAGATAGTATTGTAAAATTGATCAAATCAGGTAAAATCTAACTAAATTGTGAGTAGGAGATCTTATTGCACTCACTATTGGATGAAAGGGGATATCTGCTTTATGTATTTTAGGAAGCCTATAAAATTTGGGACAGACACAGGATTTCTCCTGAAGAATAATTTTCAATTGGTGATTTATTAATAATTGCTTAGTTGTTTTTTTTTCTAAATAAGTTGTACAATCTCTTTTAGATTTTATTATTTAATAAAGCCAGGATTTTATTATGTATCATGTACCATAACCAGTATAGCATTATCATTATCATGCGCAAATATAACAGTGATTTATCTGATTTTAGGTTATGCAAATATGTCTTTCTTCTTTCTTTGATATATTATCTGTAGGAAATTTAGCTGTTTTAAAACCATTACAAATTTCTGCCCTACCTACACCAGCTGTTGAAGGATTTAATTCAACATTACAAATTTCTTTTTTCAAATGGTATCAGGGAAGATGTTATTGCAAAATTAAAACCTTTCTTCAAAATTGAAATATCATGTGAAGAAAGGGATTTGTTTGATAAATTATAAACTGTTTTTTTAATTTGATGCATAAATATTGGTAATTGTCTTCTAATTTGAACTTGTAATTTTTATTTTTGCTTGGATTTCAATAATTTATTATCCTAAAATTTGCTATGTAATTTCCACAGTAATGGATGTATCCTATTGCTATGAAATGAATGAAAATCCAGGAGTAATTTATCAATTTTGTCTATTTTTTGTCAAGTTTCTTTAATGAAAGAAATTAAAATGATCTTGCTAGTTCTCTTTAAAATATTGTTAATGTAATTTCCTTACGAAACATAATTATACAACACATAGGTATAATGCTTTTGTTTCTACACACTAATATTTTGACAAATCACATGGTACCTTATACTTAATAACCCATATTCTTTCAAAAATTTAAACCTTCTTGAATATGTACCCCCCCCCCCAATCCACATAGAGGTTTATTATATTCATAGGTTAAAAGATATAAAGAACATATTTTGCAGATTGCCGATATAAAATTTTAATTATTTCAATGTTTTTGACTTGATCATGCAAGCCTTCAACTGCGAAATGAATACTGTATAATTGTAAAAGTGCTGTGAACATCGTTTTTAAAGACAGTTGTAGAGGCATCAATACTAGAAAGGATAAACATGCTAATACAGTGAAGCAACATTAATCATCAACAGCACTCTTAATCCATGGTATGGATTCAGGTCACAATATTGATTTTTGCAAAGACAAAGATCCCATTCAAATGTAAAAACATCCATCCATGTAAGATAAAAGAACTCTGAAGATAATAAAAAGACCAAATTGAATCACCAAACATGATGGCACATGTAAATTTCCTCATATTTGGGAAAAAAAATTGGAAAACAAATTACTCTGAAGATTCTGAATTTTTATTTTTTGTTATTTAGTTTTAAGTTTTGTTCAATCTTATACACCTGTTTTTTTTAATGTGGAACTTTAACAACTATGTCTATAAGTATCTTTATAGACACTGTTTACAGTATTTTCCTGAAGGCTTGTAATCATGGTGTTCTAGTTGTATTTTTATATTGGATTATTTCCATCATCCAATATGTGTATTGAATGTCTTTAGAAAATCTAAAGATCCAGGTTCAAATCCCATGCTAGTATTGACACTGGTCAGGCAAGCAACACCTGAAGAAAGGGGAAAATAATACCTCTTGAAACGTTGTGCATATACTAACCTGTGTGGAGTGCTATTACTAACAGTTGAATGTATTTGGAATATTTAAATAAAGTTAAATTTTTCTAAAGACATGCAATACATATATTAAATGATGGAAATAGTCCAATATAAAAATACAACTGTTTCTAACACTTCTACAGTTATATAGTATTCATTTCCCAGTTGTGGGCTTGTGTGATCAAGTTGAAACGTTGGAATATCTAATTAAAATCTTATACTGTGAACCCGCAAAATTTGTATTTTATATATATATATAATGAAGCAAGTATTTCCATGGAAAATAAATTTTTTGTTACTTTCATGATATCTAATCCTAAATACATCCTTCTTTTAATAACATAAAATATCTAATATTTCATTCTACTAATTTTTTGAATAGATAAATTATGTCCAATGAGGCCAAGAAATCCCATTTAGATATTTAATTTCATATTTTTAGAACATCAAATATTAACTTTCAAAATGCCTATCGCTTGAAAGCTTACATTTGTAATAAATATTGTTAAGATTATCAATATATTATATAGAAAACAGATTTAATTGAAAACATAAAATGTTCAAATATGTAAAATATATACATTCATAATCAGTACAGTTTAATCAAAATAGAAAGTTGGAGTTACCTGCTAAATAAGTTAAAGAATAGCAAAAGTACTGAACTTGTGAAATAAAAAAATAAAAAATAGAAGAAAAAAAAAGAGAAATGATCTTAAGACTATAAGATAAAAAAATCTTAGGAAGAAAGCAATAATTAAGAGACTAAAAAAAAAAAAATGGTTTCGCATCATTCCTGTCTATGAACAGATAACAATGAGTGTATATATTAAGCGAATCAAATAAAGTATATGTTTGTGTGAATAAATCCAAGATATTTACATAGAATTATTTGAGCAGAGGCAATCTTTTTAAAAGAAATTTAAAATAAATCATTATGCCGCCTTCAAATTCTAAATTAATTCAGAGATGCAGTTTTAAAAGAGACCGTTTTATTTTTCTTAAGATATAAAAAAAAAGAATTTGAAATAAAATATTCAAAGCGATAGCAGGAACAGTTTAATTAATAAATATAATCAGCGTTTTAAAATAAAGTTTAGATTTAAAAAAAAAAAAACTTAAACTTTTTTTTTATTTATTTAAATAAATAAAACTTTTTATTAAGTTTTAAAATCGTAATGCAATAATATAAAATTTTTACATTTTACTGTCTCAAGAAGGAGGGTAGAGAAGATAAATGGATAGAGTCTAAATGAGTACCGTTATGAATATTTCAATCAAATCTAATTCTTATTATAAAATTATTATTCTAAGCAGAGGTTAGAAACTGTAAAATCAATGGCAACTTCTAGTAAATAATTATTAAAAAGAAAATTTGTTAGAATAAACTAGTATCTTATAGATTTTCAAAGATAATTTCACTATGTGGATAATTGAATCGATATAATCTTTTATTTTATTTTCCAAAATACAAATATCATATAATCCGATACATATATGACAACTATTCAATCTGATTATATTAATTTCAAGAGGGAAAAAACGGTAATTTGTTCACTTTTTATTCATGACGTTCTTATCAAGCTTTTCCAGTCCACATTTCTGAAGCACTAAAATATTTTTTTATTCTTATTCCTTTATTCTCCTAATTTCATTACCATACCTCATACCCCCCAAAAATTGTAGATAATATCATAGCGAAAGAAGGACTAATCATTATTTGTAAAAATAAAACATTCTGAAGTTTTTTCCGTATATCTCAGCCAAGTATATATTCTTAAGAATCATTTAAAAAGGTAAAAGATGACTGCGATTTTTATGTTCTCTCTACTAAATTGAATATCTGCTATTTTTTCAAGTGATAGTAATAAATTCTATTTCTTATAAATGTCAATAATACCATTTACAGTATTTCTAATAGGGTCTATTTTTCAGTTACTGAAGATTGTAGATATTTTTATTATTAATATATAATCCTTATTGATTTAAATATATGTAAAATAAAATTATAGTTTAAATTTACTCTTTTCTTTACAATACATTTTGAAAATATCTAATTTTAATTAAAACACTGATTAAATAATAATAATAATAATAATAATAATAATAATAATAATAATAATAATAATAATAATAATAATAATAATAATAATAATAATAATAATAATAATAATAATAATAATAATAATAATAATAATAATAATAATAATAATAATAATAATAATAATAATAATAATAATAATAATAATAATAATAATAATAATAATAATAATAATTCAATAAAATTAAAATTTAAAAAGAATGTGAAATTTATTTTTAGAAAATAATAAAACTGAACCAAAAAAGTATTGGAAAGGTTAGTTAAAATTCACTTAAAAAGCAATAAACATTATTGACTATATAGCAGTAAAGTTTATACAAAGGCAATCCTCCATATCAACATTTTCATTTTCAATCATTATGGATCCACTGCTGGATGAAGGTCTCCCAGAATTTAATCCACTTCTTTCGATTTTTAGGCTCATTTTTTGACATCACATGAACAAGCTTCCTTCTTTCAGCCATCATACAAGTGATCTCTTTCTAGGTCTTTTACAATCTTTTGGAATATTTTGTAAGATTTCAACTATCCATCTATTATTGTTTCTACCAAATCATTAATATAAGCATATATATGTTGTACATATTGAAATTCAAAATAAATTTCAAAATACATTTTTCTTTTTTTGCTTTGCTTTTAATAGTTAATACATTAACCTGGGAAGTGATGGAATATGTTGCTATGACAACACTAATGTCAAAAAAGAAATGTTTATTATTAATTGTAGTTTATAAAAATTGTGAATTGACTTTATTCATTTTAAAAATGAATGTGTACATAATAAAGTTCATAGTTTCTTTATTATGTATATTTTCATTACTGCATTCACAATAGTAGGTTACAAATAATACACTTAAATATTCAAAATCTCAAGTATATTTGTTATTTAATTGGTATAATATTGTGTTGAAAAATGTGTGAAAACTACATTTTCATTGTAGTATGAAAGAATGTAGCCTTAATTGCTTAGTTTATGTTGGAGTAAAAGGATACTATTTGTATTTTAAAATGTAAATATTGTTTGTTATATGGAGTAATTATAATTTGTCATTATTGTATGTAAAAAAATATTTATTTATGGGATTCTGGCTGAAGTTGACCAAAGAGTTAATGCAGAGTATTACTATAGTTTCGCTGATGTCAATTAAAAAAATAATTGTAAACTGGAAGAATGTTGAGGTGAAAGCAATAGTAGTTATCCATTAATTGAACAGGTTTATCAGGAATTTGTGAGAGATGACAATTTGTTAAAGAATGAAAATGATTCATAGCATTTAAAAAAAACATCGGAATATTTCTTTGCTTTAAAAAATGGATATTATGTACTTTTAAATAAGTAGAAATGCTAACAACATCAAGATGTATACAAGAATTATGTTCACCTGTCAATATAGTTTTATGAGATCGATGAGTTATTTCCGCCCAGGATAGAAATTGGTTCAATTTCCATTTCATCATCATGGATAAAACTAGCATCTGTTTACTTGTAATGTTTTATTAATTAATTACTTGCTAAATGAAATGATATCTACATTGCATCATCAGGGATATTAAGTTATTGTTGGCACACTTATAATGTTATATAAATCAAGCATCTGCTAAATAAAAAGACACTTTGGATATATAGTAAATATTGAAATGAACAAAATGTGCTTCTCTGGAATAAGAAATATCATTGGGACCATGATTCAAGAAATGGACATTAGAACTATGGTATTGTTTTGGAAATATTGTATTTGAGGAAAATTATTCAAGTCATTTGCATTGTGTATATATTGTTATTATTAATATTTTTTGTAGATATAACTGTGTAGTGTATATTAATATAAAAAGTAATATAATTTATGTTAAGTAGAGATTTATTTTACAAGCCTCTAAAGTATAAGTTAATTATGTTTTTTCTAAATTCAAATTTATATTTTGTAGTTTAGTAATTATGATTTTAATTTAAAAATACTTATCTTGTTATTCATTGGTTATAAATTAATTAATTATTTTTAATTTTACAAATAATGTGAATGAATAGTTAGATTCATCTTTAGTGTATATATTATTTTTAATTATTTTTTATAAAGGTTAATTATGTCATGAACTCTTATGACTTTGAAAAGTGCATATGCTTTACAATACATTTATGTTTCATAAATGTACATTTTAATCTTAACATTTGATAGGTGAAGGTCAATATACAATCACTTATTTAATTTAAAAGAATTGAGAACATACTCCATAAATCCCAACTGGATCATTATGGTTTATTTACCATATATATATATATATATATATTACTTAATTTATATCCATTTGTTAATAAATTTTGAATTAATTTAAATTAAGTAAACTTGCTTGGTTATCATTCAATTTTACAATTCAAGTTTATTGGTTAATCATAATTGGATAAGACAATATTTACTAATTGATTATATCGTATAATTTCTTAGAAGCAGTTACAAAATAGTTTGGAAGCCAAACCACAGAATGGGTAATAGATTATAATTGCATACCATTTTCTTTGTATTGAAGTTAATGTTTATTTGACAAGTAGATGTTTATATATCAATAAATTACTCAATTTGACATTCTTAAATATTTAACAAGTAATTAGAAGCTTATTGTAATTATTTTGTTAGTAACAAGTAACAGCTATTTTAAGATAGCAATTATATATGAAGTGACCAATGATTGATAAAAGTACAAATAGGATAATTATTGAAGATGAGTAAAAGTAATTGTAATTAAATGTTGACATATTTTATTTTAAAAATATATTATTCATTAAAATGAATATCATATTAAGTCAATCAGTAATATATTTTATTTTGTTACAAATTAGAGCAATTTGCTTTAATTATATTTAATGTTTGTTGATGTGGATCGTAAATTCAGTTTAAATATTTAATTTTAATATTAATATTTAATTATAATAAACACTAATGATCTTTTCATATGTCCTAATAATTACAGTCTAAAGTTTTAATAACTTAGCTTTATTAAACTGAAGAGTAATTAGATATGATTTGTCAATTGTGTTCAAATAAGCATCAAATAGGAATGTATAGTTTATTTTACCAAAATTGGAAAAGAATAAATATCTTTATACTGTTCTTTTATGAAACAATAATCAGAAAATAAATTCTTTACACCTATATAAATATCAACATTTTTAAATTATATAAATTGATATATATCTAATTGTAAAAAAATCCATGTAATTTATTTTATTTATTATGATATAGTCAATTATTTTGTAATTACTGGATTTATATATGCGAGTTTTTTTTTTAATGATTTATATTATTGTTTGTTTTAATTTCATTATTGAACACTAGATGGTTTTATGTCTGAAATAGTTAAAAACATAATAGATTATTAACATTTGAAAAGGGCACCAAATCAGATGCTGAAAAAGGTTTTTAATGTATAAAAAATTTTGATATTTATATAGCTGTTGTAAAGAATTTATTATTTTCTGATTATTAGTTTAGTACTCAAGTTCAGACAATGTTATTTGGTTTTATTGCTTTTTCTTTAATTTATTGCAAACAACGCTCATATTTTAAGATAGTTTGAAATAATGATTTTGCTTGTTTTCAGTTCATTCTCAATGCTATTAGAAAATTATCATTGTTTTATTGAATTATGTGTTAGATTGTTATTCATTGATTATATTCACTTTTGTTTAGTATAATAACTTAACGATACAATTCAAATTCACAGGCAGTAATAAATTAAGATTGTTCTTCCTTGGTTCAGATTTTTATTGTTAGAAATGGTGACCAATAATTAGGCTACAGTATAACCCATAATTTTATTCTGTTAAAAATAGCATCCGGTTTCGTGGGCATATTTTTTTGCATTTACAATATATACATATAAGAACATACATAATATTTAATCATTCATATATTTTGTAAGTATATATATATGAGAGTGGAAATAATAACATTAACATATAAATATAATGAATAAAAATTATCATGCTATAGTTTTCCTTAATATTTTTTCTTACATACACTTAAAATTAATCATTAGCACAAAGTTCAATCAAAATCTTGATAATTTTGATATGGAATTCTGCAATCATCATCATTATCATCATCATTTTCAACTATTATTAATCCACTACAGAACAAAAGTCTCACCAAGTTCAGTCCACCTTCTGCAATCTCTAGCCCTCTTTCTCTACATCACTGCAGCACACTTCCTTATTTGATCCATCTCATATGTCATCACTTTTTAGGTTTTTAAGCCCCTTGGAATCTAGCCTAAGATTTCAACTACCCATCTATTATCATCTCTTCTAGCAATATGTCCAGCCCAACTCTACTCCAATCTCTTAATTTTTTTCTGATGTTTGTTATCTCACCCATGTATTTCATTTTCGATCTTTTTGTTAATTCTAACATGCATTTCTCCATACTTCAGTGAGTGATTTAAAACTCTATATATTCCTCTTCAGTTAAATATCCAAGTCTCAAATCCATAAGTAAGAACTGGTATTAAAAAATGTTCCTTTTCAAACATGTAGGCTCATTTTCTTTTAATATTAAGTTGCACTACTTTTATAAGTAAAATTTATATATGAAAGAATCAAAATATAACTCTTCATAAAAGTGCCAATCAATCTGTCTGTATAGACTATATATATTTATCTTGGGGGATTATCTTGCAAAATATCATTTATAAATAGTGTTATCTTCTGTAAAATTATTTTAATAAATTATCTTTATGCTAATGTTTACTTTTCAGATGAATATCTTTGGAATAATCATTCAAATCTGCCCAAATTTGATTGGTTAAGATGACCCAATCTGCTGTTTATTCTGTGCCTAGTTTGGATCATTTAACAGCAAAGACTACTGAACATATTCAATAATTTTATAGAAAGTAAATATACATATTTTAAAATTAGTGATACATCAATCAACTAAAGATATATCCAACATCAATCTGCTTTCTGAACTCATTATTCCAGAGTGGAATCATAAACCACATGTATAAAATATGCATTAAATGTTTATCTTCATTTGAAGACAACACACATGGCAAAATCATCACTTCAGAATATCATTAATTGAATAAATATTTAATCATATCATAGTAAATACAAATAAATAAACAGATCTGCATTAATTTACTGGCAAATACCAACACTTAAGTTGAAATAAATATATATTGCATTCATATTTCAGTCAAAAATATAAGCAACTAAAAGGAAAACCTTAAAATTTGAAATATCAGAAAAGATAAACAATAAATGATTGATTTTAAACTAAGATATTCCAGCTCCTATCTCAATAGCAATCAGCAGGAAAACCATGATATTTTTTTTCTATGTAAGTATAATGCAAATAAATTATTCTTTGCCAGAGTAGTATATAATCTAGTATAAAAATACAAAACAAATTTTTAAATAATTTTCTGCATTGCCTGAAATATACAAAATTTATATCAGTCTTATCAAAAACCATTTCAAATTTTATCAATATTTTAAATTAATAACACAATGAATGATAAGTGTATATGTTTATATATTCAAGCTTTCAGACCAAGATGCTTAAGCCTGGCTTGTATATATAAAAAGTTAAGTTGAGAAAAGGTTCGTATCATCCTTTTCTTATCAAAAATCTCTGTCATGTGTTGAAGCCTGATAGTTCTTATGGCAGCTGTTTAAAATCTGATTGGCTGTCTGAGAGACAATCGTGCATGTGAAAGACTAGCAAACTTTCAATTATTACCAAGGAAACCAATAAAAAGAATATATGAAATTCAGAAGGTGTCTATAATCTATAATAATTCATGAAATAAAATTAGATTTAGCCTTAGCATAATCATTTATATTCCATAAGTTAACCAAAATATAAATGAAAATACTGATAATACTATATAGAAGTCATTATCATACAAGTTAGAATGCGAGAATTTCATATATTTTGGGTGTAAATTAAATGTAGTACCTTTACATGATTTAACAATCTAAAATATCACATGATCACCATTACCTATACTTACACAGGCTCTTAATAGCAGTGGTAAACTCTCCAGACAGTAGCGCCACCAAATTCAAGCCTTCATAATACATGGATACAGGAAGGTTTGTACATAAAATCCTGACCTATTTCATACCTCTCCAAAATTCCCAGACTAGTTTCTAGCTTTTGGCTTTCATCAATGAGAAGCCATGGATTTGAGAGCATTGCACCTAGATTTTAGGAACTAATGCAAACCTCCAGCAGCCACCATTTACCTATTTGGTTAACAATAAAGTTAAAAGCCAAGATGAAAACACATTAATAGGTTCAAACCAGGCGCATTAATTTATATAATCATATAGAACTGAATTTAGTTCAGCATCTATATATTTTGGTGTCTTTGATTATTCAAAAAATTCTACAGATCAGGTACATACAAAACCATCGGAACATCATATGATCATCATTTCAGATGCTTACTCGCTTACTCAGGCTGTTAACTGCACTACTGACTGGAGAGTTTGCTATTGCTAATCTAAACTATAAATATTTCATCATAGAGATATAGTTATTTCAATTACAAAAGTTATATAAAGGGAGAGATAGAATGGTAGATTCTGGAGTATAGTCTGCTCATCTCTGTCATTTCTAATTCTCAAACATCTTATGAATTTTTCAGCAATAAAGGTAGTTACATTTATTTTTATTACCAAATTATTTGTAATGCTGGGAGAAATGGATTTATCTGTTGATATAATACAAAAATAATAGAGAAAGTATATTTAAAATTGCTATATAGTAATATTAGATCTGAAATATTTTATCAACTTTTCAAATTATGGAAAATGTCAATACTAATGAGTATGTTCTTCAGCTTCCAGGATACAAATGTAAGAATATATCTCTGTTGCATGATGTATTTTAAGCAGATGAAAAGTAAAAAAAAACTAAACAGAATTTGGTAGTATATACAGCATAATGGATGAAGTATGGTGAATCATTTTTCTATTAGAAATAGTATCTTCAAGCCACTGTAAGATGAGGGAATATTGTTTTTATTAAAAGAACGAGATGGAAGATGACAGACAATGGATAGTTTTAGTCAAGCATTATGTTGAAGAATTTTGCAGAAAATATATTTGTAGCAAAAGATCAAAAAGCAGCAATGCAAAATATCAAGTATATATATATGTAAATTCATGGATTGGTTCAAAACATTGAAAAAAAATCCACTAATAAGTGTTTTTTTACATTCTTCCTATACAAACAAAAATAGCTTTTATAATAATGGTGATCACTGGGGTTCATTTAGCATTTTTACATTTTTGGTCAACTGTTTCATAAATATGTAACGAATAAAAGTCTGTGATATATATATATTAAATTGATAAAAAATCAAGTCAGATGTCATATGACCTAATATATATATATATATAATAAAATGACAGATGTCACATGACTTATATATAGCTTGCACTTACAAATATGTAAAATTAAAAGCATGCTAATTAGCTCCAAACAAGCTTCTTTTTTTATGATAAATGCTACTACAAGAGAAGTCATTCAAATCACTTTTATCTTGGATTGTCCCTATCCCCAGCATGCTCTTAATTTTACATATTTGTAAGTGCAATCTATATATAAGTCATGTGACATCTGACATTTTATTATTACTATTATTATTTTGCTGTTGGGGCTTTGGCTAAATTAAATGGCTAAGCCTACTAATATATGGAGTATCTGAATGAAGTTCAGGCCCATATGATTTTTTTCAGTTGGAGAGCTGACTTTAAACATGAAGATGTCTAAAAGTTTCAGATCTTCTTCTAACAATTAACTTTTAGATAAATGCTTTGCTTGAGTTGGTTTTTTGAATCTAATATCCCAACACCTCACTGAAGAGACCCATAGGTTGAAACCAGTTTGGGGATAGGGACAATCCAAGATAAAAATGATTTGAATGCCTTCTCTTGTAGTAGCATTTATCATAAAAAAAAAGCTTGTTTGGAGCTAATTAGCATGCTCTTAATTTTATATATATATATTGTAACAGTCAAAACATGTCTATCTCGCTAACACACTGCAGAATTTAAACCTGGGACATAGAACTCAACACTAGAAGTGTTACCTCCCAGAAATCCCAAGTTCGAATCCAAAGTCCAAAATCCACAATGCCCTCTACGTGATAACACATTTGATGCTACAAATAGTATAGTTTCATGATGGTTCCAGTGATCAGGAAGAAAACAAAAGACTCAAAATCTAAAATAGCCCTAGGTTCATTTAACAATAACTTATAGATGTGCCAAAGATAAGTTTAATGTGCTATGTAATTTAGATTGCACCCCAAATAAATAAAGAAAATAAATAAATTTACAAATAATATTTTAATAATTAGATAATGGAAAATAGTTTAGCTATATAAATTGGATAGCTATATACAAAAAACAACAAGATGGCTGATACCTCGTACTTGAGTTTGTTTAGATAACGTGTCTAAAATATAGTGACATGGAAGGCATATACAAGTCACATAAAGTCTAACAGAGTTTAAATATTCTAAAATATTTATAATTAGAAACTTAAATGGAGATCGAGAGTCGCTCGCGAAAGGATTAACTAGATTATAAGATCGAGCTATACTGAACGGACTTAAAATTCATTTAAATAGAATTCTTTTAAATAATTAATAAGGGAAATGTACGATGGTTCCAGTGAATATATGCCGAGGAGGGGTGCAGTTTATGAGTATGCAACTTTATAAAATATGAAGAAAAGGTCATGGCATTGGATAGGCATTTTGCCTTTTATTTGGGACATCTCTAGCTCACTTACAGCTCAAGCCTGGCCCACACCCATTAGCTTTGTAACTGTGGGGACATAGTGAAATAATTCCCAGGTGCCATTATAGCACTGTACTGGGAACCATGGAGTAAAATAAGGGGGACGGATTTAAATGATGATGACCTTTGCCAATGATAGGATTCCAGCACCCATGCATATTTACTAGCAACACAGTTTAATTTTAAAAGACTTAATAAAATAAAGGGCAATTTATTAAGGAACAGAAATAGCTCGCTCTCAACTTTCATATTTTAATGGCCAGCAGATTCTCAACAAACTTAAGATAAATAAATATTTATTTTAACAAAGTTATACTTATTAACAAACTTATTTTACGCAAAATACTTTAAAACATATTTAAGAGATGGAGGGGGAAAATGTGTGATTGTGGTTTACAAACTAAGATGGCAACTACACATTACTTAACTTCCCTACGTAACTCATATTTGCCTATAGAAATTAATTAAATATTTCATTATATTATGTTTAAATAAGACATTGATAAATATAATAGAAAATCAACCCAAGCACAAGTTCAGTATGCACTAGAAAACAACACTCGAATAAATACATTTAAAGAATATACAAAAATTATTAGCTATATAGCTTGGCATTTTCCGAGATCTCGGGTTGATTTTAATTACCTTGTTCTTTCAAATTCATCTGTGAGCATTTCCAAATTGGTAGCAAAGTTATTAAGTAAAGTTATGATTTTCCTTGGTTCATTGTTCTGCATCAACAGTTAGTAGACTTCAGGAGCAGCATTTCTTTGGGCTGGTTCAGTTGGGCTTGATGATATGGTGACAGGACATCGGATTTTGAATGATGGACAGCCGAGGCACAGGGTTCCAAGGAAAAAGCAGCCTACTGCCCTGTTACTCCAACATTCTGAGGTTAAACGATTTTAAAATTAGTTCCAAACTAACCAACAAGCCGGTCAGTCCGATAACGCAAATAAAAGCTAATAGAAAATCAGTTTTAGAAAATATATAACTTCTGCTGTCACAATATCAGGCATATTAATCAATAACTCTCTCTAATCATTTAATACAATCAATCAGCCCTATTTATATGCTCTCTCTGATTACAATCTAACCCTGCGGTGATAAAATCCGTTCGTTATGTTATTAATACATTTGAAAATACGGACTGCATTTTCTAATTAAAATCTGTTTATAAACATTGAATCTTATCAAATCTACTAGTAAAACTGGCACCAATATGGCTAAAATAAGCCACTATTGTTCTTTCCCTACCCTCACTGATTTAAAAGATGACATGTTTTTGAAAACTAAATAACATTTTATATTTATAACACTCTCTTTTGATTTTAATTTCCAGAATATATTTATCAGTGATATTATTTTATTAAATGCAAACAATTATAGTGGAATAACATCACAAAATAAACAGATTCAAAAACAACAACTTTTAAAAAAATATATTTCATAAATTTTAAATGTTATCGCAGTATGTGTGTAGATGAGAATATGTGACCTACTTTACTGTACAAGCATATATGTAATCTATACTTGACAGTTTGAAAATAAAACCGTTTAAAAACAATTTTAATTATTATAAAACCCTGGGCATCCCATTAGATATATAAATTTAGGTGGGATTTTGGTAAATATACCCAGTACCCACACAATACGATAACATTAGGGTTTTAAATCAGTGAGGGTAGGAAACAGGAAGGCAAGGTGAAACTAAGATTGGTAGGGCATATCTTATTGTTTCAATATATATGAAGTTAAAATATATAAAAAATAATTATATATAAAGTTAAATTACAAAATAAGCTATGTATCTCTTACTCATCTGAAAAATGTGAAGTGGAGGTTTCAAAATGCATCCAGAGTTATAAAGATCAGTTTTGACTTCTGGGCAGATGGATGGCTGCAATATGATTGAGTGAAATAGAAAGATACACTGATGAGAACAAAATGTGAATATATTGCAATGTTTAGACTCTACACATTTAACCTATTTTAAACAACAACACCTGTAGAGTTTTGATAATGTAATAAAAGTTAAATGTTACAACATTCAATGACAAAACAGATTGCAACTATAAAAAGAAAGATTTATTGAGCTAATTACTTTCGATACAACCAGGTATTATAATCATAGCAGAATAAAGAAAATGAGAAATTGTAATCCATAGGTAATGTTGGATATGAACATCAAGGGAATCAAAATGAATAAATACTGATAGTATTTGAATGTTAATGAGAACCGAGGGGTTACAAATGCCATTTCATAGAGTGAGGTGCTGGATTCCTTTTTAGTGGTAAAGTTAGCATCTGTGGTAATTAATAAACTCTCCTTAATCTTTATTTTTCTACCATCACACTCAGAAAGAATAATATCAGCTGTGGAAAGATTGATGCAATGGCTAGAAATCAGCTCTCATGGTATAGAAAGTAAAAAAGAAATCAATACTTTTCTTAGCATGTTAGTACATGTAATGATGTTGAGCAAGTCTCAAAGCCAAGTTGCCATTGGTTTCCCCATAAATGCCTTCAAGAAGGAGGGGTTAGAACAGTTAATATTATAAACAATTTGATGAGAAGCCTCTTTGAGGATTCTGTCCTTAGAGTTGTTTAACAATTTGTAAAGTGAAGGAGGTGATCGGAAAGAAATATTGTATTTCTTAAAGTATATGTTTTTTAACTTGTTTGCGATCTTAATGTAGAGATGAGAGGTCCATTTTTTATCATTCAGGGAAAAGCAAGTGTGGGACAAGAGAGTTTATAATAAAAGTTAATTATAGTCAGATTAATGCGTTTGAGATTGTATCTGATATTGAGTGACATGACTGATATCAACATGTGTTTTTGTAATTAAATATTTTGATTTATGGTTTCTTGAACAAGTTTTCTTAACCTTTTGACTGTTTGACTCATTCTTAATCGAGGCACTTTTTGATACATATTCGTTTTAATCGAGTAAATTTGACATCGCTGTAAATTGCTTAGTTTTTGGACTACGTTTACGGTTTTAACGTCATTTTTTAGAACGCAAAAAGTTTTATAATATACTGCCATCTATTGAATTATTTTACAAGTAAAAAATCAATTAATTGATGATTTATGTCAAACAAAAACTAAGCACTGCCTTTTCACATCTTTTCTTGAATCTTATTGGCTGTTGAAATTTTGTAAACAAAAGAAAATGGACAAGCTCCGCCTTCTCATCATCTTTTCTTGAATCTTATTGGCTGTTAAAATTTTTATATGGCTGCCAAAAATTAAAAATTTACGAACGCTTTTGTTTTATTTTGAAAATGATAAACGAATGTTTTAGAGCATTTTAAAAATATTTTTTGATGAAATACAAATAAAATACAAATTATTTTCATATAATATGTCAAAAATAAATATTATTTTACAAAAATAGTTACGATTTTAGCAAGAATTATTTATTTATTGCAAAGTCGGGAAAAAAAAATCATAACGTGAAATTATGATTGCCGTTTCTTTTCATGTCAACCGTAACAAATATTTTTAAAATTAAAAATCAAAATTTATTTTTGAACAAACTTTCGTTTATTTTTATAATGTGAGAAATTACTAATATACTTTTTAAAAACGAAACTAAAGTGAATATATTTAAAAAAACGGTCAATAACTTTTGAAAAATTGATACATTATTTTGTGCATCGGCTAATTAAAAGCTTTGAGTGATACCACCTGCAGCGAATGAACAATTGGACAGTTAAAGGGTTAATCAATAAAGATCACATGATCACCATTTCTTATGCTTGCTCTTAACTGTTATTAAAACAGGCAAAACTTTCTATACATATTGCTACTTAAATACAAGGTTCCTCACTGACAAAGGCCACAAGCCAGAAACTAATCTGGGGATATTGGATGAGAAGCAATTAGATGGGGATTTTGTGCATAAGCCTTCTGCCATCCATTGATTACTCTGGCTTGCACTGAGTGGCAATACGTATAGAAAGTTTTGCCTGTTTTAAGTTTTCTTATTATAATAAGTCTTTGAGTCTGGTTTGATAATAAAATTGGAACAGATTAATTGATAAAAATGATTATGGTAGGAAGCATTCATGCTTTAACAAAATATTGGTTACCATTAAAATACTTAAATAAGATGAATGATAAAAAAAAAGAATAAAAGGAAAAATTCAAATGATAATTCTTGGTTAGATAATAAAAAAATAAAAATGTTGTTGCAGAAACATTGTTACAATTAATGCATTAAAACATATGATCAAGATTCCTGAACTTTGAATTAAACTATGTCACTAGCAGTTTTGGGCCAAAAATAGGGTGAAGGGAAAGAAGAAAAAATAATGATACATATTATATTCTTTCAACCAATTTTTAGATTTTCTCTTCCAAGTATTTCTTTCAGAAATCATATTTATTCCTATTTTAATATTTGCTTGAAACATTTTTTTCAATAAATGATCTTTATTTTCTTCAAAGAAGAATGACATCTAAATCATTTCTGCCACTGGTTTTCTATTCCTTCTGAAAATGGCTCTTGTTGTTTATTAAGAATCATTCCTTTGATAATTCAGCACTTCAGTTTATACAAATTTTCAGATCAAAGTAACTTTAGAATTCTCTAAGTTATTGATATATTTTATTCCAATTATTTAATCTTAATTTGTTCCTTTATGCATTGCCTTAATTAATTAATTAATTGTACAAAGAATAAAGATTTTTATAAAAAACGGATTAATTATTCCAATTATAATACCATATAGGCATAAAGCAATATAGTCAAATATTTTACTATAATGGTGAAATATCTTGTGGATAATGTTATTACAAATACATAAATAAATAATCAATCAAAATAAAATTGAAATAAACAACTATTAATAACTATATTATAATATTTATCAAATGGGCTTTCATCTCCATTGAGACCTTCTCAAGATATTATTTTATACAATTCACATAGCTATCTATTGGATATTATTTACATTAAATTAAACTTTTTTAAATATATACTTACATACTATAAATAAATAAATAATTTTTTTCATATTTTACATCTTATGTATACATACAATTTACAATATTCAATTAACAAATATTTTATTTATATAGCGTGATGTTATAAGTTGTAATAATAATAGTAGATTACTCCATTGCGCATGCACTTTACATATTGACCATCTTCATACTCTCAGTTCCAAATGCTTCAGATTTACCTATACATATAGTTTGGGTGAAAAAGATAGAGTGATTCATTCTATCTTTTAAAAAGACTTCATCTTGTGTTTGGAAAGGAGAGTATTCATTAAAAAATGTTCGATGTGTAAAGCGCACGTGAGTGGAGTAATCTACTATTAATATTTAATTAAATAAATTAAAATTTAAAATTTGTTATATCTATAATTTTTAAAAAAATTACATTTTATCTTTTAAAAAATGTTATTCACCTATTTACAACCATTTCCTACATTTTCCAACTATTTAATAAAGCTCAGTTTTCTCCTAATTTTGCTGGACCTTTTACTACATTTACACATTTGGCCAAATTTTGTTGAATATACAATGTTTCATAATATATTTTCTTACAGTAATCCTTCACATACTTTATAACATTTATATTTTTTTCACATTTCATTTTATGCCCTGCATCCAAATAATATGGTCAGGGTCCTATTATTTGCATTATTTGGACGCAGGGCATACAATGAAATGTGAAGAAAATATAAATGTTATAAAGTAGGTCCAGCAAAACTAGCAGGAAAATGAACCTTATTAAATAGTTGGAAAATATAGGAAATAATTGTAAATATACAAATAAATTTTTTTAAAAGATATAAAATATATATTTAATTATTAATGACTTGAAAGGTTGCTATTCCTTCACACGCACCTTACTATTGTTTTCAGACAGCCAATAGCTGTTAAACAGCAGTCTGAGGAGCGATCAGGCCTAGACACATGACAGAGATTTTTTGATAAGAAAAGAATGATACCTCTTTTCTTTAAATTAAATTTTATATATATAAGCCAGTCTTAAGCATCTTGGCTGAAAGCATGAATATATAAACATATACATTTATTACTCACTGAGTTATTAATTTGCGATATTACAGCCCAAAATCTTAGATTTACTATACCACAAGTTTCTAGATGTTAATATAAGTTATCAGCAACATATGTAAATAATATTATTTGCATATAATGCTGATAACTTATATTAACATCTAGAAAATTGCGGTATAGTAAATCTAAGATTTCGCGTTGTAATATCGTAAATTAATAACTCAGTGAGTAATAAATGCATATGTTTATATATTCATGCTTTCAGGCCAAGATGCTTAACACTGGCTTTTATATATATATTGTAATGGAGTGTATATATATAAACATATTATGCTGACCACGTTGTGGCATTAAATGTAATGGAACATATATATAAACATATTATACACCAAATGTAATGGAACATCAATATATGAGAAAAAAAATAATGCTCCAAACATTGGATGACAAATGTAATGGAATATATGTAATCTACATGATCTCAAACAAAAATACACATAGGAAGAAAGAAGGCTTCAAACATTGGTTCCACAATGTATTAGAATAACAATGCACAATTGAAATGGCCCAATCATTGGGAAAGCCAAATGTAGTGGAATCATGAATGCTATATCCTCATAAACAAATCATAATGGATCAAACCTCACATTTTAGGCATCAAATATAATGAAACGACTACCAACAGTCCTTAATTAATCATGTCTGCATGTTGATGGATCCAAATGTAATAGAATGTATTTATCATCCAATTTAAATAATATAAACATAGCACATCATACACATAAAGAAAGACCTTAACAATTTAAATGAATCCAATTGTTGAGAAAGCCAAATATAATAAATTGTCTAATTTAAATGAAGAAAGATAAAATTATCCCAATTATATTTAAATAAATTGCTTATATGCCCTTCCAGCTAGCTATACGTGAAATAAATCCAAAATCATACAGAGCAATAATTTATTCTTAGGACTGATATGACTAACTAACAAAATAAATATCAGAAACAAAGGGAAGTCTATTGAAACTAATATACACATCCAATAAATAGAATTATATATATCTAAACATATCAATGAACATTGGCTTGATAAGTGACCCAAAAACTAAATAACAAGTGAAATACGAAGTTATTCTTCATTAAGTTGTGAATTCAATTAATTTCATAATGACTCTAGCACTAAAAGAAAAATAAAAATAAAATACTAAATACTCTTCCAAATAAATTACAAAGGCATTACTTATAAAACAAATAGTACATCCTTTATTTCTATATTATGATTTGATTTTAGGTAGTAGCAGTGTTTTAAATAAATACAAACCCAAATACAAAAAAATATATACATATATACTTGCAATAAGTATATATATATGAAATAGATAAAAACATATTTGTGCTCAACAAGTATGTATTAATATGAACACAAATCCATATTTATATTTTCCAAATATTTAAAATTAAAAAAAAAAAAGTAAATAAAAGCATATTATATACATCAAATATGTGAATTGTTGTTTAGATCTACATAAGAGTTATCATATGAAGTTAAAATAAAAATAGATAAATAGATAAGTGAATAATTAAATGGTAAAATATTGTAAATTAATAGAATAGATAATAAAAAAAATTAAGTTATATAAATAATACAATTTTTTTAGAATAAAAAATTTGCGAATATAACTTTCACTTATTAATATATATATATATATAACAACTCATATGTAACCCAAACTTATACGACATACTTTAAAATTTTAAATTACTTAAATGTTAATTTTGACACTTGTTAAACGTTTGTTTTTTTTTTTTTTTTTAGAAAACAAGACGCTTTCTAATTAAAAATAAAAGTAAAAAAAAAAGAATATCGATCTCAAAAATATATATATCATTTATATTAATAAAGTTATTTACTATCTTCTTTTTCAAAGTTAAACTTGTTCATTTTTCTTTTCAAAAGTCAACTTGTTCCGTTGTTTTATTCTCTTATATTTTTTTAATATTAGAATGCATTCTAGCCAAAGTTAAATTGAAGAAATAGAATGTTAGAGAAAATTATCGGTTTCCAAGCACATATATATATATTTCTTTTTTTTTTAAAGATTTCTCTCCTTGAAAAACAAATAATAACTGACATGTTGAATCCAATATATTAACTAATTTTAGTTACTTCCAGATTGTTATTAGATTTACCATGATAAATTCCAGATAGCTATATAAAATTTCGGCTTCAGATGCAATGAAATTCATGTATTGAAATTTGCCTAGTTTTTCTTTTTAAATTACCTTGGGATAAAAGAAAAGAAATGGCACAGCTCCATGGCTGCGATATATATATATATATTAGCCGGTCATGGTATTATGTGTTTACTATAGTAATTTATCTTATTTAATTATTCTGAAGAATGGCAATTTTCAAAGAAACAAAGTACAACTAATTTTATCCTTCATTTTTTTAATAACTATCTCAATAATAATGGCTTCTTTTGTTGCTGCTGTTGTTGTTTTCCACATGCCACAGAACACACAGTTATTGAAAACCATTGTTACATATGTTTTCTTTTAAACAAATAACATTCAAAAAAAAAAATACCAATCATATAAAAAATATTAAATCGAAAATTTATTTGACAGCTTTAAAAATATATATATATACATAAATAATAACATTGTATTTTTTTGATAATCACTACAAATAAAATAATCTTTTTTATAATCAACAATTTATATGTCTCTATTTATTTATGATAATTAAAACATGTCACTATTATCATTAAAAATCTCACCATTAAGAATAATAACAATTAAATATTCACAGTGATGTACCTCATTAAATAAATAAAATAATAAATCCAAACAACTATAAGTAATAACCATAAACAATAATAATATTCTATATATAAACATCAAATCAAAGAGATTTTTTTTTTAATAACAACAAATGATTTTTTTAAACTATAGGTAGATTTATCGATCTTTTACAATATATAAGTTAAGTTAAAGAAAAGAGGTATCATTCTTTTCTTATCAAAAAAACTCTGTCATGTGTCTAGGCCTGATCACTCCTCAGACCGCTGTTTAACAGCTATTGGCTGTCTGAAAACAATAGTAAGGCGCATGTGGAAGAATAGCAACCTTTCAAGTCATTACTAATTTAATAACAACATGCGATTTAAAACAAATAATATTTAATTATTATTATTTTAGAAAAAGAAATGTATTTTTTTTAAATAATAGATATAGGATTTTTAAAATTTAATTTATTTTAATTGAATATCTAACATACAGGCTATATATATATATACCTGTACAAACAATGTAATATATAGAGTTTTTGAGCTCAGATTTTCACACGATCCTCAACTCTCCACACTATCTTGTATCACTGATACACTTGATCACATATAAGTCTAAAAGTTAAAGAATCACCAATATATGTATTTTATGCTAAACCAGCACTCATCACTTGGTCCAGATTATCATCTCTACACATATATATACAGTAAGTGCTGAGATTTTTATTAAGATAAACAATCTTCATACTTTAATGGTCAGGCTTCAATCCACTCCACCGTCCAACTCTTCAGATGTCCATCCTATTGAAAATCTGATGATGGAATGCTCAACGTCCACACTGATGCCAACATTCTTATCCCACCCAGGTTTACCATAAGTCATTCTGACCCTTCATGTACAGGACATAATCTATTTAAGTACATATATGAGTGCTGGGCAGAACTTCAAGCTACTATTTAATATCTAATATACAGGCTATATATATCCCTGTACAAACAATGTAATATATAGGGTATTTGGAACTCGGACTTTCACATGACCGTCAATTCTCCACACTATCTTATACACTGATACACTTGACCACATATATGTCTAAAAGATAAATAATCACCAATATACATATTTTGTGCTAAACCAGCACTCATGTTTGTACAATTATATATATATAGCCTGTATGTTAGATATTAAATAGTAGTTTGAAGGTCGGCCCAGCCCTCATATATGTACTTAAATGGATTATGTCCTGCACGTGAGAGGTCAGAGTGACTTATGGTCAACCTGGGTGTGGCAAGAATGTCAGAAACAGTGTGGGCTTTGAGCGTTCCATCATCAAATTTTCAATAGGATGGACGGTGAAGAGTTGGAGGGTCGAATGGATTGAAGCCTGTCCATTAAAGTATGAAGATTGGTTATCTTAATATAAATCTGAGCACTTACTGTATACGTATATTGGTGCTTATTTATCTTTTAGACATATATGTGGTCAAGTGTATCAATAGTATGAGATAGTGTGGAGAGTCGTGTGAAAGTCTGAGCTCAATTGAATGTTGTAAGTTGTATGTATATGTAAGATGTAAAATATGTTAAATTTATTTATTTATATGATTATAGTATGTAAGTATATGTTTGAAAAAAGTGCAACCTAATGTAAATAATAGATGGCTATGTGAATTGTATAGTAAAATACCTTAAGAAGGTCTCAATGAAGATGAAAGTCGGTTCGATAAATATTATAATATAGTAAGTAATTAATAGTTGTTTATTTCCATTTTATTTTGAGTGATTATTTATTTAATAAATATTATTTTTTGAAGATTGCATGCAAAACTGTTTGTTATTTAATCCTGATCCCAACCATCCCTGCAACCTGGATTTAAAACCAATACACACTTGATTATAAACTATCTATAATCATTAAAATAATCTTTCTTTGTGATAGTATTATATATCCAATTTTATAAAGTATATAAAAAAAATTCCCTTCAATAAAAAAAAAAAGAAAATTATGAGCAAACAACTCATTGATATATATATAAAAATCCATTATGTACATTTTTTATTTAAAAACTAAAATAATACTTTTATGATTTTATTATTGTTAAAATAAAAGCTAAAAAGGCTTTTAATTCATTAATTATTTTGAAAGCAAACAACCCAATCATGATTATAAATCAACAATTTTAAACGTCAAATAATAAAAGAATAAGAAAAAATATGCAATTTTAATACTTCAATATTACCTATGAGAATAATTAGAAATTTAAATGTCAATTAGATATATGTAAGTGTGTGCGTGTGCAATAATTAATTTAAAAAAAGTTTAATACTTCATATAATGGCTTCTGGTAACATAAAATAAACCGTGAAAATTTTTTAAGCATTATATTGTGTATATATAATGCTTAGAAGAACTACCCTTGCCCAACCCACTGACACGCACACACACACACATTTATATTATCAAAAATTATCATAAATATATACATATTTTTGTCGGAGACAAATCTAGTACTCAAGCTATTAAAATCATCTTTAGCAAACTGCTATTTTTTTTAATAAAAATACAAAAATTTTAAATAAGATGTTTTGATGTTTACATAAATATCATAAAAATAATAACCCTTTTTATATAATAACAAGATGTGTATATATATATTAAATTAAATATGCTAAATAGATAAAAAAATGCGAGTTCAGTTATTGAATTGTCCATGTGAAAGTGTTTGCTTAATTTTTCCGATTACAGCACAGACATTTCAGTTTGATCTCATTAGCCATTGATTGCGTTATAAGGTTTTTTTCCACCATATGTTATAGCATCGGCCGGGAGGCCAACCCACAACTGTCTGCAACCAACTACATGCTTGCAAGGCGGCTGCGATGACCTCTCGGCTAATAAAGCTTGACAAATAAGGTTTGTTAGTTTAGCTGTTGTTGCTAAAGATGCAGATACTGAAATTTAGTCTGTAGACAATTTATTACATAACTCTATGTTGACTATTTAATTCAATATAAAATTCTAGAGTTTAGAATTAAAAGATGGGATAATGATTGATGATTTATTTGACAAGTTTTATTTTTTATTACCAGGATTTGTAAAAAAATATATGAAGATTAATTTGCATATGTTAGAATACATCAACAACACCATAACGTTTCTAACTCTTCAGCTATGAATATGATGTTAAAAGACCTCGAAAGCAAGCGCTAAGACTGATATTTGAATTTTGATATTTCTAAATTCATCAACGAGCGTTGGAAGCGCGGTACAATTAATAATATATTAATGTAAGAAGTTTTGTTATTTCATCATGTTTATTAATGCAATTACAGTTTTTTAAAAGATTTTAATAGGTTTTCGCCCTGCATAGAGTGAGCAGAAGTAAAGTGGCAGACTTTAGTGCAGGGGTGGTTAAGAGGTCCAACAGCAAGGTCTCTGGAAGTCAACTTTTTTTTTTTTTGCAAAACTTGCATCTAATTTATTTAATACAATTCTAAAACAATAATTTTCCATTCTTCTTTCTATATTTTCTTGATTTTCTTTTTAAAATTCAGAACCAGCTCTAAAAAATAATTATTTATTGGACATTTAAAATTGTAATTTAATAAATATTTTATAAAGACACGTGGACAAATTGTATTACTAGATGGAGCTGAGGTAATTTAATAGTTGTCATTGTAAAATGTTTTCTGATAGGTCGTATCTTCTAAAAAAAAAAAAAAAAATCACTTTGTAAGTATTTTCTAAAAACATCACTAATATTTGTGAGCACTCAAAAAGCCCTTATAAAAAAACATCAATTCATAGGTACATTCTAAAAAGCCTTGGCAAAAATAACGTTTTTTTTCTGGTTTCTGGTTTGAAGCCCTGAAAAAAACATAGTTGCCTTCAAATACATTTTCATCAAAAAGTCATCCCCAATGTCTAAAAGTTTGGCTACCTCTGCTCTAGAGCTTAAAGTCAATAAATTAGGTCTGTCACTTTGATAATCAAACTTCATGTGAATCTTTATGCATGTTCCCAACAACAAATCTTTATTTTATAATAGCTTATCTAATTTTAAAAGAAAATAATCAATTTTAATCTTTAAATAAATAATAATAATAATAATAACAACAACAACAACAACAACAACAATAATAATAATAATAATAATAATAATAATAATAATAATAATAATAATAATAATAATAATAATAATAATAATAATAATTACTATTATTTAAGTAGAGAAATTTGAAATTAGAATTTTTTCAATTTATATTCATTCTCCACTCCATCTCAAATAAGTGATACACATAACTACATACTTGCAAAAAAGATAGATGATGCCCAATATACATATTTCATGCAGAACCAGCACTTATCAGCTGAATCAGATTATAATCTCCCACACATATATACAAACAGTGCTTGGGCCTATATTAAAATAGAAATTCCTTAAACTTTAATATACAGACTTCAATCTTCTCACCCTTCCAACTATTTAACTATCCATTTCATCAAAAACTAATAATGAAATGTCAAAGTCCTTGTTAGATTTGATATTGTAGTCATACCAATGCAGACATTGTTAATCTAGATTCTTATTTTATTAAACCATTATGTATCCATATATATTAATATTAAATCCGACAAGGGCTTTAAGGGTTCCATTGTTGGTTTTTGAACCAAATGAATGAGTAAATAGTTGAAAGAGTGAGAATATTAAAGCCTTTTCATTAAAATTTAAGGAATTACTATCTTAATATAGGCCAAGCACTGATTGTATATATGTGTGGGAGATTATGATCTAGACCAAATGATGAGTGCTGGTTCTGCTTAAAATAGATATATTGGAGACCATCTACATTTTTTCATGTATGTGATCATGTGTATCAGTTTTTTGAGATGAAACGGAGGATGAATAATGAAAAACTCCTAAGTTCAAATCCCCCAAGTTACATATATAAGAAACATTCAGTAGACTGAATGAATAAACTTATTAAATAATAATTATTATTAATTCAGTGTTATAGAAATCCATATTATGATAAATAAAGAGACTTATTTTACACATTTTTGATATTGGAAATAATCTAGATTTTTCTAGCATTAAAATCTTATTCACATTCAATATGTTGTCTAAGAATAATTAGAGAGGATACTAAATGTTTAAACATATCTAACTGAATTAATTATCAAAATTAAAAGCTTTTACTCAATTGAAATATATATATATATATATATATATATATATATATATATATATGTAATATACAAATCAATATATATATATCAAAATACAGTACAATTTATATAAATTATATTCTTTTAGAAGTACTTTCGACTATACACTTTGTAGTCTTTATCAACTATATAACGTTGAATAATCAAAACGAGACAACCCTTAACAATATCCATAGTTCAATTCAGATTTCCCACAATTCTGTTATCTTAACATTTGATGACTGGCGATTCATTAACATTTGACGATTTCTTGAAATCAACATAGCCTCTTTGATTTTACGTTTATTATGACAACGTTCAATTTGAATAATTTTCATATTTTTATAATCAAATTTAAATCCATATTGACAAGATTTATTATGATCAAATATAACAGATGATGAAGGTTTATTTACATCTGTTCCATATTGATTCTCTTTTTGAATTCTATTATATAAAAGCATATGTTCTTTTATTCTCTTCTCAAATGTACACTTAGATTCACCAATGTACTGTACGCCGCATCCACATATCAATCTATATATAATAGAATTTTGATTAAACTTTGAATTTTGAATTTTAGAATTATTAAGCAATCTATTTATGTTATTTGTAGAGAAAAAAGCAATATGACACAAACCATTATAAATTTTCCTAATAAACTTGACCTGCTCATCTGATATAAATGGCATTGAAATCCATTTCATTTTGATATTTTTATTTTTAATTTTATTATAGTGTTGATTTCTTTTAAATCCTTTAATAATATTAGCAATTGCATTTTTTAATGCATTTTTATAATGCAATTGCTAATATTATTAAAGGATTTAAAAGAAATCAACACTATAATAAAATTAAAAATAAAAATATCAAAATGAAATGGATTTCAATGCCATTTATATCAGATGAGCAGGTCAAGTTTATTAGGAAAATTTATAATGGTTTGTGTCATATTGCTTTTTTCTCTACAAATAACATAAATAGATTGCTTAATAATTCTAAAATTCAAAATTCAAAGTTTAATCAAAATTCTATTATATATAGATTAATATGTGGATGCGGCGTACAATACATTGGTGAATCTAAGTGTACATTTGAGAAGAGAATAAAAGAACATATGCTTTTATATAATAGAATTCAAAAAGAGAATCAATATGGAACAGATGTAAATAAACCTTCATCATCTGTTATATTTGATCATAATAAATATTGTCAATATGGATTTAAATTTGATTATAAAAATATGAAAATTATTCAAATTGAACGTTGTCATAATAAACGTAAAATCAAAGAGGCTATGTTGATTTCAAGAAATCGTCAAATGTTAATGAATCGCCAGTCATCAAATGTTAAGATAACAGAATTGTGGGAAATCTGAATTGAACTATGGGTATTGTTAAGGGTTGTCTCGTTTTGATTATTCAACGTTATATAGTTGATAAAGACTACAAAGTGTATAGTCGAAAGTACTTCTAAAAGAATATAATTTATATAAATTGTACTGTATTTTGATATATATATTGATTTGTATATTACATATATTGTGAAATGAATACAGATATCAAACTTTATTTATTATATATATACATATATATATATATATATATATATTCTATTTTAGTTTTAGAAAATCACAGCCAGATGATATAGACTGATTAATGAAATTAGTAGTCTATAAAGACTTTTTTCATTCAAAAGGCAAATCTTTTTAAATGCAATCTCTTGATATTTATAGAAATAAAGTCCTACAGTAAACATATACATGTTTACAGAAGCAAAATCATACAGCATATCTAGTTTCCTCGTTATAATAGAACTCTCCTGCCAAGAGTTGAATGTTATAAATAATTTTAACACATTATTGAAACAGGTAAAACTCTCCATACAGTAGTGCCACTCAGTGCAAACCAGAGTAATCAATAGATGTCAAAAGGCTTGTGCATAAAATCTCTATCTAGTACCTACTCATCCAATATTCCCAGACTAGTTTCTAGCTTGTGGCTTTCATCAGTGATGAGCCTTGGATCTGAGAGGACTGCACCTAGATCTTAGGATCTAATGCAATCCTTCAGCAGCCACCTTTTATCTCTACTTAATTACAAAACTATGAGAATAAATTGAAAACACAATATTTTTAATCCAAGCTCATTAGCTTATATAGTCATATAGGTCTGAACTCAATTCATTACCCGTACAATTTATTGTAACCTCCTCACTGAATGCAATTTTGGTGATGAACTTTGTAATCATTCTTTTCTACTTTTATTATATGCTGCTATATCAGTTCATTTAAATATCCCATCTGGGTGATAAGAAAACACAATTTTATCTTTTTTATCTATCAGGTTTTTATGATTGGATATGAACTAAGATTCCTTTACCCAATTTATTTTTTCTTAACTTCCATTTATTATAAATCCAGTTAACCTATTTTACTGCATGAGGTGAACATGAAATATCTCTTTTCAATATGTATATTGACCTTATCTTATTATTTAACCAAGATATAAGATAGTATATCACAGTCGAATTTTGCGTTGTGAAGTAGAACAATACAGAGGGAACAGGATCAGTTTTACTAGAATCTTTTTCATTAGCTATGCCTAGCCTCAATATTGTTAATTACAAACCAGAATAGGTTGAATCTTATTTATATTAAGCTGATTTTGTGTGTTCTACTTCAGAATATAAAAAAATAAAATACATATTATTATTGAATGTGATCCTATTCATAATTAATCATGTGCATAGGTAATTATATTTTTTTAATCATTATTATTTAATATAATATAATTAGTTATATAAATATATAATGCAAGAAAATATTGAAAAATGTTTTATTAAATATATTCAGAATACGTCTATATAATACATTTGTATTGTTCGAAACTTTATAATTAAGTAGAATATTTTTCCTTCTTATCAATATTTTATTCTGATATGATAATAATTCATAATACGTATTTTATGGACTTTTTTCCCACATAACAAATTTTTCACATTTTCAAACTTTTCATACTTTGAAACCCATTAATAATTTAAAATACGGATTGCATGAAACATCTGTATAGTTGTTTTTATATTAAATCATAAATATTTCATTAGACATTTTATAACTATTACTTAATAAAAGCTATGTTACTTAGATATAAACAGAATTTTATTGTATAATGTTCACTATCAAAGGAAAAAGAATAATTTAAGGGAAAAAATAATTTTATGTTTTAGTTAATTTGAATGTTATGAGTATATATTAAATAATGAAATATAAATGATTGCTAAACTAATTTTGAATATGTCTATTATATTAATTTAGTATTAAATTAGACATTTTCTTTTTATAAAAAAAATAACAAATAACACTATTTAATGATTAAACCATCAAACATCACATGATCACCATTCTTTAGGCTTACACAATCTGTGTCTGACAGAGGCAAAACTCTCCTTATACTAGCACCACTCAGTGCAAAGCAGAGTATTCAATGGATGCAGGGCTCCTCACCGATGAAAGCCTCAAGGTAAAAACTAGTCTGGGGATATTGGATGAATAGTCACTAGATAGAGATTTTATGCAAAAACCTTCCTGCATTCATTGATTACTCTGGTTTGCACTGAGTGGTGCTACTGTATGGAGAGTTTTGCCTCTTTCAAAAACTATTTAATGATTGCCTATATATTAAATACGTTTGTATCAAATCTTACTTTTATAAAGTAGATTTGACATCATTAAAAACGTTTTTTTTTTGTTATAGTGTCCTATTTAGTGATTGTATGATAAATTGTTTGAGAAATCAATGAGGTTCAAACAGTATAATGGCTATTAAACATTTAATAGTAGCTCAGTTAGTTGTAACATAATTTCTTTGTTAATCAATTGGGAATCAATGAGGGAAGGTTTATATCTGAGTCCTTTACTCTTTCATTGCTTTAAAATGCTCAGGTCCATTGGATCCTGTGATTGTAATGGAAGAAATCACATATTATTATCATTGGTATGCTTTTATATATATATATATATATATGATAAACAAAACAAGTTATAAGTTTCGTAACCTGCTCTTAGCTTGCATTTTATGATCACTAGATGGAGCTTTACCAATAGCTCACTAACAAGCTTTGTTTACATAAACGCTGAGAAAGATAGAATTCAATATTTCTTTCAAGCTGATAGAAACATGTTTCATAAATGCTGATTGTAGAGTTGGTGTTTAGATCTAGTTTCTAGTCTTCCTACTCTTTACTAACGTGAGCCAACTATCTAGAAACCATGGTCTAAAGGTTCGAGACAACAAAAAAGATATTGAATTCTATCTCTCTCAGCATTTATGAAAACAAAGCTTGTTAGTGAGCAATTGGTAAAGCTCCATCTAGTGATCATATATATATATATATATATTCTAACCTCCCCCCGTGCATTCTCACCCCAAAATATATTGTTTATTACGAATATTACGGGTTCTAGCTCAGTTAACAAATAAATAAATGAAATATTCAGCATTAATTAAAATGATTACTAGCTCTAATTTTAAAATACAAATGCGGTTCAATTTTAAAATGAATTAACAAATATTTACTATTTTCATAAGACATGGAGTGACAATACAGGGAACGAGATAGACTACATTGAGCCATTATCCACACGATACTACCTCAATGGCATAAGAACACTATTCCCCCTTTTTACTATACCAAATAACTAACTCATAGTATTCTTATGACTTTCTAAGCTCTATTCACTACGATTAAAATAATAATCATATCTTAATCTTCTTTATAACAAGAATCTAGCTCAATTAAATAAAATGAAGTAAAATAAATAAAATCTCGGGTTCATAAATTGTATTCTAACTGATTTAAAATTACGGTAGTAAAATATGAAAAGGGAATTTTATGTCATAATCTACTACACAGCAACTAATAATAATAAAAATAATAATAACAATAATAATATAATCTTATTTCTTCCTAAATGAAATAAATAAATATGTACGTGGTAGTATTTTAATAATCTGACAACAGAATACGTGTGGCAACATTAGCATATAATTAAATGTAATATTGTGGGAACTGACTTATGACCAATAAATAATATAAAATTATGATCTTTTAATTTTAAAATACCAATAAATTCTCAAAATTCTTATAACACTTTTATGTTTACCTTTTGTGCAAAATTTATATGTCTGTTTCAATTATAAATGTATCGTGATTTCATGCATCCATGTGGAGAAATAACAACTCGGACACAAAAACTTTAAAACAAATTTAAAACAAAGTTTATTAACAACATAAATAAATTAACAATATTTTTACACTATATACATTGGATATCCCTTACTTTCATATCTCAACTTAGTTTATTAGTTTATAAAATGAAATCAAAATATTATTTACTTTTCCTAGTTAAATCTTATTTTTTTTTTTTTTTTAACACTTAAGAAAATATAGTATTATTACTTGATTTATTATTATGGTTAGCTTATTACAAAATGCATTTCTTATATGATTATCACAAACACTTTTCATCCCTAATATTATTAAAATTACATTTTTTACAAAAATTTACATTCGTAATAAAATTCTACAAAATAATAAAATTTAGTTTCATATTGGTTGTATGGAATCTTACAAAATCAAAACACTATTCTACATTCGGTATTAGGTTTTTATTATTCATTATCCGATGTTTATTAATCCTAATATTCTAGCCTTACTTCGGATGATATAATTATAACTATTAATATACCATGCACAAGTATATGTTCATTATACCTTATTGAATTTTCTCTTGATAAATATGCAATACTCATTCCCTCCAACATTAATATTTAAAAAAAAATTCAAATTTTATTATCACTTTTAAAATACTTGGTTTAGATTTCTTTTCAAAATTTTATATTCATTTCTGAATTAATTTTACAATGTATTATATGATTCTTTCTCTCTTTATGATATTTTGGACTTTCAATTTTAAAGTTACACAATTCTATACATTCAAGCAAATAAACTATTCTTACATAAACGATAACATATCTTCAGTTCTATTTTATTCATTATTTCTTTGAAAATATCTTTCTGACCGATGCAGATTCATGAAATAAGGATAGCAAAGATAGATGCATAGGATCAAAATACAACTAGAATATTACTCGTCATATACCTTGACAATCATGGCACAGTGAATTAAAAGACACTATAGAGGAGTGACTTTTACCTGTCTACCAACCTCTATCATAGGAACGATGCTAAAGCTATTTCTTCCGCTTTATTCTAACATCAAAAGTTTAAAGATATGCAAAAACACTGTCCAAACCATATGTGTTCAGTCATAGGACTTTGTTAACTATACTAAATCACACAAAACTAAATATGATCCAAATCCCTTATATTTTCCTATTTCTTAAAAAAACACATCATCTTGGTTTCCTCTCCACTAGTACTTCCAAGTCACTATCCGATCTTATTTCTCAAGATTTTTTCTATACTGTACATCGACAAATACATATCTGCATTACTAACAATAATAAAATTCATTGATATTTTAAAACTATTCCACTGTTCTATAAGAAAATCTTTTTACTACTTTCCTCCGTATATTTAATCATATACAAACTATTTAAACATCTAAATACTTTATCACATGAAAGTTCAAAAGAATCACACAATTGTTCTGTTAAATTATATTATTAATATACTTTAAATAAATTGTTGTATGCATATTCCGAATTACTCCTATCTCATTATATGTTAAAATGTTGCATAAAATGTGTACATATAATTAAGACTTTCACACTTCATTCTTAAGTCAATAGATGATCCAAAAAAAAATACATTATGCATTATAAATAGCCATTACAAAAAAAAATACCAAAACGACCTTTATCTCGATCGGGTTCCGTAGGCTTCACCATCCATTTGATCCTTGTAGATATAAGATTCACATCCATACACTTTATTTTAAACACTATTTCTATAATTTTATCAAGCTATTATATTTAAATTTTAATATTACTAAATTTATGTTTTATGTTTTCCCTAATCTCACATAACATTTTATATTTTAAAATAAATTAGTAAAAAATATTCCAAACTATATTTACTGTACTTCTTCATCAAATTTCCTTGAAAACCATTCATACTAAAGCTAAAAAAAAATGTTTATTATTTCTTCTTCAGTCACTTAATGTTCTTCTCCCTGCTTGTTCAATTTTAAGGCAAAACAATTATTGCTCTGTTTAATAAATATTCATAGATGACAATCCTTGGTTTTTTATAATATTTAATACAATTATTAATTATGATATCAATTAATCCCGTAAAGAAAACTTCTAAATATTCTCTTCTAATATTTTTTGCTAATATTTTCTCCCGCGCGACTTTTACGATGCATCTTCTCAGTACTTTGATTTAAATATTCAATAAAACTTTTCTGTTTCCATGGATTCATTTCATTAAGTAAATTAGATTTATATTTTCCAAATCTTTATCTTTATTAAGCATTTCTCTAATGAACACTTTATAATATTTTTAATTCTTCTTAGAGAAAGTTTTCTGTTCCTTTTTCATAAAACACAATTGCTCTTTCATATTATTATTCTGTAACTTTTTTCCTTCTTTTAAAATTCTGGTACTATATACTTTGTAATGTTTCCTTTAAAAAGACAAACATTCTTTCTCCATTATAACTTTTACATAATTTTTTCTTTATGATATATGCATCTTAATTTTTCCATAGAGAAGAATAAAAAAAAAAAACTTCGGAGTAGCCTTTTAAAATTGAGCGTCATAATTTTTCCTGATGGTAAATAACCTTTCTTTTAAGTTTTCGGTATAATGTCCAAATTATATTTATCTGAGTTACAATAATAAGTTTCTGGTTGAGCATAAATAAAGCTGTATCAAGGCACTTTACAAATATTTTTCCTTTATCATAACTTCTATATACTGTTTTCTGTAGTATTTCCATTTTTACTGCAAGGTTTTGGCTAAACTTGAATAAAATCCTGGTAAGAAATCTTTTAAATTAGCCCTCCATTTAAAGGCAGTTCAAAATATTATATGTTAAAACAAAACTTTTAAAATAAATACAAAATTTTTAAAAATTATAACACTTTTCTAGCTTACGATCTTATACAGCTAAAAAAAATATGTTACTCCTTCCTTTACTTACACATTACTTCTCCCGCTCCGTCTAATTCTTATATTTCGTCTGCTAAAATACCTCCGTTGATTGGTTAATTACTTTTTAGCGCGAACAAATTTACACTTTTTTTAGTTTTATAACAGACTAGACTTTTTTAAAATAAAGAATTTATGATGTCATGTTTTAAAATATTACTTAGAATAGTATTTTTAAACTCAATTATAGTTTTATCAGAGTCATTTATTTTTTTTTAAAACAATTATTAAAATAATATTTAATATCTATTTTAATATTAATATTTAATTTATCTTGTTTTTATTTAAATAAAATATTTAATTTTTTTATTAACTGTATTCAACTTTTAAACACTACTTAAATATTACATCATTTAAACATTTAAAATAGCTATTTAATATTTCAACATTCATTTCAACGATAGATAGCAATTACATTTAGTTTTATAATTCACAAACTTTATTATTATATTCTAACAAGCGTGTGTGTGAAGGTATATAATATACAGTCACATGATTACTAACTTTATCAGATGATTTGATTTTTAATTTACGTCTCGGTCTAAATTACCAAAACTGATATATTTTATAAAATTTTGAAAAATAATTTTAAATATGTAGAACTAAATATAATTCTCACCATCCCAAAGTTTATTTTAAAATATATTAGATTAAATTTGAATATTAATTATAATTATATTATTACATATAGCGTTTTTTTTTAATTTATTAGTTTTAAAACATTACAATGGAATTGTTAATATACTTTTAACTATTTATAGCTGTGTTATTTTATATGGCCAGCTTTTACAACCATAAGCAAGAATATAATTAAGCTTTATTTAATTGTTTTTTTAAATAATTCATTACACTTTTATATACCAGGTATTCAATTCAGCCTTAAATTGTACTATAAAATCTAATTGATCATACAATTATCAATATATTACACAAACGTATTTTAAAATTTAAAATTTTTTTTAGCAATTGACCATTCTACCTTATTATGACCTATAGATAAGGGCACAATATATATATATATATATATTGTAACGGGCATAGACAATGTTACATTGTTTTTTTTTTTTTATTAAATAATTTAATATATTGGTAAACATGAAAAAAATAAAATTCGCAAATAAAACTTCCTTTTTAAGAATTAAAAATTGAAAATTAAAAAATCATCTTAAACTCATATATATATAAAATCGCACAGATAAAAAAAAAAATATTAAAATAAAACTTTATTAAAAATAGAAAAACTAAATCTTTCAACAAAAAGATTTAGAGATAAAAATATCTTTAAGTTTGAAAAACACATTAATTAACCAGAAATGGAAATGATTATTTTAATTAGTCAAAGTGAACTAGCCTTTGGGCATTTAAATGTATAAGCAATGGTCAGATAGAAAAACAATAGAAACTAATAGCAAATGAGAGAAATCCATCGGGAAATCGGATCTCAACAGAAGGATCATCATCAACAATGATGTAATGTCCATTGGATCCTAAAGGTAATATAAAAGGAAAAGTTTGGAAATTATTAGGGCATTATTATTAAGAGTGGTGATATGTATTAGTGCGGAGTTGTGGGAGAAGGGATTGAAAAGATGCACTCTTCAATCCCTTCAGTTTTGTTAAAAAAAAAGAAATGACATCGTTTTCTACATTGAGGACCAGTCAAAGCAAAAGACCTCTGGATGAATAAATAAGTCGGCCAACAGAATACCAATCTCTTTAGGATGGCGTGGGAATTCACGTTCAAGCGGCAAGCAATGGATAAAAGGAACGTTTTGAAATCGTAAGAACTTTTTGAACTCTCAGCTTTAAATATATATAATTAATGAACATTTCTAAACAATAAGAACTTTACTTCTAAACTTGTTCCGTATTTTTAAAAAAATAGAAATAGATTCCTATCTGACCAAACTAAATTATTTATTAATTAGGTATAATTTATTTGATGTATTTCTTTTGTAAAATCATTTCCATTTATTTATTTATTTATTTGTTCTTTAAGTTTTATTATGATTTCTGTTTTTTGTTAAACTAGTTATATAAATGTTAAATTTAAGTTGGGTGTGAATGGCTATATAGATTTGTAAAGTTATATATATATAGTTTAAGGGAGGGTAATCTTAGGTTATTCGTTTCGTAGTTGAATTAGCTCAATGGATTGGATATATTTGTGTAATTAGTAGATGTTGTATGAGATCCGCTATGGGCAGGATTGCATATATATGCCACACACCTTCTGTTTGCCTATGGATGGGTTTGTAAGTCAGCAAAGGACCGCAGTCCATTCCTATGCAGTTTTTGTTTATTGTTCTACTCACCAACAGATGTAGCATTCCTGTTGGTGGAGAGACAATGTCTTCTCTAACTTTACTTACTGTTCAGATGTACATTCCTGACAGTATAGTATTTTGTGTTGTCGTATTTTCATGCTACATTGCATACATAAATGTATCAGATGGATTGGCGCTGGTCTGACTGCGAACTTTTTGCCTAAGGTTAAAAAAGGGAAAGAATATTTTCTTTTCAAATGCAAATCTATGTAGTCTATTCATACTCGACACTCTAAATAAAAATGCATTAAATTTAGGTTGGGTATAGATGCTTGCATGGGTTCGTTACCAGTTAATTATGTTTTTGGTTTTCATATTTGATCAAAATATATAGGCATTCGGTAAATACTGATACCTTACAGTGAGTATCTAAGATGTATTTATGTCAGATGTCTTTTAAGTTATTGGTATCTTGCAGCATCTTATGGTGAATGCTATTGGGTTTTTATAAATTTCCCTCTGCAATTGACTTTATCAATGACTTTATATTTTGATCGGTTATGTTTATTTTGAAATGTTTTTAACCATGTAATCTATGTAACCGATCTATACTCAACATTATAAAACAAACTTTCATAAATCCATCTGTGTGAACTTAATTAAAATGTAAATTTATAATATTATAAAAATTAAAATGTAAATTTAAATTCTAAAATCAAATTAAAATCTAAAATAAACATACTAAAATAAAAATGTTAAATTTTATATATATGTGCGTAAATAAATGTTTGTATGTTAATTACTAGCAGTGGCTTATTTTATTCTTTTTTAAAAATATTCTTAGATAAGAATTTATTGTAAATATAAATCTCTGCTGTTCCATTGATCTAGTGACAATGGGCTAACAGCCGGATATCAAAATTTATAAAATAAAAAAAAAATATTTTTTTTGACTTACATATCTGCCTACTATATAAATTTTTCTAGGTTCAAATGCCTAGATGGCGCCCTTGTAGTGCAGATTACGTTAAGTGCTTCTCCGGATCGTTATAATATATATATATATTGAAATGAGTTACATAAATTGTTTACATAATGTTTTAAGGAGGCAGTTTACTATGACTGTTACTAAAGTGAGATATAAAAGTTTTTCTGATTTAATCATATTGAAAACTGACAAGGAAAAGATAGATTACTAATCCAGTGATCACATGATTGTCATGGTTAAACTCTTTCTATAAAGTGGATGCTTAGCTTCACTTTTTCATATAACTAATCTCAACATTTTCAATCATTATCTATCCACTGCAGAATGAAGGCCTCTCTAAGTTTGATCTAAAAATAAGTATATTAATAATAAACTAATTATATCAATTACTAGTAACATATTAACCTTAATTAAAATATCCACAAAATTATTAAAAAAAAAATTAAAATATTATCTAAAACTAAAAAAATTAATAGAACTCTTTTCTGGGAAATGTTTTTTTAATGTAAATGTCTACCAAGAAAATATATATACCATTAAGAATTAAAAAAAAATGAAGTAATACATAAATATCATTAAAAATCAATCAACATTTAGGCAATCCAAATATCATTAACAATCAACTATTTCAAACTGTTGTCAAGGCAACCTTCTTTTAACAATAAAGATAGAATACGACCTTCATTAATGGTCCAATATATTAATATAGATATTAAAGATTGCAACTTGATCAGAGAGATTGAAATTATTGATACAAAGAATTTTAAATATATCGTTTTAAACAGGTAAATATAACCTGTTCTGAATGCAGACTAATAAATAGTCAATTATACCATTACAAACTGCAATTATAATTTCAAAATTGCACCCAAAGTATTACTTAAATAATAAGTGTAAGAATGCTCAATGCTAAATGTGTTTGTAAATAATGATTACATGCCAGTCAACACTTAGACAATCCCAATATCATTAACAATCAACAATTTCATACTGTTGTCAAGGTAATCTCCTTTTAACAATAGAGGTGAGATCCCACCTTCATTAATGGTTCAATACACACATATATATATATATATATATATGTGTGTGTCTTTATATATATAATCTACATTTTATTTAATATATATACAAAAAATGTACAGAATTAAAAAGTATGCAATATTTCTGTTGTCATCAACAAACGCAAAGAAAGAATAGAAAAAGAAGTTGACACAGTATAGAAATTTTTTATTGATTCTTAGTGTATTCTATAATTTTACAAGTATATAACAATTGTATAAATTGCTTGCATACTGTTACATAATATTTGACAATAAGAAGTGTAATGTACTGAAAAGAGACAACAAATAGTTCAATTCATACCTATAATATCTCAAATTTTTTTACCTAGGATCATCATAACCAAAACTTGGCCATCAACAATTTATATCAGTTGGGCTCTCTCATAGCTTAAGCCTTTGTTCACATTAACACTTCTCCTTAGATTTCACTTTTAAAAATAAATATCTGGACTCTTCTTCAGTTTCATCATCGTAATTATGTTAGAATATGACACTCTTCAAATTTGGTATACATGTCATTGAACTTAAACAAATTGTCATACCATTACAGTTATAGTTTCATCAAACTTTTGCCTATGTAACATGAAATTATTCTTTTGTAAATATATTAATGTTTCTATATAGTTTATTATTAATATAAAAAAAAATTAATAAAAAAAGTGTATAACAAATTCTCCTTTTCTATAGATAATAAACACTTTAGTAGCAGAAACAGTTTGATAAGTTAATACAATTTCTGAAAAAAAAAACATTATCAAATCTCATTTAGCTTATTGGTTAACTACAGAAACAAAATGCATCATTTGAAGATGATGCTGATCTTTTTTGTCTCTTTCCTGCAGCTATCTATAGTTCTAGTATACTGGTTTGGGGTTCATTTAACAGTAGAAAGTGAAATTAAAATTACATTGATTTATTTGTTAAAAACAAAACAAAAAAAGTATGAATATTTGATAGAGAGGAAATTCTTAGAAGAAGCGGAAGTTATGTTCTAAAGTGCTTATTGGTTGATTTTTTTTGACAGAACAGTTGCAATTCTATTTGCAAACTTCTCCTCTTATTATTGTTAGTAATCAGCAAAAAATTGACCTTTGATGTAATTCAATTGAATATTTATGTCTATTTTTACAAAACATTTATATACTAACGTGAAAGGCTTAAACCTTCAAAACCTGCACCTTAAATATGCCAACGTACAGCCAATAAGATGTAATAATAACTGCACGTGGACCTCTTAATTCTGAAACACAAGTCAAAACTATCAGAAAAAGATGGGACCCACCTTCTTCTATGCCTCAATTTATATATAAATAAGCCAGACTCAAGCATTTCAAACTATGAGTGTGAATCTTAAAACACCTTCACATTTAATTCACTAAATATTATATATAAATAAACAACATTTATATAGTAATTATTAAAAAAATATGTTCATAATTCCATTTCATTTTGTTTGGATGTGTTTTAAATTTAACATGCTATGGCTATTTAGGAAAACGCATACTGCTATCAATTTTGAAATGCCCATTATTTCATATTATTTTGTTAATGTGAACAGGTACTCATCTAAGTAACTACATTGATGAGCAGGCTATCAGCCAAATACAATATGTATAATAAGGAATATATATATATATATATATATATATATTGATCAGAGATTGACCACAGAAAACATTTAACATAACTTTTATTATAAGGCAACAAGAACAGACATTAATATATAACAATTCAACTAGTTCGAACAATTATCAATTATAAATGTAAACAATTCACAAGTACACTATCACATAATAATTGTTACTTTATACTGGAAAATCTACAAAAATTATAAAAAAGAAATGTGACCTGTATTTCAACCTAAATATATTTTGGTGCCTACAGACAGAAGATAGATACTGGCAGGGTTTTATATATGTATAATTCTCTAGAGTACTATACTTCATGTGAACCACTAAAGCAATTTGTTATCTGACAAATGAAGTTTATATCCCCATTAGTTCTAAATGACAGTTCTTTTAATCTTTTAATTAAGAACATTTTCTAATTACAGTACTAAGTTTTTAATTATGTTTCAACTTAAGTACAGTCTTAATCATACCTTCATATTTATTTTATCTCTACAGATAACAATTTATACCTAAGCATTTTTGACATTTATAAAAAAATACTAATATTTATTCTATAATTAACAATTTATATTTTTGCTAGACATAACAGAACCTAACTAAATTTTAATAGTAGATGAATTTCGTTTCTGTTTTCTATATCCATGATTTCAAAATATGTAATATCCAGAAATCTCCATTAAGTGTCATGATATTTGTTAAATTAATTCAAGTATGGCTTTATGCATATTCTAATTTTTAATAGTGGTATAGACACACATATTCATTGAAAGCAGTCAACACTTAGATAATACAAATATCAATAACAATCAATAATCTCTATTTTTTATTAAGGCAACCTCCTTTTAACAATAAAGGATTTAATTCCATCTTTATTTATGGCATAATATGTTAGATTCCAACTTGACTACAGAGTGAAATTATTGACACAAAGAAGTTTAAATAAATCTCATTAAACAAAGAAATATATCCTGCTCTGAATACAGATTACATAGTCAATTATAACATTCGAACTGCAATTATAACTTTCAAACTGCACTTCCACCATTATAGTTAAAAGGAAGTTGCCTTGACAACAGATTAAGATTGTTGACTGCTTTCAATGAATTTATATTTATAAACCCATTTTGCTTGAGCATTATTAGCTTTATTATTTAAATAATACATTGTTGCAATGCAGTTTTAATGTTATAATTGACTATTTGTTAGTCTGCATTCAGAACAGGTTATATTTACCTGTTTAATGAGGTTTATTTAAACTTCTTTGTATCAATAATTTCACTCTCTGTGATCAAGTTACGACCTGTAATGTCTATATAAACCTAATAGACCACAAATAGAGGCAGATTTCTACCTTTATTGTTAAAAAAGGTTGCCACGACAACAGATAAAGATTGTGGATTGTTTTAATATTGTCTAAGTGTTGTCTGCTTTTAATAAATTTACATATACATGTATATATATATGGGCATGTTTCTGTATCTGTTGTGCATATGATGAGTGCTGGTCTTCAGCATGAAATATGTTTTTTTATCATTTTCACATTATGTGGTCGTGTCTATCGGTTGTATAAGATGGAGTGGATAGCTGTAGAGAACATAAAAGTCTGAGTTCAAATCCCTTCTAATTACATTAAGTTTAGTATAGACAATATACTTGTATTTAAATATTAAAAGGCTTTAATTATTTATTATGAAACAAAAGCTATACAACTGCATTTGTGAACTTATATTCAACATTGATTTTATAAACAAGCTATTAATGTTTTCACTTCACTAATTACACTTCAAATTTTAACGGCTTAAAAGTTCAAATTTTTTAGCGATTATTAAAACATTTTAAAATTCCCTACATTGTAATCTCGTATGTGTGTCTATTTTTATAAATTACAGAAAAGAAAATGGATTTGTAATTTAATATAAAATCAATTTTTATTAAACTTCAGGCTAATATAATTTGAAAGTTGAAAACTTTTATTTTAAAAATAAACTATAAATTAAAAATTAAAATTTTTGGATAATAATATAATAAACTTTTTTTTCTTTCAAAGAATTAGAAACTAAAATTAAAAAACAAAAACAAATTAGGGATTGTTTGTTGTCAAAATATGATAACTAATTAATGTAAACTTTTACAAAATTAAAATATACAAAATAAAGAATAATTTTAAATGTATAAAAAGAGAAATAAACAAAAAGTTAAGTACTGCGGTAAAAAAAAAAAAATGTCGTCAAGCGTTGACGGCCTAGCGGTTAGCATAGCTAGCTGCCTTCCAAACAGCCGGCCCGGGTTCGCTTCCCGATCACCTCTTTGACATATATATATATAAATGTTAAATGAAGTAGTAAAAAAATAAAAATAATTAAGTTAATTAAACAACTTTTAATAACAAATTTGCACATCACTAAAATTGGAGTTTTTAAAAAAATATACGGTTTAAATCAGTCACACGGTTTAGATCAGGAATGAACAAGATGCCGATCATTGTTCACTCGTCACCCAGAGATTTTGAAGTGGTTGCTTAAATTAAAAAAAAACTAATGGTAATCAATAATCCAGTGTACTACATTAGATGACTATACATTTTCCCCACACATACAGCTACTAAAAGTTAGAATCAATATCTCACAACTGAGATGACTGTATAGTCAGCAAGCTAGCCAATAAATGTGTCTTCATCCATATGAACAATGATATGCTGATTACAAATTCATCAACTAGAAAGTGTTCATTATAACAAAATGGTGTAAAACTTCATGACATGCAAGTATTTAGAATTTCAAAGACCCTCAATGTAATATCAACATGGGCTGAAGTCTTTTCAAATTTAGAAAATTTTTTTTTTTTTAATATCCTAACAGGCAGCCCTCTTCCTCTTGCAGAAAATTAGAAATCACTAATAGATCCACTTTTGTCAATGCAGAAACTTAATTTGAATCCTCCAAAAATAAATATCTATTGGGAGATCTATATAATATTATATCCCAATTCTCAATATAATAATAACCCTATTATCAACATTATTTACAAACAACTGTGTATTATGAGCTCAGACTTTCACACAACCCTCAACTCTCCACACTATCTCATAACACTGATACGCTTGAACACATATATGTCTAAAAGATAAATAATCACCAATATATGTATTTCATGCTAAACCAGCACTCATCAGTTGATCCATATTATCATCTCTACACATATAAACAATAAGTACTCAGATTTATATTAAGATAGCCAATCTTCATATTTTTTAATGGACAGGCATCAATCCACTCCACCCTCCAACTCTTCAGCTGTCCATCCTATTGAAAATCTGATGATGGAACACTTTGATGAGCTTTGAGCATTCCATCATCAGATTTTCAATAGAATGGATAGCTGAAGAGTTGGAGGATGAAGTGGATTGAAGTTCCATCATCAAATTTTCAATAGGGCAAACAGCTGAAGAGTTGCAGCGTGGAGTGGATTGAAGCGTGTCCATTAAAGTATGAAGATTGGCTATCTTAATATAAATCTGAGAACTTAGTCAGCATCACTGTGGGCTTTGAGCATTCCATCATCAGATTTACAATAGGATGGACAGCTGAATAGTTGGAGGGTAGAGTGGATTGATGTTCCATCATCAGATTTTCAATAGGATGGACAGCTGAAGAGTTGAAGGGTGGAGTGGATTGAAGCCTGTCCATTAAAGTATGAAGATTGGCTATCTTAATATAAATCTGAGAACTTAGTCAGCATCCATGTTGGCATTAAGCATTCCATTATCAGATTTTCAATAGAATGGACAGCTAATGAGTTGGAGGGTGGAGTGGATTGAAACCTGTCCATTAAAATATGAAGATTGGCTATCTTAATATAAATCTAAGCACTTATTGCATGTATGTGAAGAGATGATAATCTGGACCAACTGATGAGTGCTGGTTTAGCATGAAATATGATTATTGGTGATTATTTATCTTTTAGACATATATGTGGCCAAGTGTTTCAGTGGTATAAGATAGTGTGGAGAGTTGATGGTCGTGTGCCTGTATATTAGATATTAAACAACTGTGTAGTAAATTTATATTTCTAAATATTTTGATTTTCTGTTAAAATTGAACTTAGAGTCTTTACCTACTCTGAACTTTTTTGTAGATATATAAAAAAGTAAAAATACTGATGGTCCATGTTTGTTTGTCACAAAGAGGTCAAAACACATTTTTTTTTTGCATGTCCAATCAATAATTGTATTCATGCAATGATTCCTATATTATTTTAAAGTTAGCAAAATTGACATCATTTATCTCTTAAGTACATTTCCCCAAGGGTGGCTTCTCATATTAGAAGCAGTAATTTCATTTTATATGCTTTTTAATATGATGCATTTTTACTTATAACAATAATTCAAGAAGGCACCCAAATACATTTACAAATAAGTTGGAAAAAAGTTGCAGAACATATCTATATTGACACTTAGTCACTAATGCAACAATACTCTAGTCTTTAATATGATCTACTGCACTTCATGGACTTATTAAAGAAGAACAGTAATGCAACAGAATTTGTCTTAGATATTACATTAATAACAGTAATGATGTACTTGAATGCATGTGAGCCACATGTAAAAATTCTAAATTGTTTACTTTTTTAATTATCATGTTTGCTGATTATATTTGTACTAATTTGTATGTGGACAATTAACAATGTAAATGCATAGTTTAATAAAGTCCTTTGAAAGATGACAATAATAATAATAAAAATTCAATTCAATATCTATTTATTATGTGCATATCAACATTTAAACTTCAACAGTAATATACAACAAACAAAAAATAAAAACTGCAAAAATTATATATATAGATAATTATGTATAATAATATTATAATTCCATGTCTATATTTCTTCAAATCAATATATGTAATCTTATAATTGAATATTTATAAATACAGTAATTAGATATATGTAGAGTATAACTTTAAAATTTTTATCAACTTAGGAGCATTTTTGACTATCCTCATAGTCTTTGTAAACTAACACTTTGAAAGGCTGACCTTCCCACAATTCTGTGATCTTAACATTTGCTGCCTGTCTGTTAATTAATTCTTGTTTGTATTTGTATATTAGCATAGCTTCCTTTATTTTTCTTTTGTTGTTATTTTTTTCAATTTCAATATTTTTACATTATTATAATTGAAGTTAAAACCATAAATACATGACTTATTATGGTTGTAAAAAATGGATGCTGAAACATTATTATTTATTTTGCAATTTTGTTTCATTTTCTGAACCCTTTTTTAATAACAGCAAGTGATCTTTAAATCTTTTTTCCAATGTGCATCTTGATACCCTATATATCCAATGCCACAACTACATATCCATTTATATATGATGCATTTTTTTTATTTATAAATGTGGTTTTATCATTAGAGTTATTTATTAATTTGTTTAATGTAGGAGATACGTAAAATGCAATGTCATATATATCTTTATAAATTTTCCTTATAAAATTTACTTGATCATTCAAAATATAATTATGTATATATTTATGTTATTAACTATAAATTTAGTTTTTCCTAACATTAATTATAAATATGACACCAAAAATTATCAGTATTATTAAAGTTTAAATTATACTCACATAGTAATAATAGAAAGCCAGATGTCACATGATTTCTATATATAGCTTGCATTTATGAATATGTAAAATTAAGAACTTGCTAATAACCTCTAAACAAGCTTTTTTATGATAAATGCTACTACAATAGAAGGCATTCAAATCATCTTTATCTAGGATTGTCCCTATTCATAGACTCGTTTTGAGCTAGGGCTGTCTTCAGTGAGGAGCTGGGACACCAGATTAAAAAAAACAACTCAAGCTAAGGATTATCTAATAGTTAACTGTCAAGAAGAAGATCTGAAACTTTTAGACATCTATATGTCTTTAAAGTCAGCTCTCCAACTGAAAAAAATCATAAGAGCCTGAATTTAATTCAGATACTCCATATTGAGTTGGGTCCGTTAAAAAGAAATGGTTTAATTGGGTTTTAACCTTTTTAACATAATTTTAAATTTTATGTCTTCAACATTACGTAAATGGCCCTTCAAGCAGAAGGGAGAATACCATCAATAGAAGAGCTATCGATGATACCCACAGTCAGACCAAGCTATGTAAAGCATAACACGATCATATTTCCAGATCGTAGCCCATCTCAACTGCTAGATTCAAACCCTACCATCCAAAGCATTTTATTTGTTTAGAGGTAGACCTCAGGCATCAGCTAATTACATGAAGTAACTAACATGCCTGGATGGTAAGCCCATAATCCAGCTCTTAAAATATCCCAATGATTAGCTCATACTCTGTCTCAGGGTCCAGCATATTTACTTAACACATAAAGTAACTTATACAATAATTGACTGGTGATGCAGTGACAAGAGAGAAAAAGAAAATAGACAAAATAACAATTAATGCAAACATTAATATTTATTTTAAACACACACATATATAATATAACACAATAATATTGAAATTTACATATAAAAATAAATATAAGTAATTACTCAGGCTAAAATTATGATAGTCCTTTGTTAATTAAAGTTTATTCATTTAAATATAAAGAGTTTAGACTGTGATCAGAATATATTTGAAATTTCTTTACCTAAAGTTTCATTGTGTGTATTTTACAAATGGTTGGCCTTTTGATTCTCCATTTATGGCTTGTTTCCATCCTGTGACTCAGCATTGGGGAAGAGAGAGAGAATAGCAGTAGTATCTATTTTATGATTTTGGTATCAGTTTCCAATATTTGTTTCAGGCAGAATAGTTGACTTGTGGAGGTTTGGGACATGAAGTCCTATCAGACACCTACATGACTTATGCAACTTCTCCATTAATGTTGACTGCAGCAGTGAGTGACCAGCTTACTACTGCATTCCAAATATCTGGATCTCTGGTTGTTTGGATTCTGCATTTTGTCCAAATTGAATAATAATAATCCAAACAGATGAATTATGTAGCAAATTGCAGTCCTGACTGTATATCACAAAACCAGAATAAATCACAAACCAGACTAAAGAACCAAAAATAGAGCGGTTTCATATACTTTTTTCTCTTCTACTGTTTCAATCTCTTATCATTATTTTTTAATTTAGATCTCAACTTGAAATGTCTTTTAATTAATTTTCCATTTCAGGTTATCTTAATCCTTTGCTCAGATTCATCTAAACATTCTCAATAAAATAGTTTATAGTTCTTTTTAATTAATACAACTATTGATTTTGATTCTATTATTAATCAAAATCTTATAAACTAATTACATAATGAAAGTTTTTTTTTTCTTTTACAAAAGTTTACAGACTAGATTTTACATATTTATTTGGTTTTTACTTTATGAAATCTCTTTTCTTTAAAAAGAGAGAGAGAAAAGTTTTAACTGTTATTTAATTCTATCATATACATTTCTCCTCCTCCTCCGACTAAGAAATTTTATTCTAAGAGAAAACTATGATGCAGTATTTTTTTGTTTAAAAAAATCTTTAAATTAAGCCACTTATAATTTATTTTTATCTTAATTTTTTAATAAAAATTACAGACATTTATAGCTGTTCAATAGCGGTACAATATATTACTAGGATTGGTCATTTAATTTAACCAAAGTCCCAAGAGCAAAATAATAATAGTAATAATATAAAGTCTGATATCACATGACTTCTATATATAGCTTGCATGCAAAATTAAATGGCTCAACCTATTAATATATGGGGTATCTGAATTAAGTTCAGGCCCATATGATTTTTTCACTTGGAGAGCTGACATTAATGACATGTAGATGTCTAAACATTTCAGATCTTCTTCCTTTTTTCCATATGTCAAAGCATTGGCTGGGAAAGAAACCCACAACATTCAGATCTTCTTGTCAGTAAACTATTAGATAAATGCTTAGCTTGAGTTGGTTTTTCGAAACTGGTGTTGTAGCTCTTCACTGAAAAGAGCCATAGCTCAAAACTGGTCTGGGGATGGGGACAATCCTAGATAAAATGATTTGATTGTCTTCTCTTGTAGTAGCATTTATCATTAAAAAAAGTTTGTTTAGAGCTTATTAGCATGCTCATAATTTTATATATATTTCCTTTGCAATCTATAAACGATAGATTTGCTCAAAAAAGTATTTTTACATTTATGAGTATTAAATACTGTTTTAAAAGTTGAAGGTTCTCCCCTTATAAATTTAATGAATCTTTTGTTCATATTATAAATTTTAGACTCAATATTAATACAATTTGATATATAACAGTGGAGTTTGGCCTAAAGATTTTTAAAGAACTATAATGATTCCAATTGCTGACAAGAAGAAAGCTGTTAAATGTGAAGAGTACAGAACAATATTATGTTATGCTTCTAAAGGATTTTAACTCAAAAAAATTTATGGAAAGATAAAATATTATATTAGAGAAGAATAGTTTGGTTTTCAGAAAGGGAAAAATACAAGAGATGCTATTGGTGATGTTAAAACAATTGCAGAAATATATATTTGAAAAAGATAAAGGTATTGGTATATGTTTTGGAATTTGAAAAAAACATTTGATAGAGCAGGCTGGAATAAACTTAAGACCATCTTAAAGGATAAAGGAGTATTCTGAAAAAAGAGAAGATTGATTTAGAATACGCATACTGGACAAAGGATAAGAATTAAATTGGGGGATAATGGATTGATGAAGTGAATACAGAAGGTGGAGTTAGGCAAGGATGCAGTATGTCAACTTTTCTTTTTAATATTTATTTAGAAAACATGCTAAATATTTATTTAGACTGAGGAGAAGAAAATATTATAGGAAAAATAATAAAGTGTATAAGGTTTGCGAAAGAGATTGTACTTATAGCTGAGGATGAAAAGTGTCTTCCAAATATGTTGAATAAACTGCAAGAATATATGGAATATAAAATAAAGATTAATGTTGAGAAGACTAAGTATTTATGGATAGGGAGAAATGCAAAAAGATTGCAAATTGAAATCTGTAATAACATAGATCAACAGGTAAAGGGATTTATATATTTGGGTGCTTGGTAAAGTGAGGATGGAAGAAGTGATAAGTGAAAAAAAAATTGCATTGAAAAATGAGGCATTTATTAAAACAAAGAAAAAAATTTGTAGACCTTCTAAGAGAGAATTAAGTAAAAGATTAATTAAAGGCTATGGATGATGAAATGTGAACAATGAGTAATAAAATTAGGAACAGATTGAAAGCCTTGGAGATATGTGCATGGAGAAGAATTGGAAAAAAATCAGTTGGATGATTTGTTGGATAAAACAGCAAATGAAGAAGTTTTGAAAAGAGTAAATAAAAAAGAGAAGATTGATTGAGAAAATCAGAGAGAGAGGAAAAAAAAACTGGATTGGACATATATTAAGAAGAAATTATAGTTTAATGAAAGACGTTTAGGAGAGAATAGTGAGTGGAAGTAAGAAGAAAGGATGTAAGAGATTGACTTTGTTGGACAATATAAGAGATGAAAAGAATTACGTAGAATTGAAGAACTGGAAAATGAAAAGAATGGACTAGAAAAATGGATGAATTGATAATGTGACTATTCTCCCAACCTGACCATTTGACAGAATATTGATGATGATAGAAAAGTCATATTCTAATAATGATACAAGAGAAATTATATGAAAGAGATAAATATCTTAGATATCTCAAAATACATACCATTTTTCTATATAGTTTATTAATAATATATTTAATATGTGCACTGAAAGTAAAATTATAACAAAATATAATTGTTAAGTCAGATACAATCTCTTTATATGTAATAATAATGATGATGATGATGATGATGATAATGACAATAATAATAATATATGAATAAGGTAAATATTGCACAGTTCTAAATGAAACTCAAATACAGTAAATGAATACATACCAATGGTACAAAGTTCAACAGAACCACTTATAATTCAAAACACATAGCATGACTCATGCTAAGTTGCATGGTTAGGACTTTTTTGATTTTAAATACATATAACACTCTTGAAATTTTCTAGTATTAATTTATATTCACTTAATATATATATATAAACCAAATACATCATTTCAAAATTAAAGTATTACCCAATGTCACTTTAAAAATTCACCAACAATGATTTTCTTACATCTGATTTACTACAGTGATTACTTTATATTTTGGCATTTTTGTGAATACATATAAATATGGGCACATCAATACATAAAGATTTAGGTATTTTATAACCAGTAAAAGAGTGGAGTGGGTTACTGGGCAGATAAATCGGTCAATATAGTGAAGTCGAAATAAAAGAAATACTGAAAAAAATTAAAAATATAATGTGAATAGAAAGTAGTCTCTTCTTTGCATAATAGCACAGTAAAAAGTAATGAATTTGTGAACATGAATAAGGAGATTCAGATGTTCAATACATCTACATCATCCAAAAAATATTTCCTAGAATGCAAGCACAATAAGAGAATAATATGAGTTTCTGGACTAGTGTGATATGGAAGAATTGAAATGACAATAACACGAACATAATTCAGAAAATTATATATATATATATATATAATTATAGGGGATTTGAATTCAAATTTTTAAGCACTCGTCAACTATCCACACTATCTCATAAACGAATACACATGACCACACACATGTAGAAAAATTAAATAATATATATAATCAGTGCTCAACTTACATTAAGATAGCAAATCTTCATACTGTAATGGACAGGCTTCAATCTAATCCAACCTTCAACTTTTAAGCCATCCATATAATTGAAAATCTGATGATGAAAATCCAAATTCCATTAAAGTATGAAGATTTGCTATCTTAATATAAGCTGAGAACTGATTATATATATGTGTGTGTGGGAGATGATAATCTGGACAAACTGACGAGTGTTGATTTAGCACAAAATATGTATATTGGTGATTATTTATCTTTTTCACTAGTGTGTGGTCATGTGTATCAGTTGTATGAGATAGTGTGGATAGTTGTCAGGTACTTGAATATCTGAGTTCAAATCCCCTATACTTACAATTAAGCTCCCAGGTTTGTGAAGAGTGCCTGGTTTTCATATATAAATAATGAAATGCAGTGCTTATAAAAATATGTAATCAATAATGATGGAAAATGTGATATAATGCTCTTGAATTTTATATATGTAATTGTATCCTTCATAGATAGTATTTGAAGTTTCTTTGCTGAACATCTAGAGAATCAGAAAAATTTACATTTATTGCATATATATATATATATATATATATATATTGCAATAAATGTATACATATATATATATATATATATATATATATATATATGAGAATATATGTCTGCTTTTACAATTATTCACATTGCATTTTGTTCCATATTCAACACAATACAATTATCTAAAATCTTTATTTTAAATGTTTTTATAATAAAATAATAAATAAAATATGTAAATGGCTTTATTGCTTGAGAGTTTATACAATGTGGGCATTAAATTACCAGAATTGGAATCAGTTCAATAACTGTAATTTCCAGTGTGTCACTTAACTAGTGCACTAAATTGCATAAGTATAATGAGAAATGAAATTATTAGAACAAGTTTGTTCATCCATTAGTATGATGCAAAACCATAAGATACAGTGTTCTTTCTATCATTACTACAGTTAATTAATATGTTTAAAGAGAACTCTTATCTGGAACAATATTTAGATAAATCCTTAGCTAATGCTATCACCACATGATTCAATACAACTTCATTTACAAACATAAATATATTAATTTCCAAAAAATGACACCTATGGTTGCAATTATAATAAATTCTGTAAAAATAAACCATTTTTAAATAGATTACTGCATGTTAAATACTCTCCCTAAATCTCTATAGAAAATAGTAAAAGAAATGGCATTATTCACAAAAGCTGCCACTTTCGACATTTTGAGTAAATTTTTCAACCCTTGTTTTACCCTTTTTTAGAAATAGATATTCATTTAGCAATTAATATTTATTAGTTAAATTAATTGATTATAGACCAGCTATAAAAATGATTTTTACAGTTATATCATCTAGCAGTTCATATACATATGATTGTCAATCAACAGTAATTGTTGTTTCATGGCAACATCAAAGACAAAAGTTATCTCTGTTTACATGAATAAAATTTCCTTATTTATGTTTTTTATTAGAATAACAATCCATGAAAAATATTTAATTTTATATATATATATAAACTGAAGATAACTATAAACAATGAGGATTGCCAATTCCTCAACAAGCTTTGTGATAAATGCTTAGCCAGAGCCAGCATTTAAAATATCTGTCAGGAACCCCCCGCAACCCCTGACCATGGTTTCATGCTTTGACACCCCTCAGAGAGGTACCAGGATAGGTTAAGACACTAGATCTAAAAATACCAACCCAAAGCCAAGCACTTATTTAAAAGTTATCCATTGAGTGGAAAATCTGAAATTTTCAGACACCTATATGTCTTCAAACCCAGCTATCCAACTCAAATAGCTATATGAGGCTGATAGATCTTCAGCCATACCATATATTAGTAGTCTTAGCAATATAACATTGTATAAGACTTAAGGCAGAGACTATAAATAGTCAAAATAAGAGTCATAGATCACATGACCCTACTCTTTTAAGTTTGTAAGTTATAAACAATGAGGATTACCAATTCTTCAACAAGCTTTGTGATAAATGCTTAGTCAGAGCCAGCATTTAAGATAACTTTTAAATAAGTGCTTGGCTTTGGGTTGGTATTTTTATATCTAGTGTCTGAACCTACCCTGACACCTCTCTGAGAAGTGCCAAAGCACGAAACCATGGTCCTGGGTTTGGGGGGGGTCCTGATAGAGATATTTTAAATGCTGGCTGTGGCTAACCATTTATCACAAAGCTTGATGAGGAATTGGCAATCCTCATTGTTTATAACTTACAAGCTTAAGAGAATAGGGTCATGTGATCTATGACTCTTATTTTGACTAAAGATAACTATATTTGCTATAATAAAAGTTAGTTATAAAGATAAAATTAGTTCTTAGATACACAGATTATATGCCATTTGGCATGGAAGTATGAGCATAAGTGAATTAAAGTTTACTATTTATTTAATACACTTAATAATTTATATGGTAAATACATTATTGAAATGTCACTAAAATTTTTCAAATATATAAAGAGTTACTATAAAACCATTATTTATCTGTGCTTTTCTTTGAGTATGTGATACTTTGAAGTATATAAAGAAGCCCGCAGTGTGTTTTTCTGATAAAATGTTCAGATTAACTTAAAAAGTTTTAAGAATATCATTTCCTGAATTTCTTAAGAAAGCAAGTTTCCTGAATCTTTAACAATTTTAAAAGAAACAAGAATATATTGTTTCTTTTTTCTTTAATTTAAATTAACTTCTTTCCTCTACTTGTGTATATGTCTACACATATAAATATAAAAGTTAAATCTTGAAGTATTTCTTTTCATTTCCATACAAGTGTATACCTACATCTACATAAAATATTACTAATAATTATTCTCCTTATCTCCAAAATGAAAAACCAATCTATCATTTTATACTAATAGGTAAAATTAAAATCAGGTTCATAATACATAAATATGTAGTAATTTTTTTTCACTTACTATTTATCAAATCAAATACAATAAACGTTATAAGTCAAATTCTAAAATATAATGTTAGAAAATATTTTTTAACATACACACCACTTTCATTGTTCATTTATTTATAAACAATTCTATGCAAATGTAATTCTAAATAATTATAAAATAAATATAAAAATTATCTGCAGAATCTATAAAAACAATTCTCTTACATATATCTTTGCGGAAGCCAAATAAAAATTTGCTAAATATATGGAATACTTAATAAAATCATTTCCATTTGTCATAAATTTACAAATACCAGAAGTAATTAAAAGGGATTTGAATACCGCCTTTCAAACTCTCTTCAGTATATACACTAAACTTGTATTCAAATATTAAATATCAGAAATGAATAACTATAAAAACTTATATAAATTATCTGTGGTTCACGTGAAACTTTACAAAATCTTATTAATATAACTTTTCACAATGGAAAAACTCAATAAAAATATTGTGTATAGAATATTTTTAAAATCTAGATTAGCCATATTTTATTAACAAAAGTTTGCTGACAAAATCTAAAACAAAAAACATTTAAAAAACAACTTAATTTTATAGAACGATTATCTGCTATTGAGTAAATAAAAGTACAAGTGTTTCATATCCAAATTTTAAATAAAAAAAATATTTGTCTTGTTAATGAAAATCAGATTAAAATAATTTGACATATGATGATGATGATGATGATGATGATGATAATAATAATAATAATAATAATAATAATAATTTAAATATATATGAAAAAAATAACATATACCATTTATTGGGGTATTAAGAAACAAAATTAATTTAAAACAATATTCTAACTTCATCTCCATATCGCATGACACAATTTTAACAACAACATAAACAATTAAATTAGCAATAGTTTACTTATTATGAAATAAAGCAAGGTAATGTGTATGGACGCCCGAATCATAAGGGTCCTTACACTGTCAATCATCCATTAAATTAAGAGATATTAAAAAGATCAGGCTCCGAAATTTTTGCATGCAGGTCCATAAATTATAAGAAATTATTGAATCATTTAATTTTTATTAAACCAACAAGTTCAGGGGCCAATATATTTTTCTTTAACCCCTGAATTAAATCACAATATCCAGAATCCTTTAATTATTATAAAATTAGAATTAAGTTAGTTTAACCACACATTCTCTCTTTTTTAAATGACAAACGATAATTTGAAATCGTATAATAATTATTAGTTTTTGCTGGAAAAGATCATTTTTTGTTTGGCATTCATTTTAACAGGAAAATCAAGTAGCGCTTTCCTTAATCATTACATTGTTTCAGCAAAAATAAAATTAATCTTTCGAAGATTTTGCTGTTCTAAAATATGAAATAATGTTCATAATTTTTTAATTTATAGAGTGCATATTTCTTTTATCTTATAAAAAATATATTTATATATCTACAAATGAATATTAAGATGTGACTAAAGAAAGTTTGACTTAACTAGGCAAGGAAATTTTTTTGATGATATACGTATTTACTTGTTTGATTAGATATATAACCTTTCTCGTAAATAACACATCAGTTTTTTTATTGGGGGGAGGGGTTATAAATATAAAATATGTATATCCCATATGAGTTCTGGTTTAGCACGAAGTGCATCTTGCAGGTCATTTGTCTTTTATTGTATCTTTAATTATAAGATTAACAAATAATGCATGGCAGTATGGGAAAAAGAAATGTAAATAACCCCATGTGTGTCTGATAATTAAAAAATTAAAAATATTAATTAACTCAGGTTTAAAGTTTATATCTGGGCTAAAAACAATCTCTAATTTAAATAATATTTATTTTCAAAGCGCAGATGATTTGAAATACTTACGAGAGAGTGCAAGTCTCTCAGCGCTTGTGATTATTAATAGCCAATCAATCGATTGGCTATTGTCTCTCAGCGCTTGTGATTATTAATAGCCAATCAATCGATTGGCTATTAATAATCACAAGCGCTGAGAGACTTGCACTCTCTCGTAAGTATTTCAAATCTCTAATTTAATAAATGATAAATGATAATCATTACTGTATTTATCTAGATTCTAGAGTATCAAAGTGGTGGGTTGAACATGTTTGACACTAGTAAATCAAAATGTAACAATTTACTTAACACAGATTGTGATAACTAGCATTAAGTTAGTCCATATAAATGGCAGTTAATATTTTTGGAAAGATACATATATTTTATTGCTTGATAATTTATGTTATGTTATAATAATTTTTTTTAATAATATACCAGTTTTTAATTTTATATATGTTTTCCATTTTCAACCTGTGTAATTAATAATAATATTCACCCTAACATATTGGCTGGATCAAATCTGTCTACCTACTTGCATATCTAGATACCTACCTACCCACTCATCTATTTTTTTACACATCTATTTACCTACATATATACATATTTATGTATCTACATATTTATCTATCTATCCCTCCATATATATATATATATATAACTTTATTAAACAGTTGATCAATCTCTCTCTCTCCTTCTATTTATATACCTAACTACCTGTATTCTTTTATCTATCTATCTACCTGTTTATCTACTTATCTATTTATTTATCACTTCAGTTATCTGTCTAGCTTCCTAGTTATCTATACATGGATGGATAGACACATGATAGATAGATAGATAGATAGATAGATAGATAGATAGATAGATAGATAGATAGATAGATAGATAGATAGATAGATAGATAGATAGATAGATAGATAGATAGATAGATAGATAGATAGATAGATAGATAGATAGATAGATAGATAGATAGATAGATAGATAGATAGATAGATAGATAGATAGATAGATAGATAGATAGATAGATAGATAGATAGATAGATAGATAGATAGATAGATAGATAGATAGATAGATAGATAGATAGATAGATAGATAGATAGATAGATAGATAGATAGATAGATAGATAGATAGATAGATAGATAGATAGATAGATAGATAGATAGATAGATAGATAGATAGATAGATAGATAGATAGATAGATAGATAGATAGATAGATAGATAGATAGATAGATAGATAGATAGATAGATAGATAGATAGATAGATAGATAGATAGATAGATAGATAGATAGATAGATAGATAGATAGATAGATAGATAGATAGATAGATAGATAGATAGATAGATAGATAGATAGATAGATAGATAGATAGATAGATAGATAGATAGATAGATAGATAGATAGATAGATAGATAGATAGATAGATAGATAGATAGATAGATAGATAGATAGATAGATAGATAGATAGATAGATAGATAGATAGATAGATAGATAGATAGATAGATAGATAGATAGATAGATAGATAGATAGATAGATAGATAGATAGATAGATAGATAGATAGATAGATAGATAGATAGATAGATAGATAGATAGATAGATAGATAGATAGATAGATAGATAGATAGATAGATAGATAGATAGATAGATAGATAGATAGATAGATAGATAGATAGATAGATAGATAGATAGATAGATAGATAGATAGATAGATAGATAGATAGATAGGCAGATTAATAGACACACACATATATAATATAATAAAATACAGCATATTTTCACATATATAAAAATATTTCAAATAGTTGATTTTTTTTTTTACAAGTAATATATGTCAAAGTATAAAAGAAAGATTACAGGATTTAGGAAATATGACAAAATAATCAATCAATAATAATTGATTAACACCGATAATTGTTTGATATTTCTTTCCATTCTAACAACACACTTTAGTTTAGCGTCAGAACATTTTAAGATACATGATTAATGAGCCCTTTATAGCAATTAAGATGCAGGGTATATGGTGTATTATGTGTAATATACAAGTATTATTATCTCTTAAATTGTGCTATGGTCTCAAATAAATTACATCACCACTATTCTTATAGAAATTTAATAAGAAAATTTAATAACATGAGAATGAATGAATTTTGAGGTTCTAATTACCAAAGAGAAGCACAATTTACAGACTTGTGTATTTAAAGTTGAACAAAAAAGTTTATTCAATTTTTCTATAAAACTGAATCTTCCTTAATATCAAAAAGCATATAAATACCGGAATTTAAAAGGGATAATGCATTAAATGAACAGAAATAGTGTCAATGTTTTTATGAAATCTCATTAATCTTTGTGATGCGTGAAACATATCACAGACACACTTATAGATAATGACAAGAATGTTAGACACTTATTTCCATTGATTAGGCCGAGCAAAAGGTAGATAGATATGACTGATATTATATCATGGCTATGCATGAGTGTTAAAAAAATTATTTCTCTTGGAATAACATCTCTTTAGATGTGAAACACATGAGACAACTTTAAATACAATACATATTTAGTACTAATCATGATTATTCAATTACTGAGTTGCCACAAAATGATGCACTTTTGTATGTCCTTTCATATACAAAAACTAGGGGGGAAAAGTTTAACACACATATACATATTTAAACATCTAGCTTTTAAAAAATAATCAACCTCTCTAAAAAAATATAATTGAAAACAGATAAATGGTAATCAGAGAGAGTTTTGATCATTCAAATAAGACATATATATATATCATAAAGTATCCATGGCTGCAGAAAGTAAATTGCTATTAACTGAGCATGAACTCTAAATGTTGATACAGATATTTCCTGTCATAACAGCTGTTATTAGTTATGGTAAATAAACATAGGCATTCTCAACATCAGTATTCATCAATCAATGTAATAAATTTTTTCATTTTTATCTGTGAGATTGACATAAAAAACCTCATAGTCTTTCCTTTAATATATTTAACGGTTTAAACTGAAATATATGTTGAACTTATTGGAGGTAGGATTAATATATAATTGTTTGTATGTATGATGATTCTCTTATGTTTCCAATCATGACAAACTAAACTAAGTTATGGTCCTCATTTCTAATAGGCTATAAAATCATAAGTCAAAGCAGTATTTGGTGAACAAAGCCTAGATCTATGATTATAGATTAGGCTACAATTTGATAATTATTTACAACAGTATATCATTTCAAGCAAAGGAAGATTGAAATTTCAGATAAAAAATGATTTAAAAAGTAAACATATACATTATTGTAAAAACTTAAACATTGAAAATACAATTTGAAGTAAGATGGATTATATTACAAATAAAAAATGAAAAACAACAGTGGTGTTTGATGCTATATTAGAAAAAAAAAACAAGATTAGTTATTAGCCTTAATGGAAGATATGAAATTCAAAGAGTTCGAATATCTGCTTAAAAGTTCTCATTTTGATAAAAAAAAAAAAAAAGTAAAAGATATAATTTAAATATACGGAAGATTTTTAATCAAACAACATTAAAAAACAAATGAAAAAGTACTGTGAGTAAATTTGAGAATACAAATGAAAAAAGAAATAAATTTGTGGAAAAAGAAAATCTATGTTATATAAATTATTGTTTCTCTTGTTTGAGAAAAATATAAAACTGACAATATTTTGATTAATAAAAAAATCATGAGACTATCATATACTTAATAGATCCAACACAGAATGTAATCAACATTTAAAGATATGTAAGATAATTGCTGATGCAATGCTAGAGAGAAAAACTATTACAATATTAACAGTTGCTATTTCTAGCCTTAGAAACATATCACTAAACTTAAACTACAATTTGGAAATCTTTATTAAATATTAAAAGACTTTAATAAAGATCCAGACTTTAATAAATGCAATAAAAATAATACTGATATATCTTGGTTACCCACACCATAATTAAGAAAAGCAGAAATCCACAAGTAAAAAATTTTAAATGAACAAGTTAATGTACAAAGAAAATAAAAATGTATAAAAACATTAAAAAGTGATCCAATGTAACAAATAAAATATCTATGATTTTGTAAAATGATATAAAAATTAATGATGATATATGGAATAGATAAAGAACACTATAAGAGAAAATAACAGATCAAAAGCATTACACATCTTGGTATTAGAAGGATAGTTGTTGCAGCAAAACGAAAGAAAAATTGCACTATTATGAAAAAGAGGGATAGCATAATGAAATGTGTGTATAAAGTAATTAAGAACAAAAAAAACAGTATCTATAAGAGATGAAAAATAGTTTTATGATGTATATTTAAACTTAAGTTAAATAGAAGGATTTGAACATGTGATTTTCAGTCTATATTTATCCTACATTCCATTTCAAACAACTGATACGCATGACCATGCATCTGTGAAAAAATAAATGATCCCTAATATAGTATTTCGTGCAGAACCAGCCCTCATCAGTTGGGACAGATGGGTTCAACACGAGATACTATATGGGGAATCTTTACATTTTTCAAATGTGTGTGGTCATGTGTATCGGTTGTTTGAGATGGAGTGGTGGATAAATATAGTTTTAAAATCTTAAGTTCAAATCCCTCCACTTACTATAGTAAACATTCAGTATACTGACTGAATAGGTAATTAAAGTTAGGTGGCTTATTTTCAATTTTATGTAAAATTACCACCCAAACACAATTGATTTAAAAATTAATTTGCAATATATTTGTCGACTGTTTTAAAACTTGCTTTTCAAATCTAAGTATTTTAAGCAACCCTCTATATACATACAAAAGATATAAAAGATGGCCACTCTTTTATTGCTAAATCTATTGTATTATACTTTGGCTAAAAGATACATCAATTATTAATGGTAACAGTCACTATATATATATAATTAAATTTAATTCTATCATTTATTCACATCACCATAGTATTATATAAAATGATAATTACAATTTGTGTTTAACTTTTTTTTGTAAATTCATAAATAATAGTCATTAATATTAACATAGAAATTAATTAGAATGATTTCAATAAAATGATAAAACCTTTGAAAATTGCGTTATTGCCTTGAGTTTCAGCAGTGTAATGAATATTTGAGTTCTACATATACTAGAGAAATCTAAGAGGAGAAAAAACCCTTAACAACTGAATTAAAAAGTTATTTAACTCTAATTGGAAGCAAAGCAGATTAAAATTAAAATGCCCAATAGTTTATTTTAATCTCTTTATGAGCTTCTAATATTTAATATTAGTATCCCTTTGTGGCTTTTTGAAAACTCTAAAACACTTTATTCTCATTGCTTCTTAGAAAAGAATGTCAATTAGTTTACAAGATATCAATTGAAATGCCATAATGGTATGAAAAGTAATTACTTTTAAAACTTTGTTAAAAAGAAAGCTTAATAAAGATTGCAAAAAATGTGAAAATGTTAGAGAAATAAGAATGGTCATTCCCTAAAGTCTTAAAGTTTATTAATGACCATTGATATGTTAATATTAAACGTAGTTAAACCTCATGACAGAAGTTTTAATTTCCTGTGGTCACTTATTCTTCATAGTTAAAAAGTTTTTAATTTAAAAAGTAAGATTTTGTAACAATATTAAACATTAGTCTACAAGAAATAAATAAAACAATATCGCAAAATTACTCGTGAAATTTTACTTACGTCCCGAAATTACTGTTAAAGCAAATTCGATATAAAAGTAATTATCAAATAATTTAATAATAATTTAATTAGCTGAAGAATTAATTATACATACGCGCGATATTATTGTTTTTTATAAACATATATTTGCACTCTTGTAAAGTATATTATTACTTTAAAAGTAATACTTAAAATTAATGAATATAGTAAAAGGGATATGCTACTAATATGGTACCATTGCTTTCCAAATCTTCACTCATTATAATTTTTGCTAAATTAAGGATAATTCTAGAGTACTCACTCCTCATTATAAACCTTTGATGTCTTTAAAATTTTCATATGACTAAGAAGAAACCACAATTTCTTGTGATCACTTTTTTTTCACTTCAATATCTTTTCAAAAACCCTAAAACAGTTATAAACTTCAAATTAGTTGATTTCATCATCATTTTCAACCACTAGTATTACACATTAAGATAAATGTCTCTCCAAGTATAATCTAGTTTGTCTGATCCATAGCCAATTTTTCTGAGCTTCATGTCAGCAAACTTCCTAATATGATTCAATCTATCTCGCATGTGGTCTCTTTCTAGGTCTTCTACATGGAATCCATTTTAAGATTTCAACTGTCCATCTATTATCATCTCATCCAGAACAGTTACATTTCAATTTTTAATTCTTTCAATGATTTCACTGCCAGCTGCTTGTTCTCTTACCCATATATTTTATTTTTGATCTACTTTTGTTATTCCCAACTTCCATGTTTACATATGCCATTGAATAATCAAAATTTTCTGTATGTATCTTTTGTTAAATGCAAACTAGTAAAACACATCTATTATATTTCTTCTTTTTCAAATAATATGCATATTTCCTTTAATACTAAGTTATTTCTATCAAAAGCATTCCATCCAAGTTTAATTCTCTCTGATCAATTTCATCCATTATGCTTATATCCATACTAATGATGTAAGTTTTTGTAGTTTCTAACTTCTAATTCATGATTATATATCTTCATTTTCTTCTTCTAAGAAAATCCATTAAATATTACTTAAGGCTTTTAGAATTTATCTTTATTCCTAAATTCTTACTTTCATGTGATAATTTTTGCAACATTTCCTCTCGATTTATTATTTGCAAATAACAATCACATCAATTGCAAAATCTAGATGATTTAAATAATTTTTATTTCATTAGTTTCCAGGTCTGCCCATCCCTTGCATATGTATGTATAAATGGATTATTCTCCTGTACATGAGAGGTCAGAATGACTAATATGTCAACATGGGTAGGATGACAACCTTGGCACTAACAAGGCCTTTGAATGTTCCATCATCAGATTTTCAATGAAATGGAAAGCTGAAGAGTTGTGAATTGGAATAGTTTGAAGCCTGTCCATTAAAGTATGAAGATTGGCTATCTTAATACAAAGCTGAGCACTGATTATTATATATATGTGTGAGAATAGTAATCTAGACCAACTGGTGATTGCTGGTTTAGTATGAAATATATATATTGATGATTATTTATCTTTTCAACATGTGTATAATCAGGTGGGTCAGCAATATGAGATGGCACTGAGAGTAATGGATCATGTGAATGTCTGACTTTGAATCCTGCATATATTACATATATAAATGCAGGTTTAAACCTGTACAATGTATTAATTCAAAATGCTTTTTGTAAAACTGCTGTAAATATTTTGGAGATGCAGAACCATCATATTCCTATATATTTTGTAATATTAATATCCTTAACATGACCATGTAATCCAATCACTGCATTCTTCAGAATATGACAATATCCCAAGTCTATACCTTGACAATTTCAAACTATAATCAGACTGGAAATGCTTATCAAATCAAATGCATTAGTATTATTTATTAAAATCATAATAGCAACTCATATTCATTGGTCTTTTCTATATCTTCTCTCAATACATGGATGTGACCTAATACATTAAAATCACTTTTAAATTCAGATTGTACTTTAGATTGGTAACAATCCAAAATTCTTTGTAAATGTGGTTGTAATTATTTATGGAAACATTTTATATAGCACTGATAGACCAGTAATGAGGTCTATAATTTAAGTCTTCTTTATCACATTCCTTAAATAATCAATATTACTACTACATTCTTCTAATCATCATGCATATTTTTATCATTTAACAATTTGGTATATAAATTCCCATTTTCTTTTCATTTTTACACATGCTTTATTTACAATATCAATAATAATTCCATCATTTTCTGGATTTCTTTTCATCTTCATAGATTTAATTCTATGACTCATCTCTTTACTTAATATACATGGCAATTAGAAGATATAATTTTTATAGGAGATACCTTAGTTTCTTTTACTTTACTATTAAATATTTCTTTATTGACTAATTCACTACATTTTATGACATCATTTTTCTTTTTAACAATACTTCCAACTTTTTTATTATTATTATTGTCAAAACATTTTTGCTTCCAATACCAAAATATTGTTTTGCACTTTTCAGACTTTTATTCATTTCTATAATTTTCTTTATCAATTCACCATTTTATTTTCTTATATCATTATTACTATTATTTCATACCATTTTACAAAATTCTAGAGATTCAATTTTTCTTGACAGATCATTTTTACAAATTTCATATTCTAATCTTCATAGATTGTTTTTTCTCAGTAGCCCCCCACCCCAATTTTTTTTCTCTTTTAAAAAGTTTGTAGCAAGTAAAAACTTTCTTTTATTTTATAAAAAACAAAACAAACAGACAAGTTAAAAAATAAAATAGAATTATGATATTTGAATCTTATTAATTAGGTAACTAACCATCATGTGCAATTACATTTCAATCTATGTCGCTGTTATTATTTTTCTTATTGAATTTGTTAATTCCCCCCAAAATAAAAAAAAAAAGATGACAAAATTATTTTGTTTTTAAAAAAAAAAATTCATATTTTAGCTACAACTCTATTCCATAAAGGCCACCATTTAAAAATTGAACAATTAAAGCATGAAACTGACTTTATGTTTTTGAAGGGAGCACAAAATCATTATTATGCATGAAATAATTTTTTTAAAGATATAAATTCATTCATGGTTTATTTTCTTCATTTGTTGACTATAATTATTATTTTGTAAAATAATTAAACATTTATTAATCTGTAAGTATGTTTGTGTTTGCATTGACATTTTATTTTTAATAATAGCAATTTAGCAGAATAAACGAATGGCAAATTTACATGACAGTCAATCAAAAGAAAGTCCCGAAAGAAAGCTTTCTTGGTAGATTTTTATTTTTTTTTATATTTGAAAGTTTTGTGTAAATTCTTTAAATAATATAGATATAATGGAAAACCATTTTTATTTCATTAATGATACATTTTTCTTGCTCCAGATAAACCAATGTCTTTGTAATATCTATTTATATCTGTATAATACTTTGTTTTATATGCATAGTTGATAGTTGGGATTTCAGATGGCTTTTGGTCTTTTTTATATATAAAATATTTTAAATAACAGCAATATAATGAAGAGTAAGTTTTACTTTATTAAAAAGTAAAATAGAAAAAAAAAGCGAATCTAATCTGGAGGCATAAATGAGTGACTGAATTTAAAGGCACTAAACTATGAAACATCATGTGATCACCACTCTTTTCACTTACACAAGCTGTTTACACAGAAGTAGTGCCACTCAGTGCAAGCCAAAGTAATCAATGGATGCAGGAAGGTTTATGCATAAAATTTCTACCTAGTGCCTATTTACCCAATAGCCACAGACTACTTTCTAGCTTGTGGATTTTATTAGCAAGGAACCTTGGATCTGATAGCACTAAATCTTGTTGTTAGGATTTAATAGTTAGCTAATAAGGTAAAAGATGGCTGCTATAGGATTGCATTAGATCCTAAGATCTTGCTGCAATGTTCTCAGATCCAAGGCTTCTCACTGATGAAAGCCACAAGTTAGAAACTAGTCTGGGGATATTAAATGAGTAGGCACTAGATAGGGATTTTATCACAAACCTTCCTGCATCCATTGATTACTCTGGCTTGCACTGAGTGGTGCTACTGTATGGAGAGTTTTGCCTCTGGGTAATTTGAAGGTAATTATTTAAATAATGTTTTTTCTTTAAAAAATAAAAATAAAATTATTTATTGCAGTCTTTATTAACTCTCCAAAAAGTGTCCGTTCATGGTTAAATAGAAATATATTATTTATATACACTATAACTTATTAAATTAGAAAAAAATTTGGTAAGTGGGAAAAAAAAAAAAAAACATATCTTCATAATTTTGTTTACATGGTATCCATAGTATAATAAGCTAAATTTACATCTCTTATTTACATAATGACACCTGATAAATCTAAATTCAAGATAAGTTCACAAATGTCATTAAAACTAATCACATCCTTTATTTTGCTGTAATATTGTATATAAATCTTACTTCAAATACTTTTTAGCAAAACAAATATTAGTGTATACATACACACAAACAATCTGATGCTTTAACTATCCTGCAATTAATTATTTTATATGTCATTATATCATAGCAGTGAGAAAACCTGCAGAACAGTCAAAACATCAGATTATGTGTGTATATAGACAATTATAATTTTTTTGCTAAAATGTGTTTAAAGTAAGGTGTACTAATTGTAGCAAAATAAGATATTGTTGAAACATTATAGCGAAAAAGATTGATAATTTATTTTAAAAAAGAGGAAATAAGTAAGACAAAGGCATTATATTTTAATAACTTACAAGAACCACTTTTTTATTTTAGAATTTCTTAATTATGATCAGCTCTAGATCTCAAATAACATATTCTTTAGGTCTATCTGTCTCTTACTTCATTGTTCTATGCCCACGATTATTTTATTCCTTAAGTCGTAATCAAATTGCTTTCTCTCTTTTTCTCATACATTCTGCAATTTCTTCCGATATAAATTTATAATTCATCTGTTGTCAATTACATTCTCAATCCAGTTCCTTTTCTAATAAATAGTTTTCTCAAACCTCCCCCCCCCCCAGTTATGTTATAACACTTTTACATGTATGAATATACCACATGTTTTTTCCCATTTATATCTAAACACATTTTTTTCTTTTTAATTTCTTCTAATTATGGTATACTTTTACTCCATATATAATTGTATTTGACATCAAACATTCAACAAGCTACTTCATCATATCTATTTGCAATGGTCCTCAATTAACAAATTACCCTTGTTAAAGAATTTGTTTAACCCTTGCAATTAATATTCTATTTTCTTTATTGTTACTAAGACCTTTAGTCATGTAAGATCCAAATATTTAAAAACACTTTTTTGTTTCAGAACGTTTTTTTTAATCATATACTGGAATTAAAATATTAATGAATTTTATTGTCAATGATTAGAATATAATTGCATTATACAAAAATTGATTTTCAATAATTTTTTATCTGAAGAGTGCGATTCTATATGACATATTTTATTTATAAATATCTTGATATATTAATATCTTGATTATCCATTATCGGATGACATGACATGACATTTAATCATCATTTTTGTAGCATATCGATGAAAAATTCGATTGCAAGTAAGTATGTGAAATGAAATAGAAAATTAGTCCAGTCATCTGAAAGTTAATTATTTTAAAACAAAAATTGTGTTAAACCGTAACTATTTTCATAATAAATTGATTTTATTCTACGATCACTGACTATATTAATTATTCATATTAAAAAAAAATTAGCAATAGTTATTTACTAATCTTTATTTATTAATTAGATACAAAATAAATTTTAAAAATAATTATGTCAACTATATAATTAAAACTCTACAAGTAATGAGCTAGCTTGTCAGTTTTTATAAATGAAACGATGGTGGTTAATACATTTTTTAAACAAAAGAAAAATTGATATTCGTGTGAAAGGTTATAATCAATAAATAATGACTTTATATACAATAATGGAACAAAAAAAATCATTATTAATTATTATTATTTTTAAATCATTTCAACAATTGAAATAAATGAAATTTTTTACATTATATTGTTAAGTTTTAGATTTTGCATATAATAACTGATCTTATTAATCTTGTTTACAAAAAGACCCACCCCAGACAATATTATGTCCACAAAAGAGTTATTATAATCTTTCCCAATGTGCATCTGTACATAAGTCTACATGACCCAACCATGGAGCAGTTATCCATAGCCCAATGATCCCCCCCCCCGTCCGGGACCCCAAAATGAAGACAAACTTCAGCTGAATAAGTGGACAAGTCCAGTATTGCGCCAATCACCACAACAGGCTGATCTTATAAATATATCACTATTTTGATTTCATAATCACTGTTGAAATTAAAAATCGATTCAATGAATAAGCATTAACAAAATACTGGCATCTTAAATAAATACAGTATTGTTTTGTTACACATCACTGATAAATTTAAATTGAAAATTTAGGTATTGGTGAAGTATAATCAACCTTATAGGCAAATAAAACAGCACATTCTTCAAAAACTTGTTTATTCTTCAGGACTATATATAAGTTTCAAATGTCAATGTTTTGATTATACCATTATAGTCTGTCAAAGAAATAATTAAAACAATGAAAATAAATATTTACATGATATTGATACACATGTAATAATAAATAAATAGCAAACTACACATATTATTTAAATTGAATCAATGTGAATCCAGGAATACGAAAATCGTAAATTATGACAAAAATGATGAGTTATTCACAATGATCACTTCAATACCATACTAATTTGAAAAGGCTCTCCGATTATGACATAGATGTGTCATCAATATTAAAATCCAAAAATTTATATTAAAAGTACAATAAAATTAATTCAATTTAACATGGGAGATATATCAAAGTCAAAACATAGAGAATTTCTTCAAATTAACTGCTCATTGCAAGAGTGATATAATTTCTCATCAGTAGATTAATCATGTTTCCAGTAATGGATATTTCCTTAGTATTCTTAGATTAACCTTAATTCTTCATAGAGTACATTATAAACCTTGTATGGGTATATCAATTCCAAATATTCTCATAAAATGAACAACTTCGATTGAAGATTGTTCAAATGATATTAAATGTATCATTTGGAAAAATAATTTATATATATACAATATGAAAAAAAAACCTTCCACTACATATTAAGCATATTCTCCACTTTAGAGCACTCTATATCTTCCGTGCTAATAGATTTCAATTCTCATAATAATCATTAGGGATTATGCAAATGAGGATCAAACAGGTAGTCAACATTCAGATTGGTTAGATTTAAACAATGCACACTTATTTAATGATGTTATGAAAGGAGAAATATTCCATTTAGGTAAGTGGAGAAAAAATGCCATTCCCATATTAAATTTTGGTCCTCAAACAATGGTTCACCTTTACCTACTAACTTACTAATATTGGATCATTTATCCCATAGCCAAAATAAACTGACTTTAATCAGTCTGAGATTTTATACCACTGAAGTTGAATAGGATACTAGCCTTGGTTAGAATTTAAAGAAAGGTAAGTTAAGTTAGCATGATGGATATCTTAAATGAAATATTAACACAATAACATAAATTATCTCTTCTTTGATAGGTTTACTAAAATTACAATGTCAGGTGACACAAGCAGTGTTTTTTATAGTCAGTCTTTATTGACCTGACACAACTAGTGCAGATAAACTTATGTAATTATTGAATGGTGCTAGAAGAAAAAATGTAAAGGAACTATGGAAAAACAAAACCTTATAGGATATTATCAAAATAATAGTTCTACAAAACTATTATAATCACTGCTAATGAGGATATTATTCTTACATATCACACTTCTAAACCCCAAGATTGATAGAATGAGAAAAAGCATCAGTAGTGCTAAACTGCAAGTTTCTTTTGAAAAAATGTTTCTTTAATGTAAATCTTAAAAAATCAGCATTCATTATTGAACATGAAATTATTATTACTTGCACTAAATGAAAAAATGGCCACAAAATAGCATCCAGAATTTCCAAAAAAAAAATAGGATATCAAGCCTAAGCATGCTGTTGATCAGTATTATTCATACATAAATTATTTCATAAAATTAGCATAAAATCAAAACTAATAATGATTTAATTAGAAGGGACTTAAACTCAGACTTTCAAGCTCCCTACAACTATCTACTCTATTAATAATGCGCTATTGCATTGAAGGTGAAACGATTTCATATAACAATTTATTTGGGCTTAGCACTTTCAGAGTTTTGTTACTCCATAATCATAGCCTTGTAGATTATCATTATTATATGCAAATATATGCAAAACCCCATTGTATGCAACTGAAACATTTGATCATGTACATGAAAAAAGATAAACGATCTCCAATATATATATTTCATGCTGAACCAGTATTCATAAGTTGGTTCAGATCATCATTTCCCAAACATATATACAATTAGAGCTAAGCTTATATTAAGATATCAAGTCTTCAGACTTGGAGTGAATAATTGTAAGCAACTTGAATGTCTGACATCAAATCCCTTCTAATTGCACTCAGTTAGTATAGACAATATACATGTATTTAAAGAATAATGATTTAAAAATTATCAGCTGCTATCATTATTTTCTGGTAAATGCTGAGATTAAAAATTAAAATCGAATTCAAATCATACTCATTTTATGAATAATCAATATAAATCAATTAAGGCAATTTAAAAAACTTCCTTCAAGCTGTTAAAAAATATACACACCCTACCATCTCCATATCATACATAAAAGACACTAAGAATAGAACAACCATCTATTCTTAAAGCTTTTAGTCTTAATAAAGCTTCTTTTCTGACAAATGCTGAAATTAAGAGTAAAATCAAATCTAGACCCGATGTATTCTTGGCATTATTAATTGTAAATCATAATCTCCTAAACAAAGGACAGAGACAGAAACTCATTTTTAATACTATGTTTATAAATGATCAATAAAAATGAATCAATTATAAGTGTTAATAAACACAACTTGAAACACACACACACATATATATATATATATGAAATTGAAGTAGACATGTCCCTTGCACATTGCCAAAAATCTATACACTCCATATATATATGAAATTGAAGTAGACATGTCTCTTGCACATTGCCAAAAATCTATACACTCCATATATATATATATATATGAAATTGAAGTAGACATGTCCCTTGCACATTGCCAAAAATCTATACACTCCATATATATATAAAATTGAAGTAGATATGTCTCTTGCACATTGCCAAAAATCTATACACTCCACCTTCTTTATGTCAAAAAACTCACTAAGAAAGTCTATATTTGAGCTCTTTCGAATAGCTAATATAATGTATAGTAACTGTTCTTTACATTTTTATTTTAATGAATTAAACTGCAATTTTTGTTTAATTTTTACATTATTTAAGAAATTCATTTTAAATATAAATTTGTAATAAAAAATAATCTTAAAAAATAATATTTGAATTTTGCAAAAAATTAAAAATATGTAAAACTAATAAATAGAAATGAACAATAAAACAAAATAATTTTTGGCATTATGGGTAAACAAATATATTTTTAATGAAATAAAATTATTCTCAATGAAGTTCCTATTAATATATAACATTATAGTCATATTTTTAATCATGTATTACTTATCTATTTGATGGTTGCAAGCAGATGTTGAAAACCAAATAACTTACCAAACAAAAAAAAAAGACCTTTTATGAAGAATAAGATAACAATTACAAATTATAATATAAGCAACAAATACCTGGTTAAACATCTGATAATCATCAAAATTTTCAGATCATTCTTGTTTTTGTAGGCTACATACATTTATGCTGAATGTTTTTGCTACTGTAAATAAGTCACTAAACTTTGATTCTGTATTTTCTTTTGCAATCTTCTCACTAGTTATAATATTAAGTCTCCCTCAAAACAATAGCATATCTCATGTGTAACATTTTGTCTGCATTAATTTACATTTCATGGTCAAATCTTTCATGTTATACATAAATTTTTGCATCAAACAAATAAAAAAAATGAAAGTTAATATTTAATAAAATGGAATATATATATTTCATAATTCCAACTCATACATGTATATATATATACCACCTGGCCTTTTATGAAGCATATAAGTAAGTGAATACAGAATATAAAATAATTTATTCTATCATTCTTCTTGTAATAATGATGTTACTACTATTGAATTGAGATAGTAACTAACTCCCTTTAATGCATGCAACAAGATTGTTTTATTTCTAAGATTGGCACTAACTACACCAAATACTAATTTCTAGATAGAATATACAATTCTCTATGTTATTTTTTCTTATTGAAAAATATCATTTGTATTAGTTTAGATACCTTTAAAGCATTTTTTTAATCTTCTTATTTTATCCACTTTTTATTCATTCAAATAAAGGAGTCAATTTTTTTAGATAGTTAATGTATTCAATGAGAAAAAAATTGTCTCGGATATACTAAAATTAGAACTTTTGAGATTTGGTATATCTACCAAAATTTGATATTCACATTTAATTTTTGTTTGACTTCTGTATATATTTGTTCTGGTATATCTTAAACACTACAATAGTTTAACAATTCCTTTTCAAAAATATATATTTCACTAGAATCCCAACATTTACTGTCTACTTACTTCACTGATTTTGGCTTATTTTGATCACTCTATGATATTTAAAAAGTATTTTAAAACATCAGTGCTTTAATTGTTCACTTATAAAGCCTCATATACATTTATTATTCCAAATTAATTTTGGAATCTTTCCTTGTGAGATTACATAAAGGCTTGACAAATGTATTCAAATTAGAAATTAATATGATTGAACTAAAATTATGCATGTTACAAAATGACCACAACTATCAAAGTTTTTTTGATTTATTCAAGTCTTATATAATTTTGACTTTATCAGGTGAAAGTATGTTCCATTTTTGATTAATGCATTCTCTGGAAAATTGATTTCTCTACAAAAGAAATTTGACTTGAAGAATTTTATAGCCATACTAACTAACATGAATTTTCTGTAAAATCTCCTGCATCTTCTTATAGTATTTACAAGCTTTACTACAATATAAAATATTATTCATATGCAAAGTACATTATATAAAATATCTAATATTTCTTTCTTAACTCTTGATATAACTATACTATCTAAGGTTCAGATTTATTTATTAAGCACATAGCTCACATGAAATTAAAGAGAAAGAATTTCACCATTTTAATCTATGCACCTTACTGATGCTATAATAACTCAACACTGTCATATTAAGTTCAGATGGGAGTCTCAAACCCAACCACAAGATAGAAACTTTATAAAGAAAAAAGTGGCCACCTCATCTTTAATCTAAATTCTGATTTATATAGGCCAATGTGAAGTCTCTTGGTTTAAGAGAGCAAAAATATTATTCTGTTCACTTTTACATCCATTACTTTCTTACATACATTAACTATTGCAAAATCTTTCAATTTACATGTTAATATCATGAATTAATAAAAATTATGTAACTTTCAGATTTATTTATGAAGTACATAGATCCTATGAAATTAAGGGGAAAGGATTTCATCTTTTTCACTCTCTCAAACCAAGGCCTTCAGATTAGCCTATATAAATCAGAATTTAGGTAAAAGATAAGATGGCCACTCTTATTTTATAATGTCTCTATCTTGTGTTGGGTTTAAGATTCTTCTCTGTACACAATACGGCAGCATGACTTATTATAAAATCAATAAAGTGGTTATGTTAAAAAGCTGCAATCCTTTCTCATTAATTAACTAAGTTACCTACGATAGATAATCAAATGATAATTGCTCAAATGATTATGTGACATTCAGCACCAGAGGACTATGTTAAGCATTGATCAAAAAAACTATTTTGCACATCTGTCATTCTACTGCTGAGCTAAATCACATGATGGCGAAATTACTGACCTTTCTATAAAAATCCATGTAAAATGAAATATGACTTATTTAATTTAAAAAATAATAATTTTAAATTATTTTTGCTTCATATGTCAATTATTATTTTAGAAACTGATTTTATTTTATTACACGATGTGAGGGATAGAACTTTCTCCTAGTAAACAGAAACTTTTACGCCTTCTTGTTTTAGTATGAAAATAACACTTAATTTATTCAGAAATAAGGAAGTCAATATTAGGTAATTGAAAGTTTGAACTAGATAAAAGTTAAGGAGATATTGCAAATTGGTCATAAGTTATTGGCTTGCATAATCTTTAGCATGCATGATCATGTGATCATGTGTCATGAATGAAAAATGTTTATATAAAAATACTAATAATAAGATCCAAATATCATTTTTTAAAAGAAACTTTTATTATGAGACTGAAATATATATATATATAAATAATAAACAGAATGTTATTCATAATAATGTTTAATTCATCATGGAATCTAAAGAGTCACTCAAAATTCCCTCATTCATAAACACATTGAGTAAAATGCTAAAAATATTTTCAAAACTGCTTAAAAATACAAAAGTAATGTTTTTGTCAGAAAAGAAAAAATATGATTGATAAAAAAAGATAAATTATAGTAAGGTACAAAAATTCAACAATAATATTGACATCACAAAACAGTGAGGATTATTACAAGATGCAAGGTAATGGTAGTTTGATACAATTTAAAATTAAGTAAAAGAGATTGTTAAAAAACAACACTGTTTTCTAACAAAAGTGTGTGCAAGTTTCTTAAACAAAAATAAAAATATGTTTTGAACTCAATCTGTATATATAAAATGTCTAAAATTATTAAGGTTATTTAAAAAAAAATAAGCATGTGAAGTGTGGACAAGTTATAATTTAATAAGATGATCAACATTTAAAATAGTTTAACTTTTTTTTCATATGTCAAAGTGTTGACCAAGGTTAACTTTGTACTACAAAAAATACAGGAAAATCATGAAATGTGATTATAATGCGTGATGCAATAAATTTTGCTGAAACTTCTCCGATAAAAAATAAAACCTGATAAAGTGTAGAGGAAGGAGAAAATTCAAAATAATCATAGACACAATCATAAAAGTTAAACAATAGAAAGATATTGATATACTGATTATGATAAAGGAGATATGATTAAAAAAGAAAAATATGCCAACAAACATGTGATGTAGGTGAGATACATTTAGTCACAAATGATGTGAAGTAAATGTGTTCAAATTTTCTAGAAGTTTCGGGAAAAGAATGTAAATATATAAAAATCCAACTTTTACTTAAGCTAATGAGTAATAGCAAGATTATAATGAGTAGAAAATTAGATCAGGATATTATAGTTAACTTAAACAGAAGCTAATTTGTACTTTTTGTTAATAGTAAAAAAAAACATCACACACGTCTTTACTGCTCGGAGTTCATAAGAATTTTGAGTATGAAAAGTGTGAGTACCAGAATCAATCTTGGAACCTCCAGATCTCAAATTGGATGGTATAACTATTGTGCCAAACTGGGCAAGATTGTTAGTAGTAACTAGAACTTATAAAAGCGTAAAAAAAAAAAAAACTATAATTGCAAACAAATATCACTAGCTATCCTGATTTTAACCCATTAAGCATCACATGATCACCATCTCATACTAGCACATAATTGTTTATAAAAAGACAAAACTCTCTCCATACAGTTGTGTCACCCTGTGCTAACCAGAGTAATCAATGGATGGAAAAAGTCTTGTGCATAAAATCCCTATCTAATGCCTACTCATCCAATATCTCCAGACTAGATTCTGCCTTGTGGTCTTCGTCAATGAGGAGCTTTGGATCTGAGAGCACTGCACCTAGATCTTAGGGTCTAATGCAACCCTCCAGCAACCACCTTTTATCTCTACTTAATTATAAAACTATGAGAATGAAATTGAAAACACAAATATATGAACTGAGTTCAGACCCATATGACTATATAAGTTATTGACCTTAGATTGAAAATATTTTTGTGTTTTAAATTTCATTCTCATAGTTTTATAGTTAAGTAGAGATAAAAGGTGTTTGCTGGAGGGTTGCATTAGATCCTAAGATCTAGGTGCAGTGCTCTCAGATCCAAAACTCCTCACTGATGAAGGCCACAAGCCAGAAACTAGTCTGGGGATATTGGATGAGTAGGCATTAGATAAGGATTTTATGAACAAGCCTTCTGGCATCCATAAATTACTCTGGTTAGCACAGGGTGGTACTACTGTATGGAGAGAGTTTTGCCTTGTTTATCCTGAATTTCACATAGCAGAATATAATTATCAAATGCAATTGATTGATTCTGATACTTTGATAGTATAATATTCTCTTTATCAATAAATATAAAATGAGGCATATTCAACACATATTTTAATAAAATTTACAGAATTAAAAATAGAAATACAACTATGTATACAAATTAAATATTAATTCCTAATTCTAAGAAATGAATTACTAAAATTGTATGCAGTAGTGCTACAAAAATTTTGAGTCTAGGCAAAATTAAAAAAAAAGACTTTTTTTTTTCATAAGAACTTTATTGATTATATAATACGTTTACATTAGTACAATGGTGAAAGCAATTCAGTTAACAACAACAAAATGGGATGATGTTCACACAACTAGTCTTGCAGTCAGGACCAACTAAGTGTACAGCTCAAGCATTATAAACAAAATTCTGCAATGGAAAGAAGGTCCCATGTAACCTTAAAAATAAAGGAGCTAATTTTTTGTCTCTTAGATAGTCTGAAGCTTTGATATGAATAATTGATGGGGATTATCAATGGTAGGATTAAAGATAAGCATACATCTAATGGACCAATATGCAAAGAATAAGAAAGTGGAAATCCTAATAGATGGAAACACACCATTGCCAATACTACTAATTAGGGTAGTGAGTGTGGGTTTCTGGCTTATCTAGATGGAGACTATAATGTCTCTATAACATTGAAGCGAGGTACAGAGACAGAAAACATGCAACATGGTCTCATCATCCCTATAACATCTTAATATTTATAACAAATACTTCAATATTATTATTGTATTTATAACAAAATATCCTCTAAGATCTAAAAACCCGTACACATTTTCACAATAGCTATGCCACAAAATGTATGTTATATAATGCGATATAAGTTACAATAAAAAATTGTGTATTGTTTATTATTTTTATATATATATATATATATATATAAAATAAAGAATAATATTTTAAAAATTGCAATCATTCATTCAATAATGAAGGTTTTTTTTTTTAAAAAAAAAGAAAAGACAAGGGGATATATATTTTCTATATTAAAATAGGATGAAGACTTACTAAAATTAAGTTATTTACATTTATAAAAACATTAAATAAGCAAGAAATATATAGAAAAGTTATAAATCATATCTACAGCTTCATCAATAGTATATGTAAATACTTTAATAAATTGAACAAGCATTAAGAAAACTTTTAATGAATTAAAAACTTCCATTAATGAAAATAAAGTATATTTATGTAATATAGTATATTCAGTTGCTTTGAGTATTAAACCTTTCTTTTGAGTATTAAACCTTTCTTTGATATATATATATATAAAAGATTTGTAATAGAATTGACAAAGCCATCTTGATGTTAATATTATTCAATGACTATTAATAGTTTACAAAATTTTAAAAACGTCAATTCATTTTAAATAAACAACTTGACATCTATCATCCTACACTATAATTGATTATAATGTTGGTGACAGATTTCATAAACAAAATCAATTATGAGTTATATTGGCATGTGATAAAAAATTTTATAATCGTAAACTATTCTAGAATGTGCTATATTAAATTACCTCAATTAGATTCTATATATATGTGCACATATAGAATACTAAATATTTGAAAACCAGGCCTTCTTCACAAACCTGGAGCTTAATTGTAAATATAGGTATTTGAACTCAGACTTTCAAGCACCCCTCGACTATTCACACTATCTCATAAAACTGATACACATGACCACACACATCAACATGGGCGTCGCGATAATGCTGGCAGCAGCATAGGATTTGGGCTTTCCATCATCATATTTTCAATAATATGGATGGCTGAAAAGTTGGAAGTTGGAGTAGATTGAAGACTGTCCATTAAAGTGTGAAGATTTACTACCTTAATATAAACTGAGCACTGATTATGTGTATGTGTGGGAGATGATAATCTGGACCAACTGATGAGTGCTGGTTTAGCATGAAATACCTATATTGGTGATTATTTATCTTTTCTACATGTGTGTGGTGATGTGTATCAGTTGTAAGAGATAGTGTGAATAGTTCAAGGGTGCTTGAAAATCTGAGTTCAAATACCATATATTTATATATATAGAATACTATAAATAAAGTTGGCAATCTTGTTTGAGTTAATCATAGAGTAGGATACCTGTATTATAAAACAAAGCTTATGGATAAAAACAAAACAATACAAATAAAATGAGAAACATAAATTGCAATTTATATGAATGGTACTGCAATGAAATGCACAAATTATAAGTATGAACTGCACATCGTCATAGTCAATATTATTAAAACTATTTACAACAAAAATAGTTAGTGGTAACATAAGATACTGGAACAAAATTTATAAAGTAGAAACTTTTATAATAAACTATCAAATGAAAAAGTATATCAGAAACAGGTAATACTTTTAAAGATGCATGAATGCTCCATCAGTGATAAATTGAGTAAACATATTTGGATATATAAGATCCAGCCCAGTAAAACAGATGGAATTTCAAGATCCTCAATTAAATTGTAGAGGTAAAACCAAAATAATCTTGTCCATGTAAATAACAGTGTAATTGTTAATTTTACACCACATAACTTAGAATGTGAAAATATTCTTAATGATGACATCTTACAAATTAAGGCTAAAATAAATTATCTTTGGCAGTTAATAGAATTAATTAGAATATAATAATGCTTTAGTAGTAAGAATTATTAATATTTTTTTGGAACTCAAATAAATCATCTCTTATAAGTAACCCATACTGTCAAGCATTGGTGGTCCAGAAGTCAGCACAGCTGCCTTACAATCAGTTGTCCTGTATTAGTGGGTTTGCTTCCGGCCAATGCTATGACACATAAAAAAAAAGTAACCCATACTGTTATTCGCTGAAGCCATTATTTACAAAAGAAAAAAAATGAAATCTATTAATATCATAAATTAATGTGACAGAGAAGATCATTTTGGAAGATGATAGGCTTATTTATAACTACCAATATGTCTTTAGGCATACCTGTGCATAAAGGTTATAAAAATTCTTGATACAAATTCCATAATTATTATTATTATCATTATTTTGAACCATTATTGATTTGCTGCAGGATAAAGGTCTCTCCAAATTGAATCCATAATCTCCAATCTCTAGCATCTCTTCTCCACCTCACTTCAGCACACTTCCTTATTTCATCTATCTCACATGTGGTTTCTTTCTAGGTCTTTTCAGTTAAAAGATTTCAACCATCCATCTATTATAAACTCATTTAGCAATGTGTCCATCCCAATTCCACTTCAGTCTCTTCATTCTTTCAATGATGTCAGGGTTTGTTCTCTCACCCATGTATGGAGTTTTTAATCTCTTCTTGTACTCCTAACATACATCTCTCCATACTTTGTTGAGTAGTCTCTGCATTGCTATTCTGTTAAATGTCTTAGTATCAGATGATAAAACACATTTATTAAAAACCTTCCTTTTCAAACATATAATCATATTTCCTTTTAATATTAAATTATTTCTACTAAAAGCACTCCAATCAAGTTTAATTCTATGGTTAATTTCATCCATTATGTTTCCAGCTGTAGTAATAATTTGACCATGGTATTTGTAGTTGTTAACTTGTAATTTATCATTACCAATCTTTATTTTCTTCTTTTGAGAAAATCCATTGAGCATTACTTTAGTCCTTTTAACATTTACTTTTAACCCTATTTCATTACTTTCATATGAAACCTTGCGATATTTCCTGAAACTCTGAAGCATTATTTGCAAAAAACCCTACATCATCTGCAAAATCTAGATGATTTGAATATTCTCCACTTACTTTTATAGCTTCCCATTTTAACCAAAAAAATATTTTTTTGCAAACTGCTGTAAAAAGTTTTGAAAATATGGGGTCATCCTCTCATAAAAAGTTTTGGAAATATGGAGTCATCCTGTTATACATCCTTCTCAATGCTATGCTTCCTAGTATCATTGTTGATATTGCATTTTTATAAATATTCATCAGTTTGTGATAGTATTCTGGGTCAATACCTTGATAATTCAATGCTTTAATCACTGAAGAAATGCTTATACAATCAAATGCCTTTTCATAATCTACAAATCCAAAGCATAATGGTAACTCAAATTCCTTGGGATTTCTATAACTTTGCTCAATACTTGGATATGATCTAGTGTATTAAAACCACATTTAAATCAAACTTATTCTTTTGATTGTTAAAATACAAAGTTCACTGTAAATAAACTGTAATTATCTTCATAAAAAGTTTATACAGAACTGATAAAAGACTGATAGCTTTATATAATATATTCTTTATCATGTTTTTAAAATATTCATATTAATACTGCATTTTTTCAACCAATTGGTACATTTTAACCATTTAGATATGCCAAAAATGTTCTACTTCTTTATCTGCTTCATTAAAGATATTGATCATAATTCCATCATTACTTGGATCTTTTCCCTTCTTCAGAAATGTAATTGCATGTCTCACTTCTTCATTTAAACTCCTAGGTAATTCAAAAAGTATAGTAATTGTAGGTAGAACTTTTTCTCATTTTTTATTGCTGTATAATTTTTGATAGAATTATTTTACACATTTCATGATATCATCTCTTTTTTTAGTAGTAAAACCATCTATTTCTTAATGAAGAAATAAGTTTCTTACCAATGTCAAGATGTTGTTGTGCATTCTTGAGACTTTTGTTCTCTTATATAGCTTTCCTTCCTAGTTCACAATTCTACTTTCTTATATTATTATGAACTCTTTTTTACATCATCTTACAAAATTTGAGATATTTAATTTTTCTTAATGCATCATTTTTATACTTTTTCATATTCCTTCTTTTCTTCATAAATTGTCTTGTCTCATTAGACATTTTACCAGTCAATTGCTAGTTATTTGTACCGGCTATCTTTATTATGGTTTTTAAAAAAATGTTTCAGTTATCTTCTTATTGATTTCATTCAAATCTGAATCATATTCAATATCTGCTAATATTTGAAAACTTGTGATATATGTTGTCCCATGTATCCTCCACAATTATAAGATGAGTCTAAATTTAAAATAGCTCAATAAATAATATTACAAGATAAAAGATTCCACATACATTTCTGATCGTCATTTATGTTACTGACTTTCTCAGGATCGACTTACTTTTTTTACTTATGTTTAACAAGTTGATAATTCAATATGTATTAAAATACTAACTTCTTAAAAAATTATACTTCATTGTTTTTATATTTTCTCTTTCTTTATTTAAAATTTTTAATCAATGATGAATTCTTTCTTGTTTATTTGTAAAGATCAATATTTTCTATTTTTCATATTTGTAAATCCATAAAATATTAAATTATGCCAAACTATTTTTGTTACGAACCCCTTCATTACCAAACATTGCCAATAATTCCAATTTGTTTTTTGAGCTTTAGTGTATTCAGAGATAAATTTTATTTTTATTTTGAACACACTTTTGCTTTCTCAATAATGACATCAGAATACAACTTCAAATCTGATCCACATTTTACATAACTCAGTGCAAAAGATAATAGTATTTCAAAATAGAAGTCAATATTGCAAATTGATTATTTTTCAAAAATTAAGCATGATTTTTATTTTATGCCTCTAGAACAGAATGTTACAAACTGATTTGACAGCATGTATGAAAGTCACATGATGTTGTTAGTATTTCAAAATAAATTAATACATAAACAATTTTTCACAACTGTAAATACTGTAACATAACTTTTATTAAATCAGGCAAAATTCTTTATACAGTATTGCCATTCAGAAACGAGTATTAAAAAATGGTGATCATATGATGTTTATTGTCTTAAAACATAACTTCCGTCTTCATTAAATCTTATAGCATTGTTTTTGTGTTATTTTAATGAGTAGATCGACACAAACTATAATATTTTGTAAATCATAAAGATAGTAGCATCTAATAAAATAATTTAGAACACCAATGATTTTGTCTTGGAATAATTCCCACATATTTTTCGCATAAAGTGTTGATTTTACAACTTCACATGAATTCTCAAATATAGATCAACAGACACTCACAAATGAGTAATCACATTCTGACTCCAGAGGGTATAAAAAAATAAAGACTCAAAGATAAAAAAAGTCCAGTCAAGTTTGGCAATGACTATACTAACCAATGCATGGACTTCAAATATATTCACATAAATCAAGTGATGGTTCTTTAATCTGTTTAATGTTTTTTACAGGTATCTTTTATTCTGTTTTGGGAGCAACTTTTATTTTTAAACAAAATTAAGCCCCATATTTAATTCCCTTGTATTCTATCCTTAATTATATTTTTCTAATTAAAAAGGGGATAATGGCTTTATTGCTTGGGAGTTCATAAGAAGTTGGAGCACCAGAACTATAAGTGCTCCAATTGATCCAGAGACCTCCCAATCCCATGTTGGATGTTCTACCACTACCCCAAATGGTGTATAAAAGTAATCCACACTTCAACTCCTTAATAAATGTCATTCAAATAATTGTTACACCATAATAGGATGTTTATAAAATCTAGGTTTAAATGCATCATATTTTGGAAGTCTGAACTGATCCAATGATATAAGTAGAATTACATGTATGAAGTTAAAACACAAATCAATTGCTTTTATAATCATGACAACATGTTTTAGATGCTTTATAAAGGCATACTTAAACTTTTTTTCTAATGTCTTTAAGTTAAATTGGTAGAAGATCCACATCTTCCTTTATACTTGAAAATGAGCAAAATAATTTTCCTATATATAAATAACTAACTAGTTGGAATAGATTTGTCACTATGATAAAATAGCCTTTTTTAAATTTGTTAAATATAACATTATAGAGAAGTCAGTGTGTTCCTCACTATCCCAAAATCTACCAAAATATGTAATTTGATTCACAATTTGAAGTTGCTACTGCAACTTTTTAAAATAAAAATTCCATTTGATAAATCATTATTCCAAAATGTCATTAGTCACGCACACAAACACACACATATATTTCACTTGATAGTTATATATATATATATATATATATATATATATATATATATATATATGTATCAGGATTGAAATGTCTGACCAAACAATCTATTACTAAAAATAAATTAAATTCTACAATAAGTGGTTAATGATTTATTGATTCCTTTTTTTAGAATCACCCTACATGTTTTATATTAGTGTCATTCATGTCAATAATATGAAGATTCATTAAAACTTATAATGTGCCTTTAAAATTATTATGTAACAATAAATTTGAGTTAAGAGAATGGCAGGAAACAACAAACTTCTGCTTATGAAGATCAGATTTATCGCTTGAACCTAGTATCCCATTGCATAATTAATGGATCTATCATTTGGGGAAAGAATTTAACATCTGTACTTACAATCCCTATAAGAAAACATTTTGCCATATCAATTGTCTTATATAATTAAAAATGTGTCAATTTTAATCCCTACATAAATACATTTCATAAACTATTATTTAAACTTAAGCTCCTCTCGATATAGTCAAGAAATTTAAAATATTTCATTATAGAAAAGATTTCACGTATTTTTGCATAAATCTAACAAGTTGCATATATCTAAAGTCTTATCACTATTCTGAAATATGATTTTTTTTCTACAATATAGGCTTTTCCATACTCCTCTATATGTAATATATAGGGCATCATTTGAACTCAGACTTTCACATGACCCTCAACCCATCCATGCTAACTCATACTGCTGATATCCTTAATCACACACATGTCAAAAAAATAAACAATCACCAATATACATATTTTTTGCTAAACCAGCACTCAACAGTCTGTCCAGATTATCATCTCCACACATATATACAATCAAGTTCAGCTTATATTAAGATAGCCAATCTTTATACTTTAATGGACAAGCTTCAAACCACTCCACTCCACAACTCTTCAGGCATCCATTTCATTAAAAATCTGATGATAGAATGCTCAAAGCTCATCATTTTTGTACATTTTGCACATTAATTATGATGTATGATAAATTATGTAACAAAAAAAAAAACAAATAAAAGCAGTTCACCTAATTTCTTTTTATAATATCTTCATATCATCAAACTTTAACATGACAAATGAAATCATCCCCACCAAACGCAGCATACAAATTCATATTAATTCCTAAGAGTAACTTTTACAGATAACACAATAAAGGCATTTTTAAAATTTGTATGCAAAGTGTAATGTGTGGCTATATATGCAAGTGCACCATTTGATAATGATACTGTGATTTTTACACTTTTCTATAAATCAGTAGTGTTAGAAAATTATTTATTTATTTATATATTTCTTACAAAAATAATATATTAGTAGAATGTAAATGTTTAATAGATTTGGCATCCATAACATGTGTTGGTAAAGTTTATCATATGATAAACTTATTTTTCTTCATTGCAAAATTAGGAACATTAATCTGATCAACCCAGTTTTCAGAGGCCTTAATCGTTCAGCTAAAAATTTCCAAATGCAATCCAGTTATTGACCTAAGTTAGATATACTTAGATACTAATGCAGGATATACTCCAATCTTATTGAAAATACTTTTAACAATTTAAAATATGTAGTATTGCATCACAGTGGAATAAATACTGCAATGCTAGTAGGAAAGTGTGACCACAGACTTGTACACCATCATAATGTAAAGGATTTATTAAAAGATTTTGTATGGGTAATTTCCATAAAATTTAAAAAAGTCCAATAACCAGATCATGAGACAAGTCAGTATGTTCTTGAGTGTTGGATACTCTGATAAATTTGTTAAAAGTATTTTATTTAATAGTAATATTTCTAAGGATGTAAAGGTTAAAGAAAAATATGATTTTATTTCTTTGCCATTTAAATTGTCTTCTTATAAAATTGTGCCTAGAAATAGTAAATTGTTTGGAAATAAGAAAATTGCTTGGAAAAGGGGTGTTACATTGAATAATTTATTAAATAATACAAAAGAAGTTTTTGATAGAAAGACTATTCCTGGTGTAGTATATTTTATTCCTTGTTTATTTCGTAAGAAGGTTTACATAGGTCAGAGTAGTTTGAGTTTAAATGAAAGAATAAAGGTTCATAAAAGTAGAGTTAAAAATAGATATCTTAGTTCTGCTTTGTATGTCCATGAAAAAGATACAGGCCACACTATTGATTTTGATGAAGCTAAGGTTGTCTTCTTTGAGAGAAATGAAATCAAAAGAAGAATTAAAGAGTCTTTATTATTGAAAATTTATTATTCTGAAGCAATTAACTTATTTAAGAGTTCTTTTAATATTAAGGGTGGATGGGAAGTGAATGGATTTGTGGGTAGTTTTTATCATTATATATATTGTGTAGTTTTTGTAGTTATTTACACTTGAGAAGTCTGTTTGTAGCAGTGAAACCTTAGGTTGTGTTTTAATATTATTTTTATGCTGGTCTGGTTTAATTTTGGATTTGGGGTAGTTTTGATTTTATATTGACTATTTAGCTTTATGCCTGTAATGTTTACATTTTAATGAGTTTTTTGCGTTTAAGAGTAGTTTTGCTGATATAGTGTAAAGATTTTTTTTTTTTTTGCTTTTATTATTGATATATTTTATTATTGATATTTTATTATTGATATTTATTATTAATATATTTTTTGTTTTTTAATTATTGATATATTTGAATGTCATTTATGTATATTATGTTTGTTGTTTGAGTTTGGGTTGAAAGAGTATATTTGTGTTTATTTGGTTATATATATAGAAGTGTGTGTATGTTGTTATTGGGTTTTAATTTTTTAGGAGTATTGGTAAGTTGGGTTTTTTAGTATGGGTTTGTGGAGTTTAGTTTTTAATAATTTTCCATTTAATGATATTAGAAGGATTAAAAATTTGTCTAGATTGAGTGATAGGATAGAGTCTTTACGATGGCAGATTTATTTTCTTAAAAAATGTAGGGAATTTAGTGTTTTTCCTAGGTGCTGTGTTATTAATTTTAGTAGAAATAAAAAGTTGCTTCAAAATAAGAATTTAGTTTTTAAGTTAGAAACATATATTTTGAATAGTTTTTTAAAAGATATTTTTGTAAGGTTTTATAAATTTATTTATCTATATAAAAGGAATAGATATTATTTAGAAAGGAGGCAAGATTTTAATTATTCAATTTTGAATTTTTTTATGAGACCATTTAGACAGAATAGGTCAAATTTCTATTGTAAAAAATATGAAAGAAAATTAAAGTGGTTGTTTGAGAAAGTTAATAAAATTTATTGTAGTGATAAAGGGTACGAGAATAATGTTTCTGAGGATAGAGTTGTTAATCTTTCGGATTTGAAGTTAAATGATAGAGAATTAGATATTCTTGGTAAAGGCCCTAATTTTGTTCCATTTCATTCAAAAAATATAGCTTTTGATACAATTTTGTCTATTGAATCTAATAATTTGAGTGATGAGCAGAAAGTTGGTATTCAATTGATTTTGAATAAAAGTTTAAAAAGGAAAGAAAAATTTGTTATTAATTACATCTTCAAAATGGATGTCTTCAAACAGGCAAAACTCTCTATATGTATTGCCACTGAGTGCAAGCCAGAGTCATCAATGGATCCCAGAAGGCTTGTGCATAAAATCCTTCATCAGTGGCAATACTATAGAGAGTTTTGCCTGTTTTAATAACAATTAAGAGCAAGCATAAGAAATAGTGATCATGTGATGTTTATTGGATATAAGTCTTTCTGAAAAGATATTTTACAGTAAAATTGAGTAAAACATTTATGTGAAATGTAGACTCCATTTACGCTATAGAGATTACTCCAAATGCATTGTAAAGTAAGCAATGCTGACTGACTTCATTAAAAAGATAGGGCAGAGAGTACCCATATACTGACTAATGACTCAGAATGCTCTATATGTGGTATATTTGTGATGTATTTGTGGTACATAGATTTTTAGCATATTCATCATAAAATTCATCTCTAGTTTATATATTATTACACTTGAAGGTGGAATGGCCATAATTATTTGCGAATGGTTGATGATCTAATAATAATTAAATTTAGACTGGCTTTGGCATAGTTGACTGAAAAAATCTCGCTTTGCCAGAGGATTTCTAATTTTAACTCAGGATTTAAACTTCCTTCAAGAGCGCGGAGATGAATATATTATATCGACTATTTCAAGGAATCTTAAGTATAGAAACTTGATATTATGTAGACACAAGTATATATACTAGCACAAGAAAGAGAGAGAGAATTTATAGTAAATTACAGACGTTAACAAAAGTAAAAGTCACAATTTGCAACAGCAGAAGTTATTTTTGAAGGGATTCGACATAATTTATAGAGTAAAATGCCAATAGGCCAGAGAAGTTTTTATCTTTCTTTTTCTCTGCGTCTAAAATAATGTAATAGCCGAGTCTTTATTAGTAGATAATCCACTTGGCAGTAACCACATGCTTACTTCTTGTCAAATGTGATAAAATAAATGAATGCTGCCATCGATAATACCAGCTTTGACAAAGAAATGTGTATTATAAATTTCATTGTCCAATCATTTTCTTTTTCACTTTTATAAAATGAAGGCATGGCACTGAATTTATTAGCTCACTCAAGTATGCAGTCTGTCAACTTGAAATACAGCAATTGTGAGTTTTCTTACAAATAATTCCCTTTTATCTAAAAACAACCCAATGGGAGATTTTTTAAAATTTATTTCTTTTATTGAACTCTCACGTATATATAAATAATTGCTTAAACAGTCTGACAAATGGCTAATTTTATAATTAAAAAGATGTTTTCATTTACATTCTTCTCTTTTGTGCTTTTATAATATATATCTATTGTAATATAAAAAGGCTAATATTTTTACGTTATAATTTTCTAATTAAAATAAAGTTGAAAAATGAAATATGATAAATTTTGTTTATATTATAATATTTTTTCACCAAGGAAGAAACTTTCAACAAATAAAAATAAAATTTTATTTACAATCGATGCAGTGCATTAATCGGGTTTCTCCAAATAGTCTGATGCTTCAATGACTTCCTAAATAAATTATTTGATAAGATTAGCTAGATAGATTATGCGTTAGTTATTGAAAGTGCAGCTTCAATATCCGTTTTATATTTAAATCCAAGTTCGTAAAAATAACCTACAAATAAATCAACCATTTCACGACAAATCTTAATTCAGTAGCAAATTCTGTATACACTAATACCAGACAGTGCACACCTTAGTAATCCAATGGATGCAAGAAGGTTCAGATATAAAATCCTATCTAGTGCTTACTCATCCAACATCCCCAGACTAGTTTGTAGCTTGTGACTTTCGTTAATGAGGAACCTTAGATCTGAGAGCACAGCACCTAGATTTTAGAAGGCAATGCAAGCAACCAGCAGCCACCTATTGCCTATTTAGTTAACTATAAACTATAATCCCAAGATGAAAAAACAATGTTTTCAATCTAAGCTCATTGACTTATATAGTAATATAGATATAAATTTAATTCAGTATTTAAATTTTAATGTCTTTAGTTTTTAAAAAACAGCAGTCTCCATTATCCTATAAGCAGGATTAATATAAAACCACTAAAACACCACATAATCATCATTTTCTATACTTACACAAGCTGCTAATACAGTAGAGACTATCTATACAGTAATGCCACCATGTGCAAGCATTAGTAAATATTGAATTCAAGCAGGTTTGTGCATAAAATTATTATCTAGCACCAACTCATCCATTATCCCAAACTCAATTCTAGCTGGTAGCTTTTATCAGTGAGGATTGCATTAGCTCCTAAGATCTAGGTGCAGTGCTCTCATATCCGAGGCTCTTCAATGATGAACATCACAAGCTATAGATTAGCCTGGATATATTGTATAAATAGGCACTAAATAAGAATTTTATGCAAATCTTCTTGCATCCATTGATTATGAAGGTTGCACTGAATGGCACTGTGGTTTGGCAAGTTTCCTACTGTATTAACAGTTTGTCCAAACATAGGGAGTAGTGATCGTGTGATGAAATCTTAATATAAAAAGTAAAATGTTTTAAATAAGTTTAATAAAAATATTATTATCAGTAAAATAATACAACACTGCTAATATTCACACAAAACAACTATTTTGGAATTATCAAACTAATTATCAAACAATGACATTAGTTTTCATAACAAAAAAAAAATATTCCAATATATTAAAAACATGTCAAATATATTTGTTCATGCATAATATAAATTCACTAAACGCCTCATTAAAATAAATATTCTATCACTATTAGAATTTCACCCTGATTCATACATAAATATACTCCTAAAACAACAGTATTATGAAAATGATACTAAAAAATCAATTATGGCTTTTGATTGGTGGAAATAATATCAGAGCAAAAATAAAATAGAGATTAAATAAAATTATAACTAAATGAAATGACATAAAGTATATATAAAGAGTTGTTGAATATAATACAAATGAATGCAACTTATTACTAAGCTATATGACATCATAACTAATTATTTTTACGTGATTAATGAGCATGCTCAGTAAACCTTTCTTTACACTAAATACTGCTAAAATCTTTATAATCAACTTTCATTTAAAGGAGTACTGTGTTACTGATTTCAAAATGACAAAAAAATCTAAATAACATTTAGAAAGTCTTTATATTGATGTTTTTATTATATATTGCAGAAGTGAACATTTATTATATCCCAGAATTCCACAGTTCTGCAATCCTTATTACTATATTAACAGGAATAAATCATGCAGAACTTATTTAATATATCAACCTTAATACTGTTCAAAATTTTATTAAGATTACAAGATTATGGATGTTTTTATATCATTAATCCTTTACACATTTAAAAAAAACAGGATGTCAATCATAGAAATTCTGTATTTACATGATCTAATAAAAACAAATGCTTGCTATTTATACAGTTATAATCAAAAATGCATTTATTCCAATGTGTTCTTATATTTGCTTCCAATTAAATTATTAATTCCACTTTATTTTCCTGTGTGATGCCAATTTGCATAAATATTTATTTATAAGCAATAAAGACTTGGAACCGAGTACAAGAAATGTAGGATATACATAATCCCATTTATTAGTATGTCATAAATTTAGTTTTTATATTATTATTTCTCAATAAGTTAAGGCTGAAATGAGTACTAAAATATCTCATTAATAGCTTTATCAAGCTGAAAGAAATCATTAATATAACTAATTCTAAATATTTAATTCACTTTTTTAAATTACTATAATTCTTATAAACTCTTTAATAATTGAGTATTATAAAAAGGCAAAAGTTGAAATTCAAGACTTTTATAAATGCACTAAGCATGCTTTCAGCAGACTACAGCCAAAATCCCAGTGCTGTATTAAATTAGCAGTTGTTATTTATGCCTACATATGGACATAATTTATTATGTAAATGAGCTTAATATATACATACAGCATTTAAATGTTTCTATTTTTTGACAATGGAATGTGTTGATCTTTTCTGTTGATTAATTTAGATTTTTTGCAATTGGCCAAACCTCCTTATATTTTCTTTTTCTAGTATTTCTTTCAGTTCAAATCATCATCAAATTAGTATCACTGAAAATAAGACCCATAGTAAGCTTATGATCCAGAAAAATTGATTTATATTCATTATTCTGTTTTGCTCTTTTGTAAAAGTAAATATTCCGAGTGAGCCTTGTAAATTCCCTGTAGTTCACAGAACTACCAAATGGGGCACTGCATGTAATTTTGTAAACACCTCCTACATTAAACAAATTAATAAATAACTCCAAAGATAAAACCTCATTTATAAATAAAAAGTGTCATTTATAAATGAATATGTATGTGTGGCAGTGGATATATAAGTGAATCAGATGAACATTGGAAAAAAGAACTAAAGAACACTTGTTATTATTAAAACGTGTTCAGAAATCAAAACAAAATTGCATAGTAGATGATAATATTTCAGCATCTGCTTTTTACAACCATAATAAATCATGTATTTATGGTTTTGACTTCAATTTTAACAGTGTAAAAATATTGCAAATTGAAAAAAATAACAATAAAAGAAAAATAAAAGAAGCTATGCTAATATACAAATATAAACATGACTTAATTAACAGGCAAGCAGCAAACATTAGGATCATGGAATTGTGGGAAAGTTAGCATTTCAAAGCTTTAGTTGACACAGATTACTGGGATAATCAAAGGCACTCCTAAGTGCATAAAAAATTTTAATTATTTACTTATTGTATTTACAAATATTCAGTTATATAATTACACACACACACATATATATATATATGAGCTATTTTTAATTCTGATTCCAGCCATAACTTCTTGAAAAAGGTTTTTAAAAAATGTGTTTTACCAGTTCTTACTTATGGATCTGAGACTTAGACATTTAACAGAAGAGCAATAGAAACTTCAGGCCACTCACCAAAGTATGGAGAGATGCATGTTAAGAGTGACAAGAAGAGATCAAAAATGAAATATATGGATAAGAGATTAAACAGGTATTACTGAGATCATTCAAAAAATTAAAAGATTATTAGTCTGGAAATATTGTTAAAATAAATGATAATAGATAAATAGTTGAATTCTTAAACTGAATTCCAAGCGATTGTAAAAGACCTAAAAAGTGATCACATGTGAGATGAATGAATGAAATAAGGAAAAGTGCTGGGGTGAGATGGAAAAGAAAATGGAGAAACCTTTATCCTGAAATGAATTGATAATGGTTGAAAATGATGATTAAGATATAAGCTTTGGGATAAAAGCTTTTAAGAAAGATAGTAATAAGAATAGATATCTCTAATTTTCAGAGATATTCCACTAAACATAACCTTATAGCGTATATATTACATGAAAATGTTGGAAGCATTATTTGATAGTTGAGATAAATGAGATAAATAAGCAAAAAATACTTTACAAAGTAAAAGAAAACCATTTAATAATAAAAGCTCTATTGGATATATATAAACAATCTATTTAGAAATACTAGATAAGTGGAAATATAAACTGGTACAGAATTCAAGATTATGGAAAAAGTATTATTTTAAAATGGAAAAAAAAAATCTTATGGAAAAAATAAAAATCTTAAAAATATATAATTTCTTTTTGCTATAGAGAGGAGAGTTATCCCAAAAGTAAAATAAAAATGAAAAAACTTTCTAAAAACAAAAATGGCAATATGATAAAGATTAGTGTTTCAAAAAAAAAAACGTTTTAGTATCTTATTATCCGAAATTTTAAAAAATCCTTATTCTTTACAATATTATAACTGAATGTCATTGATGTATACTTAATACATTCAACACAGATATCAAATAAATATTTGAATGCTTTATTGCCCGGGAGTTCATAAAAATCTTTGAGGGCTGAAAGTGTCACAAATATGTCCTGATTCATCGACCAAAGTTTTCCACTGCACCAAACAATACAAGGCACTACAGGTAATGATAAGTTTAAGAGATCAAATATCTCATTTATAAATTATGTGAAATAATTTTTTAAAAGGCGAGAAAATTCATAAGCATTTTGTCCTTTCTATATTACATATTAAACCATCACATGATCACCACACGTGATCACCATTTCTTATGCTTGCTCATAACTGTTATTAAAACAGGCAAAACTCACCATACAGTAGTGCCACCCTGTGCCAACCACAGTAATCAATGAATGCCAGAGGGCTTGTGCATAAAATCCCTATCTAGTGCCTACTCATCCAATATCTTATCTGGGAATATTGGATGAATAGACCCTAGATAGAGATTTTATGCACTAGCCTTCTGATATTTATTGATTACTCTGTTTTGCACAGTGTGGCACTACTGTATGGAGAGTTTTACCTATTTTTATAATACATATGCCCACCATTAAATATCCATGCTCATTCTCTTTAAAAAAGGATAAGCAAATAACTTAGTTTCATTCCATGGATGGTATATCTAATAAGATTTTCTTCCTCATCATTTTATTTATAAACAAAATATATTTTTTAAAAAGAATTCAGATGCTACTTTTCTAGAATTTAATAACAAACTAATAAACGAGAAAGTATGTTGACTTTAAAATAAGCTGCTAATAAATATTTTGTCTTATTTTTGAAAAAAAATTATAAAGAATAGTAGTTTTAAAATGAGCAAACTCTCCATACGTATTGCCACCTGTGCTAAACAAAGTAATCAATGGATGCCAGAAGGCTTGTGCATAAAGTCCCTATCTAATGCCTACTCATCCAATATCCCCAGACTAGTTTCTGGCTTGTGGCCTTCGTCAGTAAGGAGCTTTGGATCTGAGAGCACTGCATCTAGATCTTAGGATCTAATGCAACCCTCTAGCAACCATCTTTTATCTCTACTTAACTACAAAACTATGAGAATGAAATTTAAAACACAAAAAAATATTTTCAATCTAAGCTCAATAGCTTATATAGTCATATGGGTCTGAACTCAGTTCAGCACCCATACATTTTGGTGTCTTGGGCTCTTTTACAACCATAGCCACCACTATCCTATTAGGCAGGATTGGTGTTAAACCATTAAGCATCACATGATCACATTTCCTATACTAGCACATTAATTGTTGATAAACAGAGCAAAACTCCCCATACTGTGCTAAACCCATATGACTATATAAGCTATTGTTTATCAACAATTAATGTGCTAGTATAGGAAATGTGATCATGTGATGCTTAATGGTTTAACACCAATCCTGCCTAATATGATAGTGGTGGCTATGGTTGTAAAAGAGCCAAAGACACCAAACTGTATGGGTGCTGAACTGAGTTCAGACCCATATGACTATATAAGCTATTGAGCTTAGATTGAAAATATTTTTGTGTTTTCAATTTCATTCTCATAGTTTTGTAGTTAAGTAGAGATAAAAGATGGTTGCTAGAGGGTTGCATTAGATCCTAAGATCTAGATGCAGCGCTCTCAGATACAAAGCTCCTCACTGACGAAGGCCACAAGCCCAAAACTAGTCTGGGGATATTGGATGAGTAGGCATTAGATAGGGATTTTATGCACAAGCCTTCTGTCATCCATTGATTACTTTGTTTAGCACAGGTGGCAATACTGTATGGAGAGTTTTGCTCTGTTTATCAACAATTAATGTGCTAGTATAGGAAATGTGATCATGTGATGCTTAGTAGTTTTAAAATGTTTATAATTTCTAGTCTGCAAGAAAAAGAAGATTAAAAAGAATGTGCTTTCTAGATTAAAATGTTTAAGAAGAAAAAAATGATTGTCCATTGTTTCATCAAATTATGAATATATTGTTCCAGGCCCGGCTTTTTCACAGACCGACTCTCTTTATGAAGTATAATAACGATAGTGAAAATTAATTAATACATATATATATATATATTGTGTTTATATCACGAATATAGTATTCACATTTGAAAAATCCATATTAGCATTTTTGATTACATTCATTTCACTTGGTTTATAATTTTATATATGAATACATAATAAATGAATTTATAATAATATATATCTAATAAAAGTTTCCATCATTATCATCATCATAAATAATAATAATAATAATAATAATAATAATAATAATAATAATAATAATAATAATAATAATAATAATAATAATAATAATAATAATAATAATAATAATAATAATAATAATAATAATAATAATAATAATAATAATAATAAACTTCTACTTATGCATACCAATGCAAAATATTAATTAACTTTTCTTGTCTTTTATTCAGCAAAGTCATTTGTTAAATCCTCATAATTTAAACTTTCACATAAATTGCTTTCACTTGAAAGCAATTCCAAATATGATAGTCTCTTTTGAGTCTTAATTATTCTTAATTCTCTACTGTAATTAATTTAAAAAGGATCGTATCTCATTTTGATTTAAAACTAGAAAGTTACTAAAGTTCTAAATATCTACCTCCAAGTATTATATATATATTTGAAAAAAAAAAAATTAATTCTAAAATTTGTGAAGTCATTTTTATTTTTATTTTAATACTTTATATTCGGTATGTATACCGTATATATTTATAATTTTTGTTCGAATTTTAATGCTTTTAGAAACAGAGAGACTACAGTTTATTCAGAGCAAAAAATAGTTTGTTTTGCGATGGTATATTTTATGTTTCAAAAAAAACCTTTATTAAGTTAGTATATCAAATTTCATAGGCCCAAATATGCAGAGACAACATTCTGTCGCCTGCAGTGGTGGACCAAAAAGATTACAATGGTACACTGATATTATGCAATTGGGCAGTGTCTCAAAGCAGTCCAACTACCTTACACAATAAATTAGGTGGTACAGGTATCTAAAAAAAATAAATACTGAGTTCAACATCAAGGAAAACACAAAAAAAAAAAGAGAGAAAAAAAGGATATACATTAACTTAGTTCAAATGACAGTCAATCAAGAGGATGCTGATATCTGGATTGACTTCTTTAATCTGGAAAATATTTTTCCATTTTAAGGATAGATTCTCTTTACTTTCTGTACCATCACAATTACTTTTTTTGTTTCAAACAGCTTAGTCAAATTATTTTTCTAATACGAGAATATGACATTCACCATAAGGTTCATAATTATACTATACGACAATAATAATAATAATAATAATAATAATAATAATAATAATAATAATAATAATAATAATAATAATGATGATGATGATGATGATGAGCTGTATTATAATAAGTATCACATCATTTATTAATTATCTGCAAAATGGCAAAGCTCATTTACAAACTGAAATCATCTATAAACATCTCAGTTCTGTTTAAACACTACTTTTAACATTATTAATCGATAACTATTATATGTGTGTTATATACTCTATGTAAATTCTGAGATGCAGTAGATCTTAAAAATAGCATATTTGGCTATAATGATCTGAAAAACAAATAAGTATCCATTTTGAAAATTTACCAAAAAATGATTTATGACAGACTGTTTAGTTTTGTTCATTTACTTCCACAAATGCTGAATACGTGTGTATAAAAGATGAAAACATATGTTTGTGACTTGTTCATGGGTACATTTTCTTTTGTAAATATTAAATAAGAGTGTTATACTCATACGTATAGTGAGTTTTGCCTGTTTTAATATATTATACTCATGTTTGTTTTGTTTGTATCCCAAGAAGCATATTTCAATAGCAAGATGAATAATGCTAATATTTACAACAAACAAATAAATAAACACGTGGTCAAATTGGAATTATTGGAATTATACGTTCATACCTGCGAACACGTACACATATATATATATATATAGATTTGCAATGTAAAACACTAAAATCCATCTATTGTTTTTACATATGACTATAGTTATATTTTATCATATTGAAAATTTAAGCTTGAAGATCATTAACCTTTATCCAATGTAAAATTAACCTTATTAAATTTATTAAACCGATATTAATTATGTAAGAGAATATAATCACTATCCCAACATTAATTTATGGCAAGTTTGCCATTCTCAATAGGAAATATATTCCTTTAAAAAAAAAAAAATTCTATAATTTCAAATTAATTTTCATATGTTATCTCATCTGATTTCATCTTGCTTTCCACAATTAGTATATAATGATATAATTCATCGATGCAAATTGTTCCTCAATTCTTCACATTTCTTAATTATACTCACTCTACAAAACAAAATAAAAATATCCACTGTAACTCATATCTTATTGTAGACAAATGGGTGAGTCATATCTGCTTTTAAAGACTCATGCTAAAATGTGCAATATTGTTTTGATACAGTACTTAGTTTGCAGAATGAAAACTATTTCAGAAGATAAAAAATTAGGATACCTATTTTATGAAAGTTTTGAATAATTTAATGAACTGATTATTGAGTTTAGTGACATTTTCAAATTATGAAAAGTTAAGTGAACTCACATTTAAATGATATATATATATATATATATTCTGACCTGTAATTATGCATCTTCACTTCCGGATAATATATGGTATAAAATAAAACAGGTTCTATCTCAGTTAATAATTAATAACTAAAATATTCAGTACTAAAATTAAAATATTTCACTAGCTCAAATTTAAAATACGAGTAAGGTTCGGTTTATAAAAATAAATTAAATAAATATTCAATATTTTCATGAGACTTGAAGTGAAAATACAGGTGACAAGATAGATTACATTGAGCCAATATCCTACAGGATACTACCTCAATGGCATAAGAACACTATCCCCCCTTATTACTATTTCAAATAACAAACTCATAGTATTCTTACGACTTTAATAACTTCTACTCACTAAGATTAAACTAATAATTAAATCTTAATCTTCTATTTAATAATAATCTAGCTCAAATAAAATAATCTCAGGTTCATAAAGTTTATTCTAAGTTAATAAAATACGGTAGTAAAATATGAGAAGGGATTTTATGTCATAATCTACTACACTTAAACTAATAATAATAAATAACAATAATAATATTCTTCATGTAATGATATAATAAATACGTGGTAGCATTTTAATAATCTGACAAAACAAAATATGTGTGGCAACTGATAGCATATAATTTAACATAATATTGTGATAACTGATTTATGACCAATGAATAATGTAAGATTATAATTATTTAATTATAATGAATACCAATAAAATATTTAAAATTCTTAAAAATAATTCTTTATTTATCTTTTGTGCAAAATTATATATTTGTTTCAGTTATTATGCATATATCGTGTTTTCATGCAGTGATGTGGAGAAATAAACAACTCTGACACAAAATTTTTTAAAATAACAAAATTTAACAAAGTTTATTACTAACAATAAATAACTAAATAATTTATTTACATTATTTACAGTGGATATCCTTAACCTTTTTTTTTACTTTACAGTTTGATTTACGAGTTATAAAAAAAATAATTTATATTTCAATCATGTCTTTATTTAGATTTAGGACAAAATTTAAAAAAAATGTTATTATTTGGTTTCTCATCATGGTTAACTTATTACAAGTATATTTATCTACTTTATTAGCAACAGCATTTTATCCTTAATATTATTAAACTATCTTATTTTTTTAAAAAAATTCATATTTAGATCAAACATTCTATAGAAAACAAAATTTTATAATGAGTATGGATTTCTCAAAATATTAAAAAAAAAATTTCATCTTGCAAAATCAAAGATGTTACACAAAATATTATCCAAAATTAAGTACTAGATTTTAGTATTTATCACACAATGTTTACTAATCATAATATATTCTTCTTTAAGCCCTACTTTAGTATGATATAAGTTTAATCATCAATACATGTCTGTTAATCAATAAACAAAAAATATACTATGCATATTGTTTACATAATTTACTTTGTACTATTGTATTTTAAAAAAATATGCAATACTTATTTTCTCTTAAAAATAATACTAAAGCATTTAAAATTATTATTACTTTAAAAAAAATATCTTTGTTTCGATACCCTATTTAAAAAAAAAATTATATTACATTTCCGAAATAAAATTCAAAATATATTTTATGATTCTTTTCTTTCCCTAGGACACTTTGGATCTTCAATTTTAAGTTATAACATTCTGCTCCTTATAAGCAAATAAACTAATCTTATCCACAAAAACGATAGCACAACCTTAGTTCTAAATTATTTATCATTTCTCTTAAACATATCTTACTAAACGATGCAGTTACATGAAATAAAGATAGCGAAAACAGATGCATAGGATTAAGGAAGAAAGCTAGAGTATTATTCTTAACATATCTCAAAATCATGGCACAGTGCGAAGAGGTAGGACATTTATCTGCCTAATATCCTCTAGTACAGGGACGATGTTAAAGCTATTTCTTCAGCTTTATTAGAACATCAAATATTTAAAGTAATATAAACACTGTCCAAATAAAATGTGTATCAGTCATAGGGCTATGTTAACTATGCTGATAACCACATAAAGACTAAATATTATTCCCATTCCTTATCATATCCTATTTTAAATATACATCATCTTGGTTTCCTGCTAACTATAGTACTTCCAAGCCACTATCTCAACATTATTTCTCAAGATTTTTCTACATCTTACATCGATAAATAACTATCTGCATTTACAAAACAATAAATAAAATTCATTAATAGTTAAACAATCTTACTATCCCATAAGAAAAGTTGCTTACTTCATTGCTCTGTATGTTTAATCATATACGATCTACTTAGACAAGATTTGAATATCCAATGACATGAAAATTTTAAAAGAATCACATAATTATTTGTTATGTTGGATTATATTACTAATAAAAAATAAAAAAAAAAAAAATTGTCGTATGCATATTTTCAAATCAATCCTATCTCATAATGTTTTTTAAAATGTTGTATAAAATGCAGTACATATAAGTAAAAAACTTTTACACTTCATTCTTCCAATTTATGGATGATCTAAAGAAAACAAAAAAAAAACATACATTATACATTATCAATAGTTATTATTATTACCAATAACCTTTATCTAGTCATCGTGTTCAGTAGGCTTCCTTTGTCCACTTGAGCATTGCAGATATAAAAATTCACACCCATACACTTTATATTAAAATATTTTTAGCTAAATTATTAGATTATTAGATTATAAAATTTTAATATTAATAAATTAATGTTTTTATGTTTTTCCTAATCTTATATAAAAAATTTAGATTTAAACTAGATTAACAAAATAAAAAGAATCAAAACTATAGTTACATATTTTCTTGACGATAGTTCCTGATAAGTCCAAAATGTTTATTATTTTCTCTAGAGTTTTTAAAAATGTTCTCCAAGCGCGTTAAAGTTTAAAATAAAAATAATTATTAATCCATATAGTAAAATTTAGAAAATAATCCTTGGTTTTAATTTTTAGGACGATAATATTAATTAATCCCATGAAGTTTTTTTTTTAAGTATTTTCTCTGCCAATATTCTCTGTGTATCCGATGCATCAATCCATCTAATTTAACTTTTAAAATATTCGATAAACTTTTAAGTACTATTTGTATTTCCATGGATCCATCTTTTTATTCATCTATGTGTTCACTTTTTATCTATGTTTCCTTCTTGATACATTTAAACTTTCGTTTGGTATTTTTTATAAATCTCTTTTAAAATAAAACTTCAAGTACTTTTGAACAAATCTTTTCCAAGTACATTAAAATAATTCAAAGAACGGATATTTTAATACCAAAATGCTTCTGTAACATATTTTCCCGCTCTTTCTTTAATTCTTGAAAACACCTTTAAAAATGCCACCTTCAGAAAGTATATAACACTTTACTCCTTTGAATATAATATTATATAAAATAATTCCTGCAATATATAATTATCTTATTACCATTTAAAAATAAATCTTGAATAAGCTTATACATAATACGTTCCAATACATTTTTAGACTCCGTATAATGTCCGAGCTGTGGTTTTTATGTACCAAAAAAAAATTCTCCGGTTATGCATAAATAAAGCTGTATCAATAAATATTTCAAACATTTTTACAGTATTACAATTTCTATCCATTTTATTCCACCGTATATCCATTTTTTATTGTGTAGTTTAGATTAAACTTTTAGATAAAATACGACTGATAAAGAACTTTAAAAAATTTAACAAAGCATGTTGAACGAAATTATTAAAATATTTTTTAGTTTATACTCTCTTTTGCAAAAAATATTTTTTAAAATTATCAATTAGTTTTTTTTTTTTTGCAGATAAAGTTATAAGAAAGTACTAAAAAAATTGACTAAAATAAAAGATTTAAAAAAATACTATCATTTGATAGTTATAATTTACCTTTCTTTGGTTTCAATACATTATTAATCTCCCACTATAACTTAGTTACAATGATATTTATCGTCTGTAAGGATACCTATTCTTATTGGCCAATTCTTACTTTAGCTTGAGAAAAAAATTACATATTTCCAATTTATAGTAGAATTATATTTGAAAATAAAAATGATGACGTAATGAACCTAAAATATTATTTAAAATATTACTTTTAAATAAATTATTATTTTATTAAAACTATTTAAACATTTAAAATAACTTTTAAAATAACATTTAATAACTTATTCCATTTATCTATTCAATTTATCTATTTTTATTTAAATAAAATATTTAATTTTTATTATATCTGTATTCGTCTTTATTACATTACTTAAACATTACATATGATAGTTAACTTAGTGTTTAATACTATTTACTTTTATGATAGGCAATAATTCTATCCAATTCTATAATATAACTTTTAAAATATCTTAAACTTTGTTATTATTTCAAACAAGCGTGTGTGTGAGAGTATACATTAAAGATCACATGATTATAACTTTGACAGACGATTTTCAATCTATTTCTCTGCCTAGACTAATAAAATTGATACACTTATTATATTATATAAAATAATTATAAAAAATTTGGAAGAACAATTTAGAAAATATAGAATTAGATATAATTTTCACCATCACAAAGTTTATTTTAAAATATACTATATTAATTTTTGCTTATTAAATATGATTATAAATTTAAACATAGCATTTATTAACTATAAGTTTTAAACTATTAAAATCGAATTTTTAAATATACTTTTAATATTTATAGCTGTGTTATTTAATATGGCCAGCTTTTACAACCATATGAAACAATATTTAAAGCTTTATATAACTATTTTTAAATGATTTTATATACTACGTATTCTCTTTAGCTTCAAATTGTATTTTAAAGATATAATTGACTTAATATAATTGATGTATTAAAAGAACATATTCTAAATTTAAAATTTTTTAGTAATTGATTGTAATGTACTATTACTGACCTATAGAAAAGGGCACAATATATATACTTCACATGACTACCACCTCTTATGCTTGTGTATAACTGTTGTTAAAACAGGCAAAACTCACTCTATGTATTGCCACACACAGCAAGCTAGAGGATGCCTGAAGGCTTTTGCATAAAATCCCCATCTAGTGCATACTCATCCAATATCCCCAGACTAATTTTTGGCTTGTGTCATTCATCAGTGAGGAGTCTTGGATCTGAGAGCACTGCACCTAGATCTTCTGCACAAGCCTTCTGGCATCCATTGATTACTATAGCTTGCTGTGTGTGGCAATACATATAGTGAGTTTTGCCTTTTTAACAACAGTTATACACAAGCATAAGAGGTGGTGGTCATGTGATGTTTATTGGCTTTAAAGCAATCCTGCCTAATAGGATAGTGGTGGCTATGGTTATTAAAGAACCAAAGACACCAAAGTGTATGAATACTGAACTGGGTTCAGATCCATATGACTACCTAAGCTAATGGGCTTGGATTGAGAACATTAAGGTGTTTTTTGTTTAAGACTCATAGTTTTGTAATTAAATGGAGATAAAAGGTGGTTGCTGGAGGGTTGCATTAGATCCTAAGATCTACATGCAGTGCTCTCGGATCCAAGGCTCCTCACTGACAAAGGTCACAAGCCAGAAACTAGTCTGGGGATATTGGATGAGTAGATACTAGATGGGGATTTTATGCACAAACCTTCTGGCATCCATTGATTACTCTAGCTTGCTGTGTGTGGCAATACGTATAGTGAGTTTTGCCTGTTTTAATATATATAAATGATGAATTTAAATTTTATTTATAAAATAGAAAATATATGTTATTAGAGAAGATAGACAAGTCATAATCAAAATATAAAAATATGTATTCATATAATTAACACTGATTGCAGTAGTTTTTTTGAAAAAAAAACAAACATCATTTATAAACCCAAATATCTATTTTTATTTTATTTTAAGTAAAATTTTTACTAACAAAAAATAAAATGTATATACATTTTTACAATAATTATTTACATATAAATTTTAAATTACAACTTCATACTTATTTATAATTTTTTTATAAGTTTCTTTTTTAATTAAATATTTTTATTTTTTTTTATTTTTTCCATAATTCTCAATGGAGACAGATTGGAGATTGACCAAATTTTTTGCGTTAATTTTTTTTTTTTGGGGGGGGGGGGTGTATCTGATAGAGTTATTAAAGCATTTATTCCAATCATTAACAAGTGTTTTTAACCAATTATATTTTTATTATCAAATATCATTTCACACTTTATTGTCCATATAGATTTCAGAGCATATAGTAAAACCATTGCATTATGATTAAATCTTTTAATATTGTTTGTTATTTTTCTTTTTAAATTTATGTATGAAGCATGAAATACTTTTGATCTAAAGAGTTTAAATGTTACACATTCTTCAAACAAGTGAAAAAAAAATCCTCTTTCATTTTACAAAAGAATACATGAAGGTTCCAAATTCATTATTAGCTGACCATTTAAATATATCATTGTTAAATAAAAAGCCATTTAAAAATTTGAAACAGAATTTGATATGTGATTGTGGTGCATATATTTTGTGAAGATTCTTGATAACAATAATCACTATTTTTTAAAAAAATGATGTATTGAATGTTACCCAAGCAGCTTCTGGTCAAGGACTTTTTTAAGATTATTAATCAACATCAAATATATATATATATAAGAGATAAATTCTCTCTTGCTAGAAAACTAATCAATAAAAATATGGAATAATACTCTGAAGAAAACATAAAAAAAATAGATAAGAGAATTATAGAATTAACAGAAATTGATTGATAATGGGCATAAAAATAAGTAAATCTCTTATACTTTATGACAATTTACAGAAAGATATTCTAATTTAATTAAAGAAAAAGAAAGTTAAGAATAAAAATGGATATCGATTCCATGTTTTAAATGCTCAAGATATTTTTTTTACAAATATAAAGTGAGATTTATATAATGTCTTTTTTGTGTTCCACCAAATGTTGATAGATAGGTAAACAATTAAAAAAATTTAATGTCTATAAAACAAAAAAGTAGTATTGTAAATCAAATTTTATGTAAGTGCAAGGCTTCGTATTGTAACAGTCAAAAATGCACAGCTAACATTTACCCAAGGGTAATTTGTATGCAGCTCCATATTCCAACGTCACATGATCAAACACCCTTTCTTTTAGTATCCTGCTAGACACAGATGCAAGAGATTTTTTATTGTATTTTAATTACCATTACTGATTACAGTTAGAATAATGAGCAATTATGATTTATGTATAAACATAATCATAAAATAAATACTAATATAAGTGACAGAAATCCTCAGGAAATATAACTAGATATTCATTGTTTTATTATGCATGGACAATATATGACCCTATGCATCTTAAGTATCCCTAGATAGATAGACTCATTGCACAGACTAATTATACATTCTACTACTTATTAATATAACTAATTACAACCCAGTTATAAGATGTGAATTTTACAAACTTTAGAATACACGAAAAAAAAGTCATTTAATAAACTATACAATTAAAGGAATTAGATTAACATAAAACCTTTCAGGTGGTAGTGCTGAGAAAACTAATATTAAGTGACTCCAATAAAAAACACAGAATATCACATGAAAGAGATACTCTTTAATGTCTGTTTTAATAACATTAATATAAGATCATCAAATGCCAAGGTAGGAATTACACATCTACCTGGCATAAATGACAGAGACTTAAGAACTAAAAGATTATGAATAAATGTCTACCTGTTAAATTATGATAATAATAAAAAGTGTAAGTGGTAGAAACAACATCTGCATTATATTTATTTACAAACAAAAAAGAGTATATATATATATATATATATATATATATATATATATGTTATATATATATATATATATATATATATATATATATAACATATGATATATGGTAGGAATGGACATCTACCAAATAAACACTACTTAAACTAAGTTTCTGAGTATGAGTGGCAGAAAAACACATCTGCTTCACATTGTTTTCTGAACAATATAACTTTATATATACAAGACATCTGGAAATAATAGTACTTTAGCTCAAGAAAATTTAATACACACAAATATCCTTTTGCAAATCTGTAAGGGTATTTTGCTTAAAACTGTATACTTTTCTAAGTCAATAAACATCACATGATCAATATGTATAGTAAGTTTTGCCTGTTTTAATTACTTTTATACGTATGAAAAAATATTTCTTAATTCATTTAGTCTTTCTATGCAGTCCTTTACTCCACCCACAAATCATTAATCCACATTATTTACGTTAATGGTTAAATTTCTATTCTAATTCTTAGTACATTTCAGGCTAGTAGAAATGCTCATTATATACCCTTATTTTAAAATAATTAACTAAAATAATACTAAGAAAAATGAAAGATAAATTATAACAAAATTTTCAATAGAAATGAGATATATAGAAAATAAAATATCTAATGTTAGTGAGATATAGTCATAATAATATGTAATAAAAATTCATAAAAATTACCTTTTCAATTTAAATAATTCAAGCTCTGAATTTAGATACCTGTAATATTTGCAGGCCAATAAATATAGGCATAGCTATGTCTGGAGGTTCTGTGAAGATTGCTCTTAATGTTGGCAACAGTCTTCATTAATATGCCCTTCTATTTTATTCAATGGTCAGTATTTGGTTGTATTTCTCTTGCTGAATGATGGATGGTCTCTTACCCAAAGTTATAGGACACATTGGAAGTTAGATGGTATACAGTTTGCATATAATCTGAACAAAACTTTCACCGGGATATTTTTACATTGTTTTACAGCTTCTTCTCAGCAACTCATAATGGACTTAAGCTTTCACTCAGATGGCTTAGCCAGAGTGGAGCAGATAGTAAGCTTCTCTGCCATAACATAACAGTGGATGGCAATAATATTTTTATTAGTGAAGGCAGAATAAGTGGATGAATAGTAGTAAAGAATCAAAGCATAAAGCATAATAATTCAATGTTCTGGGAGGCCTCTATTTATAATTCACTGAACTGCCTTATCAGTTTTCATTGTGGTTCAATTTCATACCATTTATTGGTTGCAGATTAGTCCTATACTTCACTGTGGTTTGCAGCTTATTGACCAATTATGGACTTTCCAAAAATTTAGCCTTGAAAAGAGATTATAACAAAATAAAAAGATGTTTTGATTAAACAACATAAGACATTTATCTCCTAATTAGCTGACTGATTTGTCTAGAATTTAATTACTTTTATAAAAATAATGTAATTTCCAGCCACCTAACTATAAAATAACTTTACAATTGTCAATAAATAAAATATTTTGTTTCAAATTACTTAAATAAGTTTAGAATTAATGAGGCATAATATATTTTATCTGTGCATATATATATATATATATATATATATATATATATATATATATTCTGCCTAGTAAAATCTTTAATTTAAAAATTCCTTAAGACTTTTTAAAGTTATATACATGAATCACATATATATCGCTTCAATACATAGATAAACATCAACAATTAGTTTACAAGTCTTATTGAAACAAAAGTGATTTCAAATAGAAAACAAAAGGATAAGATGTTCATATAATTGAGCAATAATCAATATATATCTAATGCATATTTATTAGTATATTCAATAGCCAAGTCACTGGGATGTTGTTAATGAGAAAGGATTCCATATAGCTGCTAAAATATCAGCTGATGCATGGGTTTGATCTCTAGTTTTAAAGTTATTTAATTTTTTTAGAAAAAGTGATTTGGTATTGTAAGATGTGGGATTAAAGCTGAGAGTGTAAAAAGAATGAATGTAGTAATTATTATATTGGGAAAAGGACCATTTTGTATATTTTTTATGAGTTTGTTGATTGTTAGTGAGTTTGAATGAGTCGTGTTAATGATAAGAGTATGATAAGGCAGAAGTGAGGAAAAATCCCTAAGAAAGAGTTCTAATGTTTCTTCATTTCTACGACAGAGGGCACTTAATAAATCTATATTTGTGAAGTGTCATTTGTACAAGAGAAAACAATTAGTAGGAAGGGCTTTGACATTTGCTTTTATTAAGAAGTCCAAATATTTGGATTCTGGGTGCCAATATCTGAACTTTTTTATAATGTATTTGTTACTATATAACAAGAAAGATTGACTATTATTTGATACTACTATTATTATTTTCAATTCCATATGTTTGCCAATAGTTAACATCAACTATTATATAAAGTTATAAAAATAAGAGAAGTAATGATTTAATAAGAGCACCTATTTTTGTTTTGTTTTTGTTTTTGTTATGAAAAAAACATGCAAGTTTATTTTCAATTTTCATATGGAAAATACTAAGATTCTTCATGAGGAGAGAAACCATAATAAAAAAAATAGACAGTGGATAAATATTATAATTCGTGAGATTGGGGTGTACTATGATGACATTTACTTCTTCTGTATTTAAATTTAACTAGTTTTCAGTTGAAGAAGGTTAAGAAATTAACTAAAAGTACTTCTGCAGTTTATTATAATTATTTATAAATATAAATATCATCATTATACTATATTATTATTATTATTATTATTATAATTTTATTACAATAATTATTCTATAATGGGCATTTTATTTTATTTACACACATATATATATATATATGCTTTGGGGCAATCCAACTTTAAGGCCTAAATAAAATAGTTCAAGCCTTTTATATATACTTTTTAAAAAGTTAGAGAATATTAAAAACGTCACTCCTCTACCCTAAAATTAATTCATATTGTATAAAATCAACTTTATTTTATTATCAATGAAACTTTTCGAGTATTAAAAAAATAGCACTAATTTTAATTTGCTATGTCTTTAGAGTTGCATGTAAACCAATATAAAACATGACCTTAACATTAATATGGTATTAGTTTCCAATATGTAAGCAGTAGGCCAGCATTTTTATTGACATTATATAAAAAAAACAAAAGTATTAAGAAATTTTTAAAAAGCTCAAGTAGACATTTATAAGTTATAATAATGATTAATGACTGTTATCCCTCTGAGACACGGAATTATTCTAATGGGATTAACTTAAATGAGAAAATTTCTTTTCTTTTTCTTCATTTTTCTTTTTTAAATAAAATTTTCATTTAATATATACATACTATTATGGAGATTTTTTTTTTTTCAGTTTATATATAGGTGTGCAATTTGTCAAGATTTTAATATTTATTTTGGTGATCATGTTACATTTGAACATCAAATATGATTAGTTGAGCACTGACCCATAAATCTTCAGTTTCCAAGTCTGTCACAAATAAAGCCATTAAAACAATCGTAAAATCAAACCCAGAATATATAGTTAAAGTAACGATTATAAAAATAAGAACACAGACACTCTTAATCTTAAATACAATTTGATTATTACACTTCAACATTATATATGCTTAATGTTACAGTTATATTTACAAAAGTTCTTGATTCATTTTAACTTTCAATGCAGTAGAATAGAAGAAAGTCTTTTTAGACAAAACTGCAGACCTAAAAATAAATCTTAACTTTCAATTAATTGAGTATAAAATTACTTGCTTTATATCTACTTATAAAATAAATTTCCCTCTATTAACAAATTTTCTCTTTGTGATATATTTATGGCATGAACAATAGAATTATAACAAACTTATTTTGTCATAATATAAAATTAAAAATAGCTACATTTTTGTTCCCAAATATAATATAAAAATTGTATCAAAATTCTATTAATATCATTTTTTTAAATAGATCTAACATATAGAATGAAATAAGTTTTATTTCTCGGGGGTTCTTAAAAAGTGTGAGCGCTCGAAGCCCCAGAACTGGTATCAATTCAAGAACAGTACTATTCGATATAGAGTCTGAACTCTCCATCACTTCACCAAATTATGAGAGCATTCGCTTCTCATAATAAGAGCCACAATTTAGCTTTGTCTGCTATGACTATAAATACTTAGAGAATAAGATCCTTCACACATATAACTATATACACTTAAAGAAAATTCACCTTATATGTCAGTTAAAAACCTGTTTTGGAAATTAAAAAGAAACATTATTCTTAAACCGAGATGTAAAAATTCAATGAATTCACTACATAGGATAATACGTGTTAATGAATAGCATATCGACATTATTTTAAAATATGAATTCATTACATAATAACAACTGCTGCAGAAAGAAGAATGTATGGGGATAGAATTTGGAAATTTGACCGTCTTGGTTTTTTCAAAATGAGTATGAAGAATCAAATAGCTCTTTTTCAATTAATGACAAAGTTCTGTCTGCAGCCCAAACTTATAAAAAAATTATAACCTTAAATTGTAAAAAAAAAAAAAAACAATATATAGTAAAAGATATATAAATGTCTTTACAAATTAACACTTGTTAATTAAATATATAAAATATAATTATATGTTTTGGAAATGATCACTTTATAATTAAAAGTTTAAAATAAAATTTATTCTTATAAAACATTCACTTTATTTTAAACGAATTGGATATCTTCAGAACAACAACACAAAAAGACTATTTTAAAAAAAAATTCAACTGAATTATATCTCTACTAGAATTTTTGAATCTCAATAAGATTTGGATATTTTATTATTTGTAATATCTTATTTATAATAAATCTAAATGAGAAATAATGAAACCATATTGATTTATTTTTTATTTTTCATTTTTTCATGTGTCAAAGCATTGGCCCGAAAGCGAACCCGCGAACCCAGGACAACTGTTCGTAAGGCGGCTGTGCTAATCACTCAGCCACCAACGCTTTTTAGGCATCCTTGTAATATCCCTGAAAGTCCTCAACTATTCAGAAAATCGCTTGTGGGATTTAGATAAAACACAGCACAAATCTATTATTTACAATAAACAAATGTATTCTTGAACAAATCTGAAATATATATCTAGTAGAAGGGAAATTTAAAAAAAAAATTGTTATTTTATTATGTGAATAAATTATTAATATAACTGTGTAAAGAACAATAAGATATTCTTGCTAATTTTTATTATTAATATAAAAAAAAAACGTAATTGGAATCAATAATAGCACTGTTTAGTCTGAATTTCAATTTGTTACTTTTTTGTGAATTTTGGTCTTTAAAAAAGCATACAGCTAATATAAAAGAAACAAACACTAGCGTTAATACATTGAATTTAAGTCAAATTATAATACATCCAAAGTACAAAATCTGAAATAATTTAATTATAATAACCACTATTCCAAATAATCAAAATGTTTTATGAAACATTTTTAATTTTATATATAAATCACTCTTACAAACTACTACACATAAAAAGGAATAAGAATGGACACTGATTAATTATAGCATATGTTTGGATTTAATAAAAATAGAAATAATAATTCTTAATAACATTTTAACTTATATGTGGATTAAAATAAATAAAATAATTTCTAGTATAATAAATTATTAATAATGTCCAGTAATATATTTATCTAAAGAAAATATGTTAGTGTAGACAATTTAATAAGTGAAAATTAAATTGTAGTAATTTGGTATAAATATTGACGAAAGACAATTGTCAAGCGTTGATGGCCTAGCGGTTAGCATAGGTGCCTTCCAAGCAGCTGGCCCAGGTTTGCTTCCCAGTCAATGCTTTGGCATAGAAAAAATAAAAAGATAATGAAAATTATGTGATAGGTTGCAATGTGGGCCAATAGAAGAGTATCGGTTTAAACAAAAATGCATGATATAAGTCATTTACCCATTACTCTGTAATTAAATGTAATGTTTGTATGTGGTTCATCATCATCATCAACCATTATCAATCCACAGCAGGATGAAGGTCTCACCAAAGTTCAATCAATCTCCAATCTTTAGCCCCTTTTCTCCACACCACCCTGGCACACTTTCTTATTTCATCCATCCATCTCATATGTGGTCTCTTTCTGGGTCTTTTACAATCTCTTGTAGTCCAGTTTAAGATTTCAATTGTCTATCTATTATCATATTTTCTAGCAATATATCCAGCCCAACTCCACTTCAGTCTTTTAATTCTTTCAACGATGTCAGTAACACCCGTTTGTTCTCTTACCCATATATTGCGTTTTCGATATCTTCTTCTTACTCCCTAACATGCAACTCTCAATACCTCTTCGAGAGTCTGAAATACCTGTATGTGGTTAAATATGATAAAATAATATCTAACCTAATAAATAATCAGTAATAATTATTAATGTATTTATTGAAAGAAGATATCAAATGTGTAATTTAGAACATTGAATTATAATAATTTGATCGAGATAAGCACCACATAAAAATAAAAATGTTAGATTGTTACTTGGGCCAAATAAATTGTGCTAGAAGGGTATCTTTTAAGTGTTTTGGATATTTTTATTTATGTGTTGAAAATCCGTGCCATAGAATAAGATTTGGAAATGTGTTAACAAATAAAGTTTTGTTTTAAAAAAAAAAAATTTTTTTTTTAAAAATTAAATGATTAAAGTTATTAATTAGTACTTTTTTTTTTTTTAAAAAGATATGAATTACTTAATTAAATCAATTATCAAATTAAAAAATGTAAAAATAGAACAATTGCTTCCACACTATTTATATTATTAATTTATAGATTTTTAATGAATATTTTTTTAAAATTACATATTAAAATGTGTGTATATCAATTTATGCACAGCATAGTAATTTTTTTTTATTTTGAATATGTAAATTCAAGATTAAATATAAAAAAGTGTTACTGAAGTAAATTCAAACCCATTTAAATATAATTAAATTTGGTATTCGTGAAATTTCAAAAAAGCTCCCAGAGTTTTGTCCAGATTTTAGAAACTGACATATTTTTTGGAAAACAATTTGACGCATTATATCTGTATCATCAAAAACTATAGCAAATAATCAAGCGTTGGTGGTCTAACGGGTAGCATAGCTGCCTTCCAAGCAGCTGGCCAGGGTTCGCTTCCCGGTCAACGCTTTGACATATAATAAAAAATAAAAAAACTATTGCAAATAATGAACTGGCTAGAGGTTTGAGAGACTACATGACGTTTGCCAACCACTGTAGTGCAAATTTCGGACTGAAAACCTTTAATTCTCAATTCTAACAAAGAATAGTATTCAAATTCCTATAACTTAGGCTATAAATACTACATTTTCTGCATTCCACAAATCTGACAATATTCCTTATATATTATAAAATATATTAGCGATTATTATTATTAAATATTTATTAGGCTTGAAATTATATCATGTTCAGCTCAGTTATACATATTCAAACTTAATTAAAAATAAATATATTGATTATTATTAATCTTCTAATTGCCTAAGGTTTTAATATTTTGGATTTAAGAAAATATTTTTTCCCATTATAATTTTATTAAATACATATTTAAATATGAAAGAATAGGTTTCTGGAGAATTCTAGTATATATGTTGAATTAATTTTTTTTTTAATGGATTTTTAGTTAGATAAAGAATGGGAATTAAGAGATATTGGTTTGAATGTATGTGTAAGTATTCAGTATTTCTATATTTCACATACAAACTAATTTACATATATATATATATATATATATATATATATATATATATATATATATATATATTCAGTACTTCTAGTCGTATTTATATATTGGACTGTTTCCATAATCTAATATTAAGTATTGAAAATGTCTTTAGAAAAATGTAACTTTAATTATATTTTCCAATACATCCAACTGTTAATAATAATACACAGGTTAGTATATGCACAATGTTTTGAAAGGTATTATTCTTCCATCTTCTTCAGGTGTTGCTGGCCCGACCAGTGACAGTACTAGCATGGGAATCAAACTTGGACCCTTAGATTCTTGAATATTGAATTTTAAGTTAAATCTCAACATAATTGAGCTATCCTATCAGAAGCTCAGTTCATTAGAGCATTACCTTAAAGTTCAATATTCAAGAATCTAAGAACCCGGGTATGATTTACATGCAAGTACTCTCACTGATCAGGCCAGCAACTCCTGAAGAAGAGAGGAGAATAATACCACTTTAAACATTGTGCATATAGTAACCTGTGCTATTCCTTACAGTTAAATGTAAATGGAAAATTTAAATAAAGTTAAATTATAAACACAACTAAAATATCATCATCATAAATATTCACAGAAACATTCAGTATTTCTGTATTTTAGTATATTTCCTTTAAATGTCTTCCCCCCTAGAATTTATTCTGCATATGTTCAGAGTAATAATAAAAAAGTAATTCAAGCTGAAATATTTCATCCCAAATTACAGTATATAATATATGAATATTTAAAAATAAAAGAATAAAATATTCATTTATTAAAACAATTATTTTATCATTTTGATGTCAGCTTTTTTCCACTTATAAAGTAACATTAAATATTACCAAAATTTTCTTCAGTCTTGTGCCTTGGTATTTGTTGTTCCTCCTGATTACTACTGACATCTAGGAACAATATTAAGAATTAAAATAAAGAATGTCATTCTCTTAATTATACCTATTAAAACATTGTAAATAATAACTTTAGGGCAACTGTGGTAGATTATTTACTGTGATGTTAGCTTTCGGAAGCAGTATATGTACAGATTTTTTTATGGATAATTATGGAAAAATTAAATCTTATATACCAAAAAATGAAGTTAAAAGAAAAAAAAATAAGTTAATCATTAAATATTTACTGTTTTGATTACAATAAAGATCTTTAATATCTGATATAAATTTATGTGTTTATTTTGGGAAAAAACCCTGCAAATATATATCCAAGAAAGATTACATTTACTAAATGTAATTCAAATTTGCATACATTTGTTTATCTGTAAAAAAAATGGTTTCTTTCTTCCTTATAATCTAAAACTGAGTGCATTTGTGGTGAAGTTCACCATAATCCAATTTTATTGTTTAATATTTTTATCAAATAAATCAAAAAAGGGAAAAAAATCCTAACCAAAAATTTACATTTTTATAACTATTCTTTTAGATACATGGTTTTAATCTAATTTTCCCTATTCCAGAACTATTTATTATAAACTTGAGAAATTCACAGATGCTAGATATTATGTTAAAATCCATATTTCTAAACATGTTTCTGATTAATGTGCTCTCTCAGATAGAATCTTTAGATCTGCATTTGTACATTCCGTATCCACTTTACTATTTTAAAACCAAACCAATTTGCTTGTGCAATGACATAAATCTGAGAGTAGGCCAAGAACTAAATATTTTAATGATAGGATAAAAAAGTAAAGATAACAATAGGTTGTCTAAGGGCAAGCAATAAAAAATTGTCAACAAAGAATGTGATCAACCAGAAGTTTATCTAAACCTTTAAACATCATATGATCGCTATCTCCCATGCTTGCTCATAACTGTTGTTAAAATAAGCAAAACTCTCTCCATATCTAGGTGCAGTGCTCTCAGATCCAAGGCTCCTCGCTGATAAAAGCCACAAGCCAGAAATTAGTTTGGGGATATTGGATGAGTAGGCACTAGATAGGGATTTTATGCACAAGCCTTCTGGCATCCATTGATTACTCTGTCTTGCTTTGAGTGGCACTACTGTATGGAGAGAGTTTTGTCTATTTTAAGTTTATCTAAGGATGTAGATTATAGCACTATGATTTATATTCACTGATTACTCAAGATTGTGAATGATTGTTTTAGAATAAAGTAAAAGGAATGAAATAATGATTCAAAAATTAAATGCTAAATGTAAGACGAAACAAAATTAGATATTTTGTTGCAACATATCATTTAATGCAAAGATCAAGAATATGTACAGTTAATAGCAAAATGAGATCATTATGTTAAATATATTCAAAATTTTAGACTTTTTGATGTTAGGCTAAAATCTTAATATCATGCAGGCATTAAAAATGACTGCTAGATGTGCAGATATATATTGCAAAAGTTCTTCAATGAAAGCTAAACAGAAGATATGGATTTATAGTACTACTATCTAGTGTCAATTAATGTCTCAAGCTTATATTAGATAAATCTGAAGAAGAATAAATCGAAAAAAAATAAGGATCCTAGAATCTTGATTAGAAAGTAAAAAAAGCAAATCATAATTTTTGTTATCCCTTTTATTATTATTACAGCTTTTCTGAGGCCCTTTCAGCATGGATCATTTATTAGCATGTGAAACACTTCTTTACATTATAACTTGATGAACTCCTAGTTAAAACATCAAATTATGAAAATACATGATAATACTAGTAATGTAAACTCCAGTTGTATTATAAAATATCCATACTAGGACCTCTCTGGAATAGCATGTATTAGCAAGTGAAACAAATGCTTTTATATGAAACCTGACTTCATCTTGAGCAATTCTTGGTTAAAGAGGAAAAATTATGAAAATACACACAAAAAATATTACAGTGATCTAGAGGAAAAATTATGAAAATACACACAAAAAATATTACAGTGATCTATGATTATCTTATAGTGAATAGCAGCATGACTACAGAGATGAGAATCTTAATTTCAAAATGAGAAATGACTGCCTAATGCTGGCAACCATAAAATCTTCCCTTGTCAAATATTTCCCAAATAGAGTGATCTCTTCACTTAAGAAATGCAATATTAATTCAATATAAGACTTAGGATATATGAAAATCAAAAATGGGAATTATATGCAAATAAACTCTTCAACATAATGTTGATGTAATTGTATTTCAGGAAACTGATCATTCTTTTATTAAAACTCCAAGATTTACATTAATTATTGACAGAATACATTCTAAATAAGGTATGGCTACTTCTGTTTCAAGCTATCTTGTAAAGCAAACAATGTCTATGGAATATAATTAAAATGATATTCAAGAATTATTCAGATAGATAATTTTTTATATATGCAAAATGTATAAATCCCTCAACATAAATTAGCTGTAATCTTCCTTTCAGAACTTCTTATACCTGTATTTATAGATATTTCAATTCTTAGAATAGTCTTTGGCAAAATGTAAATGAGCATCAAACAGGAAGTTTAGAATGTATGGATTTAAACAATAATGCCAAGAAGGGGAAAACATACCATTTATGCAAGTGGAAAATGAAAACAACTCCTGATTTATGATTTGTTTTGATAAAAATTGTTCCCTATTATTTGTTGAACTACTGTTATTATATTATTTTCCTCATATAGTTGAAAGTTATCCTGCTTCTAGATGGAATTTAATAAAAGCTGACTAGAGTTGATATACAAGATATTTAAAGAGAATTTTAATAAAATCTTTCCAATTTCCGTTTTGCTATGATAAATTTAATAAATTCATAATAATAGTTTCTGGAGGGTCCATCCTATGTGGACCCTGACATAAATTTATTCTATATTGTAGCATAATCAACAGTGATATTTATAAGCAGTTATAAAATCATGGGTGATGCCAAAAGAGAAAGTGTAATAAAGATCATGGAGAGATGAAACTTTACAGGATCTAGATGTAAGGCCTGACAACTTTTGCTAAAGCATCCAATAAGAATTGCATTGCTTATCAAATTGCTAATCTTATATATTCTAAACCCAAAATTGATATAATGAAAAAAAAAAGATATTTATTACTAAAGCAGAATTACAAATTCTCTTTAGCAACATTCTTCTAATACCAATCTGAAAAGCTATTGACAAATAATAATAAATAAAAGGTAATTTTTGAATTTTCATTTGTTTTAAAAAAGATTGCATATATGTATGCATACATGTTCATTGTAATCATACTTTGGCTAAGCTATGATGTACCAAAAGTCTGGCTCAGCAAAGTAACAAATATTGTTTTATATCAAAGATTTATTACTGTAATAGTTGACAATTGGTAAAATACAAGTATAGTATATATACACATGACCACTATCTCATACTAGCACAATAATTGTTATTAAACAATTCAAAACAAAACAACACTCTCCATATAGTAGTGCCATCTTGTGCTAACAAGAGCAATCAATGGATGCCAGAAGGCTTGTGCATAAAATCCCTATCTAGTGCCTACTCATCCAATATCCCCAGACTAGTTTCTGGCTTGTGGCCTTCATCAGTGAGGAGCCTTGGATCTGAGAGCACTGCACCTAGATCTTAGGATCTAATGCAACCCTCCAGCACCCACCTTTTAACTCTATTTAACTACAAAACTATGAGAATGAAATTGAAAACACTATTAATATTTTCAATCCAAGCTCAATAGCTTATATAGTCATATGGGTCTGAACTCAATTCAGTACCCATACATTTTGGTGTCTTTGGCTCTTTTACAACCATAGCCACCACTATCCTATTAGGCAGGATTGGTGTTAAACCACTAAACATCACATGACCACTATCTCATACTAGCACAATAATTGTTATTAAACAATTCAAAACAAAACAACACTCTCCATATAGTAGTGCCATCTTGTGCTAACAAGAGCAATCAATGGATGCCAGAAGGCTATAAGCTATTGAGCTTGGATTGAAAATATTAATAGTGTTTTCAATTTCATTCTCATAGTTTTGTAGTTAAATAGAGTTAAAAGGTGGGTGCTGGAGGGTTGCATTAGATCCTAAGATCTAGGTGCAGTGCTCTCAGATCCAAGGCTCCTCACTGATGAAGGCCACAAGCCAGAAACTAGTCTGGGGATATTGGATGAGTAGGCACTAGATAGGGATTTTATGCACAAGCCTTCTGGCATCCATTGATTGCTCTTGTTAGCACAAGATGGCACTACTATATGGAGAGTGTTGTTTTGTTTTGAATTGTTTAATAACAATTATTGTGCTAGTATGAGATAGTGGTCATGTGATGTTTAGTGGTTTAACACCAATCCTGCCTAATAGGATAGTGGTGGCTATGGTTGTAAAAGAGCCAAAGACACCAAAATGTATGGGTACTGAATTGAGTTCAGACCCATATGACTATATAAGCTATTGAGCTTGGATTGAAAATATTAATAGTGTTTTCAATTTCATTCTCATAGTTTTGTAGTTAAATAGAGTTAAAAGGTGGGTGCTGGAGGGTTGCATTAGATCCTAAGATCTAGGTGCAGTGCTCTCAGATCCAAGGCTCCTCACTGATGAAGGCCACAAGCCAGAAACTAGTCTGGGGATATTGGATGAGTAGGCACTAGATAGGGATTTTATGCACAAGCCTTCTGGCATCCATTGATTGCTCTTGTTAGCACAAGATGGCACTACTATATGGAGAGTGTTGTTTTGTTTTGAATTGTTTAATAACAATTATTGTGCTAGTATGAGATAGTGGTCATGTGATGTTTAGTGGTTTAACACCAATCCTGCCTAATAGGATAGTGGTGGCTATGGTTGTAAAAGAGCCAAAGACACCAAAATGTATGGGTACTGAATTGAGTTTAGACCCATATGACTATATAAGCTATTGAGCTTGGATTGAAAATATTAATAGTGTTTTCAATTTCATTCTCATAGTTTTGTAGTTAAATAGAGTTAAAAGGTGGGTGCTGGAGGGTTGCATTAGATCCTAAGATCTAGGTGCAGTGCTCTCAGATCCAAGGCTCCTCACTGATGAAGGCCACAAGCCAGAAACTAGTCTGGGGATATTGGATGAGTAGGCACTAGATAGGGATTTTATGCACAAGCCTTCTGGCATCCATTGATTGCTCTTGTTAGCACAAGATGGCACTACTATATGGAGAGTGTTGTTTTGTTTTGAATTGTTTAATTATAGTATATATACTTAAGCTATATGTAATTAGAGGGAATTTGAACTCAAACTTTCAAGATCCTTCAGTCATCATTCCATCTTATATAACTGGTACACATGACAAGATAAATGATCTCTCAAATATATATTTCATGCTGAATTAATGGACCAACTGATGAGTGCTTGTTCAACACAAAATATGTATATTGGAGATGATTTGGCTTTTTAACACTATGTCATCATGTGTACTGGTTGTATAAGATGGAATGAATGGCAGAAACCTGAGAGTCTGGTTTAATATATATATATATATATATATATATATATATATATATATATATAAGGGTACAAAAGGGCACATATATATATATATATATTGTACCCTTACTTCTTGATATATAAAATAGTTTAAAATACAACTAGCTCAGTTACATTATTATGCTTAATTAAAATTTGCATATCTATTTTTTAATATACTTTTATATTATCACATCTTAATTAAATTTATTATCAATTATCCAAATCAATATAGTTCCAGATTATATTAATTAAATAAGTATTTAACTAAAATTATGAGACTGTGAAGTAAAGTTACAAAGTAATAAGCAGATTTACATTGAGTTAATATCTTCCAAGATACTGTCTCAATGGCATAAGAATACTACCACTACCTTATCATATTACCCCTACATCTATAGCATTCTTATGACTTTTTAAATGAAATAAATTATCTTTTAATAATACTAAAATAATTCCTAACTTTTAACTTAAAATATAATTAAATAATCTCAGGTTCTTCTAAGTTGTTTTATAATAATAATAAATTATGTAAATAAGTATGATGTGGGATTTTATATCAAACTTAAATACACCTAACCTATTTTAATAATAATAATAAATAATACTAATCTTAGAGTGTAATTTAATCTCATCTATTTCTATTATATAATCAATCATTAAATGAATAAACAATTATATGTATATCTTTTATTTCATATGGTATCTTCATTTTAAATAGATCAAAATCTTATACTTAATAATCTGTGACAATAGACAATATTGTATTCTTATAATGTGCATTATAATCATCTTATGACCATTGTAATATTTATGTTCATGTCAATCAATTCTTATAAAATAATGTTAAGTAAATATGGTATTCAATTCTAAGTAATAATAACAAATTCATTTTGGGCAAATATTATGTTTATTTCAAATTATCTGATGTCAAAATGCTGTGTAAAAAATAATGAAACTCGACACACTTTTAAAAACAAATTAACAAATTTATTTACAAAAAAAACTTCAAATAAAATTTATTTACACTATTTACAGTTTTAGAATTTAGGAAAATAAATAAAAATAAAATAGAAAAATACAAATATAAGAGGCTTACACTGTTATTAATTCATGTACTTAATAAGCAATTTTACATTCCCTCAAATGCTATATCAATAATATCATAGTATGTTTTCAAACTTAAATTTTTTTAAAATAAATAATAGTGTACTTTAATTACTACAAATAACAATATATGACAAGACTATTTATGTAGCATGTGTAAACAATGAAATTATACTAATTAAATAGCTACATTAATTAAGTATTACCATTTATAATGTATTATCATGTATTCACTTTATTATTAGCATTGCTTAATAGCGTTATATAAATTAATGTATCTTTATAATGTATAACAAATAATTGACTGTAATTATACTTTACTTAATGTAATTCCTGTTATATGTTTTATCAAATATGCATTATATATCTCTATTGTTCAAATATTATTATTTAAATCATTTATCAATTTTAAATTCATAAAGCATTACCTTAGATAAATTCTATGATTCTTTTCTGTGTAAAAATCATTACTTTACTTTATGTGTTATTTTAATCCTTTCTAATAAATTTCTATCTATAAAACATATTCTAAACTTATCTAAAATTTCCGGAAAATAAACATCAATTTAAATAAAATATCTATTATCTAAACTACCTATACTACATTGTCTATACTTAATAAACTTCAATCCAAATATAAGCTTCTACCCATAACGTAACTTAACTTATTTAATAAACAAAATACACAAAAATAGAGTCTTTTCAAATCTATTCTTATCTTGCAAATAATAAAATAATTACTTCAATAAAGAATAAATATAATTCTAATACTATAACATAATAAAATATCAAAATTTATTTATGAAAGAATCATATAATTATTTCTAAGCTTCTTACGTAATGTTGTATCATGTTGACATTATAAATTAAAATTATGCATATTTTAATAAAGTTCGTTGCCAATATAATGTATGTGTTTTCATAAAATATCTATCCATTCATTCTACAACAACATAATATTCAGTTGATCTAAAGAAAACATATTAAATTCATTAAAAATCATTATACAATATTTTTACCATAATAATAATAATGTCCAATCTGCTACCCAGCATTCTTCGGAATTTGCAGCTTCATAAAATAAAAATCATTCACATTTATACTCATAAACATTCATTAGAATATTTCGTGTTGTATTAATTATAAAAATAGATTTATGTAATTAATTATTATATTATTTTCAAGTTAGTATTTAATAAATGTACCTAACCTACTTTTAATAGTTTAATAATATGTTAAATTTTATGTTAAATAAATAAAATAAAAGTTTATATTACATATTTCCAACGACATCTTCTGTTCCACCATAAAAGTTTTAACAAATATCCTATGTATAAAGTCAATAAAACACTATTTCCTGTTCCGTTGTATCACGTGTTTCTTGAAAGTTTATAAAAAAAAATGATAACGTTCTTTTTTTAAAAAAAATAAATAAGTTCCAATAAGAAAACAAATAAAATTAAAAATAATTTAGAAGTTCTTTCTGGATCCAGTTCTTCATGAATACTATCTTTAAAGTTATTATTTCTAAACTAATTTATAGTTTATAAATTATTTTCATTTAATTACTTTAATCAACTTGGCTTGCTTGGTTTGGACGTCCATGTATTACTTATGCATTTTTAATAACATATTCAGATAAGAATTAATTTCTCCATCTATAACGACCAGCGTTTTAGACTACTTCAACAATAATAATTTTATTATATTACGATTTTAAATAATCATATTTATAATCTATTTGCCTTTTCAAATCGTCAATATTTAGTCTTTTAAGCACAAAGACTTAACAAGGCAAGTATTTATTAAAATTACTACTTCTTATATCTTTACTTAAGATATACATTTTAATCTTTTAAAATCTGCAAAAATACTTTCTTTCTATAGAAGTATTCATATTTCTTTTAAATATCTATTTATAATAGACAATAGTAATTTAAATTTTTTAACACTATTTATAGTCCAAAATACTACTTTTCTCCATCTTATAGTTTTCTGTACTAATCCAGCGTCTGTTACTTTTCTAGCGTAAAGTTTCTGATATATTTCTACAATATGTGATGTTTCCATGATTATTCGTACGTAAATTGAATTTCGATATTGAGAAGACCAATAGGGAATTATTAAGTTTCTACTGCATACTTATCATTTAAAAAATTATAAAATTATATACAATAACACTCTTATGATTTTAACACTGATTTTAAGAGCGTTTTAAAATTTACTTAGCTATTTTCTCAATAGCACAATCGACTTTTAAAATTTATTGTAGAGAGCCCCCTTCAACAATTGAATCCAGCTTTTATACTAGCAGAAACTCCTTATCTGATTGGTACATTTAAACAATCAAACTTTCTAGCTTATTTACATATTTACTAACACGCTATTAAAAATAAAATAATGACTTATTTAATATTTAATATTATTACATTTTAAAATAATTTTATCGTTTATTTAAACCTATTAAACATTTTTAAAAATATTCTTTCTCACTTGATTTAAATCTTAACTTTTATAAGATTATTTAAAATAAACTAAATCTTTTTAAATACATTATATTTTTAAGACAATATTTTTTAAAATCAAATTTAATATTTTACATTAATATCTTTATTTTTTATCTCGTGATAACTCACGTATTATTTATAAATTTTACAACATGATTTTAAAATAGTTTTTGCAACTTTATGAGAAAGCTTCCAAGCATGTGTGCGTGTACCTCTAATTAACATCTGTTTTTTTTTATAATACAAGAAACGCTTCCCATAATCTAAAAATAACTTAACAATTGCTTTTTAAAATAAATATTTATTTTTAAAATAAATAAGATATTATATCAGATTTCAAAATAATTATTTGATATGATTAAAATCAAATATTAATCTCAATTTAAGTACTTATAATTTAAAATATTTCTATTCACTTTTAACATATATTCTAAACTAAATAAATATCTTTGTCTAATTTAAACTTGTCTTTTAAATACTTTAGCTTTAAACATTTGTTATAAAATTTATTAATGCAGTATTACATCATAATCATCATCATTTTAAATATCTTCCCAATATCAACACAATTCACACATCAAATACTCATAGATTGCTTTAATTAAACTTATGGTAACATTACCACAAGCAAAGTCAACATCACACTTTTAAAATACTTCTTAAATTTAAAATTTTCTACTAGATTAGCACAAAACTTAAATGGTGACCCATATAAAAGGGCACATATTCCCCTCCTTCGGATAAAATTTTAAATTTAACATCCATCTTTATTATCTTTACTCCACATTGATCAATTTTATCTTTCTTATCATCTAAACATTATAATAAATCATTCTATCACAAAGTTTTATAAAGTATTGAAATATCATTTTAAATCTCACTAAGAAAACACTTTTAAATAAACTACAATGACTTTTTTACTTTATGGATTAAGTTTCACTTCTCCTTCCTTATCTTTTAATTAGGTTACCTTCATTTCTCTAATATTTCTACAAATATCAAGTATTTAAATTCTTTTAAATACACCTTTACATAAGCTACTAAAATACATATTATTATAGTTAATACTATATTTTAAACTACTCTATGTATTTTATTTATAACTTATTGCCAATTTCATTAGCAATCTTATCGATTATCATTTAACAAATCTACATATTTCTCTTTTAAAAAAAATTAACCTGATCCCTTAAGATTAATCAATTTTATGATCACTACCATATTATACATTAATCCTTCATAAGATCCACTTATAAGTACTTTAAACATATGAGTTTTATACTCTCTAACCTTATTATTTAGCTTTTTGCTTTAAAATATCTATTGTAATAGCTAACTCCACCTTTATTTAGTCATTCTGACAAAACTTATTTCTTTTTAAACTGTCATTTACATATTTTGTAAATTTCTTCAACTAAAACTTTATTCACTATGCTAATTTATTATATAATAAATTATTTCTTTATGTCAAGCATTATATTTAAACATGACATTAAAATATTTATTCATATTACTTTGAAATTATAACTCACATCTCAGATGGAAATGGAATTAGGCTCCTTGCATTATAAGTTCCCTTTTCCCCATCTGGTGTGGTTAACATAAACGCATTCTCTCCTACTTTGCAAGATATTCTATATGGACCTTCATATAGACTAAGAAATTTTTTAAATTGATTTCTTTGTAGGTTGCTAACATGGGGTGTTCTAACCAGAACTAAATCATTAATTTTAAATGGATGTGGTTTATTATGGGCTTTCTTTACTCTTTTAGCACCCATAACATGAAGCTTTACTTTAGCTTGATGATTATCCTCATCCCTATCAATTGGTTCTCTTACCATCGGTATAGGCGTTCTAATTAATAAGGGCTCATGTTTCCCATAATGCAAACGAATAGGAGTGAAACCAGTGGACTCATTATATGTACTATTAATATAGTTAATAACCTCAGGAAGTTTTTTCACCCACTTCTTATGATTATCAGCTACATACACCCTAAACAATCGACTAAGCTCCCGCATAACATGTTCGCATGGATTAGATTGAGGGTTTCTTATGGAGCTCATAACATGTTTGAGGTCTTGACCCTGAATCCACTCATTCCATCTATTCGATATAAAAGCAGTAGCATGATCTGTTAATATAATTTTTGGTTTTCCTACTAATGGAAACTGATAATTCAGCATGCATTTTATAACAAAATGTGCACTAGTTTTAGGCACAGGATATGCTGCTACAAACTTACTGAATACATCATAAGCTACTAAAATAAATTTTTGTTGTTTAAATGGTGGTAAAGGCCCATAAAAATCAATAGCCAACAATTCATTAATTTGATTTGGAATAATTGGCTGCATTATACCAACATATGATTTGTTACAATATTTAGACTTCAAGCAAGTAGAACATGTTTTAATTTTCCTTATGACACGCTTATACATTTTATCCCAATAAAAAATAGATTTTAATACGTACATAATCTTTGGTGCACCGTAGTGACCATAACTACAATGTACATACATAATTAATTTGTCAATCATGGAGTCAGGTACAACTATCCTCCATGATTCCCCCTGATTTGAACTTAAATTGTACATAAGTAAATTTTGATACATCTTATACTTGCTAAAAATCCTTTTAATAGTTTTATTCTTACTGTTTTTATTATCATGATTATTTAAGATAGTCATGATTCTATTTAATTTATGATCCTGACCTTGAATCATAGTAAGATTATTATAATCATCTACTATAGATTCATCCCTGCCTACATCCACACTATTAATAATTATATTTTGAGCATTAGGATGTTGGGATAACAGACAAATAGGGTGGCGGCTAAGAATATCAGCAGGGATATTCTGTCTCCCTTCAATATAGATAACTCTATAGTTGAACTGCTGGAGATACAAGCTCCACCTAACAAGTCTCTCATTACTGAGGTAGCTTTTATTCAAAAACTCCAAGCTTCTATGGTCGGTCAGCACAATTACTTCTGATCCCAATAAAAATTGGCGTAATTTCTGAAAAGCCCAAACAACAGCTAGGGTTTCCTTTTCAGTAATAGTGTAATTCAACTCTGCACCTCTTAAATGACGGCTTAAGAAGTACAACACATGAGGTACCTGATCCTCATCGAGCTGATACAACACTACTCCCAGACCATAGTAACTACTATCTGTCTGCACATAAAATGTTTTACTAAAATCAGGATACATTAAAATTACGTGTTTTAAAAATTTACTTTTAATTATATTAAATTCATGGTCATGTTCAGCAGTCCATTTCCATTTTTCAGATTTCTTTAATAATTTAGATAAGTTTATAGTATCTTCCGCGAAATTTTTGTAAAACCTATTATAATAATTACACAATCCGAAAAATGATTTTAACTGTTTTACTGTTTTTGGGATGGGAAAACGTTGAATAGCTGCAATCTTTTCAGGATGGGGTTGGATTCCATGCTCATTTATTAAATGACCTAGAAAAGTAATTTCTTTAGCTGCTATTGAACATTTTTCCATATTAATTTTAACATTTTGCATCTGACACTCAGTAAAAAATAATTTTAAATGTTGGATATGCTCATGTAAACTATCAGAAGCAATAACTATATCATCCACATACATGATGATTTTCTCTTTCAATTGTTTCGAAAAAATCATGTCTAAACATCTGATCAAACCAGCACCACTATTAATGAGACCAAAAGGCATCCGTCTGAAAACATACGAGTGGGCCTTGAAATCTAAATGCAGTATATTGCTGATCACTCTCATGCAGTGGTATTTGCCAATAACTAGCTGTCAGATCAAATGTAGAGAAAATTGACCTCTTGTGAAATTTAGTTAAGAGCTCATGTACAGGTGGAGGAATATCACGCTCTGGTATAGTTACATTATTTAACATACGAGCATCCAAGCATACTCTAATACTGCCATCCTTCTTCTTCACAATAACCAATGGGTTTACGTAAGGAGAAGGGCATTTCTTGATTATATCCCACTCTAGCATTTTGTCAATTTGACTCTGTACCTCATCCTTATATTGGTAAGGAATTGGGTACATCTTTTGATGGAAAGGATCATTACTCTTCAATTTTATTCTATGGGTATATCCCTTTATTATACCAGGAATTTTAGAGAATATATTCTTAAAATTATACATTAATTGATATAAATTTTCACCCAATTCAGAATTTATTGCATAAACATGTTCAATTTTAGCCTTTATGCTGGCATCAATTAATGTGTTCTGTATGCATAATAATTGACTAGAAAGGTTATGCATACCATATTCAAAATTAAGCCTTTCTTCTTTACAAATAAAAATCCTATTATGAAAATCTATCTGACATTTATTCAAAATCATGAAGTCAGCTCCTATTATGGCTTCATGTATTAATCCAGGCATAATAAGAAAAACATGCCCAAATTCTGTATTATTTATTTTGAAGGTAATCCAGACTTGTTTATTTGATAACTTTGTCCTCTTTCCATTTGCTAAAGTTACTTGAATTTGTTTTACTGGCAATGAAGGTATATCCCTTTCTACACTCACCAGATTTTGATACATTGACTCTGACAATATGGAAGCTTGACTTCCGGAGTCAATTAGGGCTTCAACTCTAATACTATTTATATGCAAAATTACAATGGGACACTGATAGGTTATTGGTGGTTCGCCTATAGTAAAGGGCTCTAAATAATCAATATCAAGATCTAAAGTATTCAGCATCCACATCTGATCGTTCCCCATTTTGTTAGCAACAGGTCCTTGCAAAGAGGAACTAACGTACAAAGACCTTTCTAATTTAACTTCTTACTATTAGTTTTATTAGCTGGTCTCTTCAAAATGGTAGTTACACCACTTGTAGAAGGCTGATTATGCAAATCCTCACTTCTATCTTTATTTGTATTATACTGTACAGTTTTCTTAAAATATGGAGACATTCTATCTCTACCTTTATAACTAAAACTTCTCTTAAAGCCTCCAGGAGATTTTACTCCAGTATTGATACTAAGACTTGCTAATGGGTAATTATTTTTATCCCTATTTACTCTAAACTTATTATCAATAGATAACTCTGCTACTTCCAGAGCATCTAATATTTCGGAGACTTCCTCAATTGTCCCACGGTCAGCAGCTATTAACAACTGTTCCACATGCTTTGGTAAGTTGTGTCTAACTATTCTGACAATTTGTCCCTCCGACAATGGACAAGCAGTCAAAGTCTTCAAACGAACGGCTTGACTTCTGAAAAAACTGGTGTAGCTGCCTTTGCTAACTTGGTACTTATCTTGGGTAATTTGATACCGAATGCAATCCTGTTTGTCGGAGTTCCAAAAGCTCCCGACAATAAAACATTTGAAATCACCATACGTCATGGGTTTCTCAAACAGAGATTGCCACCAATCTTTAGCTACTCCGTATAAATGATTGCTACACACGGCTACTTTCTCCTTTTCAGACAAAGAACATATCGAAAACAATTCATCCAAATTGTTTAGAAACTCCGAGGGATTTTCCATGTATTCCCCTTTAAATGGTTTAACTTTCATAAACCTTAAGGCCATAGAATTATTTGAACTACCCTCATGACTAATTACTTCTCTAGTTGGTCTATTGTCAATTTCCTTCACAAGAGTATTATCTGACTGATTATTATTATTACTACTTGGCTTAATTAATTCTATATTATTTATTTGTGAAGAATCAACATAGTCAACATATGCTTTACTACTTATTTTTCCTGTAAACATTTCTGCCTTGGCATTACTTATACTTTTCATTTCTATTTGATCATATACTTGCTGAAATTTCCCTTCTAAGTCCATCTGTTCAAGCACTTGTTTCACATATCCTTTTTGCTCTTTTCTGAACTCATCTAGATTCTTATCCAAAATTTCTTTATATTTGTCATTACTTTGTTCTATCATTCCTGCATGATCCTTTATATCTTTCTGAATACGCTTTATATTTTCACCAACTTTCGATCGGTATTTATTTTCATCGACTTTCTTGACATCTAAACTCTTAAATTTCTCTACAAATTCCTGCTCTATTTCATTTTTTATGTCCCTTTTTGTCTGAATTATAGCACTCTTAACATCTTTGATATCTTCATTAAGATTACTAACTTGGTTCTTAACATCACCAATTTCAATATTAACTTTTAATTTATAATCCTCAATTTTTAAGGTTAAATTATTATTATTGATTTTACATTGATCAATAGATTCAGCTATTTGATCTCTTAGACCTTTGATTGTGTTTTCTGAAAACTCATGAAATTTTCTTTCTAGCCTTTCTTGATTTCTATCATCTACTTTTAATATTTCTAATTTTAAAGACTCAATTACTTCTTCATTCTTATCAAGTCTTATGTCTATACTATCCATTCTATCTTCCATTTTCTTATTCATATTTTTTATTTCATTCTTAATAGAATCATTATCTTCTTTTAAAGAATTTAATCTAATATTATTATCTTCCCTCAAAGAATCTAATCTAATATTATTATCTTCTTTCATTTTTTCCATATTTATACTCATATTTTTCATATCTTTTTTTAAAGAATCAAATCTAATATTATTATCCTCCTTTATTTCTTCTTTTAAAGACTTACTCTCTTTTTTCATATCTTCTTTCATTGAACTTATACTCTGCATCATTATCTTAAAATACTTCTCAAAACCAGAATGCTCTACCTCTTTTTCAGGTTTCACTACTTCTTTTCCTACAGTTTTAAAAATTATCTCTTCCTCCTCCTCTATTTCACTATCCATATTTTGAGTATTTTCTAATACTATTTCTGAATTTGTTGATTTTTCTATTTCTCTGCTCTCCCCACAACTATTATCTTCTACAACAAAATTTGACATTTCAACTCCTAAATCTTTATCCCAATTATCCATTTTTTTATTTTTTAAAATTTTAATTCTAACAATATGCAGTACTTATTATTTATATTTTTAGAATACAATTCCCCATCAACCTTCCCATCTCCACTCAACTCACTTTTACAACTAATCATATAATAGTATCCTCAAAAAACTCTACATTACTTACTATTAAATAATTATATAAATTTCAATAACAAAATTGTGTCATATCATTTATTTTTACACCTATGATCCACAGACAATTTGCACATAATATATAATATAAATATCCATTTAAAATATTTCAAGAATTGATATGGTCACATTATAATACAATTATTTGCCACATTTCTATAATTTATTGTTTTATTAACTTAAAATCAACATAGTATTTAACTTCAAAGAATAATCATATTACAGATACCACATGAAAATACAATACTCTACTAATAAAATTTTTATTTTAATTTTATTTTAATTTTATAATCAACATCTAATCAATTATAAATATTATTATAAAATACTAATTATACTTATCACTTTATTCTCCTAGCATATACTAATCCTAAAATTATATATCTCCTAATCCCTAATTAAATATTTAGCCTAAAACGTTGTGGCCAAAACTTTCTTGACCACCTATAGGGCTGATAAAATTGTAACTTTAACATATCAAACCGATAACGTTTGAACATCTAAATCCTACTTAAACGTATCATGCCAATCACGTTGAGCGCCAAAATCTTCCTTTTCCAACCATCGGGTTGATAAAATTATAATCCCAACATATCAGGCCCTTCACGTTGCCGGCGCCAAAATCTTCCTACCCTTTGTACCCTTACTTCTTGATATATAAAATAGTTTAAAATACAACTAGCTCAGTTACATTATTATGCTTAATTAAAATTTGCATATCTATTTTTTAATATACTTTTTATATTATCACATCTTAATTAAATTTATTATCAATTATCCAAATCAATATAGTTCCAGATTATATTAATTAAATAAGTATTTAACTAAAATTATGAGACTGTGAAGTAAAGTTACAAAGTAATAAGCAGATTTACATTGAGTTAATATCTTCCAAGATACTGTCTCAATGGCATAAGAATACTACCACTACCTTATCATATTACCCCTACATCTATAGCATTCTTATGACTTTTAAATGAAATTAATTATCTTTAATAATACTAAAATAATTCCTAACTTTTAACTTAAAATATAATTAAATAATCTCAGGTTCTTCTAAGTTGTTTTATAATAATAATAAATTATGTAAATAAGTATGATGTGGGATTTTATATCAAACTTAAATACACCTAACCTATTTTAATAATAATAATAAATAATACTAATCTTAGAGTGTAATTTAATCTCATCTATTTCTATTATATAATCAATCATTAAATGAATAAACAATTATATGTATATCTTTTATTTCATATGGTATCTTCATTTTAAATAGATCAAAATCTTATACTTAATAATCTGTGACAATAGACAATATTGTATTCTTATAATGTGCATTATAATCATCTTATGACCATTGTAATATTTATGTTCATGTCAATCAATTCTTATAAAATAATGTTAAGTAAATATGGTATTCAATTCTAAGTAATAATAACAAATTCATTTTGTGCAAATATTATGTTTATTTCAAATTATCTGATGTCAAAATGCTGTGTGTAAAAAATAATGAAACTCGACACACTTTTAAAAACAAATTAACAAATTTATTTACAAAAAAAACTTCAAATAAAATTTATTTACACTATTTACAGTTTTAGAATTTAGGAAAATAAATAAAAATAAAATAGAAAAATACAAATATAAGAGGCTTACACTGTTATTAATTCATGTACTTAATAAGCAATTTTACATTCCTTCAAATGCTATATCAATAATATTATAGTATGTTTTCAAACTTAAATTTTTTTTAAAATAAATAATAGTGTACTTTAACTACTACAAATAACAATATATGACAAGATTATTTATGTAGCATGTGTAAACAATGAAACTTTAATAATTAAATAGCTACATTAATTAAGTATTACCATTTATAATGTATTATCATGTATTCACTTTATTATTAGCATTGCTTAATAGCGTTATATAAATTAATGTATCTTTATAATGTATAACAAATAATTGACTGTAATTATACTTTACTTAATGTAATTCCTGTTATATGTTTTATCAAATATGCATTATATATCTCTATTGTTCAAATATTATTATTTAAATCATTTATCAATTCTAAATTCATAAAGCATTACCTTAGATAAATTCTATGATTCTTTTCTGTGTAAAAATCATTACTTTACTTTATGTGTTATTTTAATCCTTTCTAATAAATTTCTATCTATAAAACATATTCTAAATTTATCTAAAATTTCCGGAAAAATAAACATCAATTTAAATAAAATATCTATTATCTAAACTACCTATACTACATTGTCTATACTTAATAAACTTCAATCCAAATATAAGCTTCTACCCATAACGTAACTTAACTTATTTAATAAACAAAATACACAAAAATAGAGTCTTTTCAAATCTATTCTTATCTTGCAAATAATAAAATAATTACTTCAATAAAGAATAAATATAATTCTAATACTATAACATAATAAAATATCAAAATTTATTTATGAAAGAATCATATAATTATTTCTAAGCTTCTTACGTAATGTTGTATCATGTTGACATTATAAATTAAAATTATGCATATTTTAATAAAGTTCATTGCCAATATAATGTATGTGTTTTCATAAAATATCTATCCATTCATTCTACAACAACATAATATTCAGTTGATCTAAAGAAAACATATTAAATTCATTAAAAATCATTATACAATATTTTTACCATAATAATAATAATGTCCAATCTGCTACCCAGCATTCTTCGGAATTTGCAGCTTCATAAAATAAAAATCATTCACATTTATACTCATAAACATTCATTAGAATATTTCGTGTTGTATTAATTATAAAAATAGATTTATGTAATTAATTATTATATTATTTTCAAGTTAGTATTTAATAAATGTATCTAACCTACTTTTAATAGTTTAATAATATGTTAAATTTTATGTTAAAGAAATAAAATAAAAGTTTATATTACATATTTCCAACGACATCTTCTGTTCCACCATAAAAGTTTTAACAAATATCCTACGTATAAAGTCAATAAAACACTATTTCCTGTTCCGTTGTATCACGTGTTTCTTGAAAGTTTATAAAAAAAAATGATAACGTTCTTTTTTTAAAAAAAATAAATAAGTTCCAATAAGAAAACAAATAAAATTAAAAATAATTTAGAAGTTCTTTCTGGATCCAGTTCTTCATGAATACTATCTTTAAAGTTATTATTTCTAAACTAATTTATAGTTTATAAATTATTTTCATTTAATTACTTTAATCAACTTGGCTTGCTTGGTTTGGACGTCCATGTATTACTTATGCATTTTTAATAACATATTCAGGTAAGAATTAATTTCTCCATCTATAACGACCAGCGTTTTAGACTACTTCAACAATAATAATTTTATTATATTACGATTTTAAATAATCATATTTATAATCTATTTGCCTTTTCAAATCGTCAATATTTAGTCTTTTAAGCACAAAGACTTAACAAGGCAAGTATTTATTAAAATTACTACTTCTTATATCTTTACTTAAGATATACATTTTAATCTTTTAAAATCTGCAAAAATACTTTCTTTCTATAGAAGTATTCATATTTCTTTTAAATATCTATTTATAATAGACAATAGTAATTTAAATTTTTTAACACTATTTATAGTCCAAAATACTACTTTTCTCCATCTTATAGTTTTCTGTACTAATCCAGCGTCTGTTACTTTTCTAGCGTAAAGTTTCTGATATATTTCTACAATATGTGATGTTTCCATGATTATTCGTACGTAAATTGAATTTCGATATTGAGAAGACCAATAGGGAATTATTAAGTTTCTACTGCATACTTATCATTTTAAAAATTATAAAATTATATACAATAACACTCTTATGATTTTAACACTGATTTTAAGAGCATTTTTAAAATTTACTTAGCTATTTTCTCAATAGCACAATCGACTTTTAAAATTTATTGTAGAGAGCCCCCTTCAACAATTGAATCCAGCTTTTATACTAGCAGAAACTCCTTATCTGATTGGTACATTTAAACAATCAAACTTTCTAGCTTATTTACATATTTACTAACACGCTATTAAAAATAAAATAATGACTTATTTAATATTTAATATTATTACATTTTAAAATAATTTTATCGTTTATTTAAACCTATTAAACATTTTTAAAAATATTCTTTCTCACTTGATTTAAATCTTAACTTTTATAAGATCATTTAAAATAAACTAAATCTTTTTAAATACATTATATTTTTAAGACAATATTTTTTAAAATCAAATTTAATATTTTACATTAATATCTTTATTTTTTTATCTCGTGATAACTCACGTATTATTTATAAATTTTACAACATGATTTTAAAATAGTTTTTGCAACTTTATGAGAAAGCTTCCAAGCATGTGTGTGTGTATCTCTAATTAACATCTGTTTTTTTTATAATACAAGAAACGCTTCCCATAATCTAAAAATAACTTAACAATTGCTTTTTAAAATAAATATTTATTTTTAAAATAAATAAGATATTATATCAGATTTCAAAATAATTATTTGATATGATTAAAATCAAATATTAATCTCAATTTAAGTACTTATAATTTAAAATATTTCTATTCACTTTTAACATATATTCTAAACTAAATAAATATCTTTGTCTAATTTAAACTTGTCTTTTAAATACTTTAGCTTTAAACATTTGTTATAAAATTTATTAATGCAGTATTACATCATAATCATCATCATTTTAAATATCTTCCCAATATCAACACAATTCACACATCAAATACTCATAGATTGCTTTAATTAAACTTATGGTAACATTACCACAAGCAAAGTCAACATCACACTTTTAAAATACTTCTTAAAT